>JAXQQM020091806.1:0-403344 GCA_034641835.2 Pinus albicaulis | reverse complement strand
CTTTATTATGAAGATTGGTATATATCACACATTTTGCCTTGGCATTCCTCTGTTGTTCTTTCACCGTGGGGGAGTCTATGCAGTAACCATCACAAACAAGCTTCCATACCTCAGGTTCATCAGCCATTAAACCTGTCTTAACCTTATCTCTCCATTCATGAAAGTTTGTTGTATTTAGCACAGGTACATTTTGATAGTCCATGACTCAACCAGATCTCCTTCAAGCTATTAAGCTTTCACCAAAGGAACCTGCTCTGATACCAATTGTTGAACCCTTAGTTAAACTGAGAGGGGGGGGGTGAATCAGTTTAACACATACATGGACTTTTAAAACTTTTCTCTTAAAACTTATTTACACCTTCACTTCATGATCAACTTAATATGTGAGCAATCTTTATTAGTGAGCAGCAAGTATCAAACAGATTTGTTAATGTAACAACAGTCTTAATATGTGAGCAACAAGTATTAAGCAGATTAGATAAACCACATCAACACATAGACATCATGCACAGAGACACCATATATAAGTGGAAACCCATGAAGGGAGAAAACCACGTCTTCTTATTGTTGTGATGCAAACGCAAGATCCAACTCCCTCTCACCACTGTTTTTTTGCAGGCACCAACCTACAGGAGGCTCCTACCTCAATTCTGCAAGCTAAAACTTGCAAGGAAGCACCAACTCCCTTCAATTTTTCTGCAGGCACCAACCTACAGGAGGCTCCAACCTCAGTCAGCTACAACTAACAGCTATCAAGCTGCAACTTGATAAAGAAGCTCCAACTTCCTCAATTTATCAAACTGAAGGTTTGTTGATTTACCTCAGATATCAGCTCTGTTCTGTAGCTTCTCTTTCTGCTCTTCTTTTCTTAATCTTCTCTGCCTTACACTTCTATACTTTGCCTTCTCTATATTTGATCTCTCTAACCTCACTTGTGCATATCAATGTGATATTATATATAGAGTTGACCCAAAGCTAATACCCAGAAACCGGATGAAAACTTTCAATGAGGTTTGATTAACAGTTAGGAAAAGGATTTCCCAACCCAGGTGAATGAAAATGTCGTGTTAAAGAGTGGTTGAATGAATTTTCGAAGAATCAAAATACAACAAACACACCCATTTTCCTCTCTTTTCCCCCACCATTTCTGGCAAGTACCTCTTTATTTTTTACAAGCTTGAGGAAGATAACATTTGCTTGTTTATAAGCTCATCCTTCGGATGAGTCCAACTTAGTTTAAGATTCGAACCCTAAGAAGGAGTGGTTCGTTCTTGTTTGAAATTGAACAAGTCCTTTACTGTTAAATTTTAACGAGTCCAGTATAGGAGAAACTCGGTGTTTTTCAATTTTAGGGAGTCAGAAGAAAAAAATTAAGAAAACTCCATGGGTGTACTTTTTCGTAAATTTAGTCTCTCATGCCCGAAAAGGGATAAAATAATGCGGGAGAGAACTCTATTGACCGTAATTAGTCAAAGTATACATTTTTCGTAAATAGTCCATTTCAGTCCGTAAAAGGGGCAAACTTATACTGAAGGGATGATTATTCATTTACTTTAACGAGTTCGAACAATCAAGTACTCGGCGATCTTTTCATGTTTAGAGAGTCTGAAAAGGGCTTAAAAGAGGACTCCAATGTTTCGTTTTTTCATGAATTTTTGAAAGAGTCCGAAAAAGTGATAAAAGTATGCTCTTTGTTGAAAAATGATCAACTCTCCTGAAAAATCCAATTTCTGCACAAAAACTTGAAACATTACACATACCTGTTTAAGATGAGTAAAAATGCTTCAAAAATACTCTTTTTAAAGTGAAAAATAAATAAATTAAAAAATTCATCTATTCAAAAAAACTTATAAAAATGATTTTTTCAATTTCATTTTTACCGTTCAAGTTCAGAGTGAAAAGTAGAAGCTTTTAGGTAAAAAGTTCCTATGAAGATTCTGGAAAATTCGTCTGTTGAAATCGAGAACCGTCAGTCCCAGGTAATCCACGACCTCTTAATCTTGCATTTCATCCATTTACAATTCATTTTTAGGCTTTAAATTTTATTTTTAAGGAAAAAATATGGTTTGAAAATCGCCCGCGGGGGTCCGCATGTGACACACATGGTACCTGCGGACCCCGACTTTTTTCCACAAAGAAAAAAGTCGTGGGTCCGCACTTTCCTTACAGAGCGCGTGCGTTCCTACGCACTGTTTACAAAGGTAAAGTGCAGTCCCCGCGCGTTTAAATTTAAAACTCAAATTTCTCTTTTGCCCCCCAAATTTTTCAAATTAAATTGTTCTAATCTATCTTTTTATGTATTGTAGGCATAACAAGATGTTGATTTGGAGAGAACGTGAGCATGAGGACGTGGATGACGCCGCAATGCTCCATATGCCCACAATGCAAGCATTAAGAGCGTGCGGTTTATATAAATTCTGGGCCATCCAAGGCATGAGAGCACAGGGAGAGCTCCTAACATGGCTAGTAAACAGGTGGAATGTGCAGGACCAGTGTTTCATTATTGGCGGCCACTGGCTCGAAATCGAGCTGGAGGACATTTATTTTCTAATTGGTTTGTCTAAGAGGGGCGAACAACTCTCCTTTTTTGGGACTAGGCCAGTTGGCCAGACTGTTGCTAGTCTTCGGCAAGAATTTTGTAATGATGAAGAAGACCCCAGGGACAAACAGATTGATATAAAAACTATCATCCGTCCTGAGCTGAAAGTTATTGCATTTACTGTTACCAGACTATGCGGGAGCACAGCATTTCATGTAGCTACCGGTTCTCAGATGTGCATTGTTGTGGACTGTTTTCACGACACCATTTTCAACTGGTGTGACTCTATGTTGGCTAATATAAAGGCCAACTAACTAGAGCGGAAAATGGGAAACTGAATAACTTTGGATATGGATCCATCGTCGTCTCCTTTTCTCTAGAGAGGATTCCTATGCTAGCTCCACAGAGTATCCCTATTGATGTCAGTCGACTTAGAGAACCTAGGATGGTTCGTTGGTCCACACTGATGGCCCGTCACGATATTGAGGGCGCTGAGATTGTTCGATTTCCTTCTTCATA
This sequence comes from Pinus albicaulis, assembly GCA_034641835.2. Lineage (NCBI taxonomy): Eukaryota > Viridiplantae > Streptophyta > Pinopsida > Pinales > Pinaceae > Pinus > Pinus albicaulis. Next base: position 400,286 of record JAXQQM020091806.1, on the reverse strand, counting down.
TTTTCGTTGGCTGGATAGCCAACTTTTTGTCATAGAGAAATTTCCATACGCTGAGATAGATTTCCGCGGCGACCGAGAAATGACTCTCCCAGCAGGGGAACAGTGGGATGACTCAAGTAAAAAATCTTTCTTCAACAGTTTCTAAGTTCTAAATTTTTTTATTTTTAAATCGTCTTGAAAATTAATAACCAAAAGTTTTTTGAATACAGATGTGGGCCCACGGCGACCAGCCCATCTCCAACCTTATGAAAGAAGACAACCAGTTGCAGCCGCACAAGCTCCAGCAGGCCAATCAGCAGAAATCTTGACTGATTTAGAGCATCATCTAGAGCGTTTGACTCTAGATATTTCGGAGATAGACATAGATGACATTCCACTCAAATTGCAGAGATACGTGATTGGTGTTACAGGACCTTTTAGGAGGTTCCTGTGCAGGGTGGCTCGGGCAATGGTTTTTTATCGTGATCACCATCAGTGATGGGATGATCGTATTGTAGACTCATATTTTTTACTTTTTGTGTTATCATTTGCCGATCATAAGGTGTTTCCAACCTATGATCGAAGACGATGTATATTTTTTGAAAACACATTTATACTATGATATATATCACTATTTACCGGCTATCTGCGTACATTTTATGAATGTTATTTGTTTTACTGTTTCGATCACTGCAAATGTCGATTTATCATACTAGAAGAAACTGCGTCTTCTAATGTATTTAAATGTTTTGGAATATGTTGATATTCAATGTAGTCAAATTCACGTTCCAAGAGAAGAACTCTTAAAAATAACCGTAACAACACTGAATTTCTAACGGCATAAACCCTGTTAAGCTGTAATACAACAAGTTCAGAATCCAACCTCACAATCAAACTCTAAATCCCAAATGATATGGACTAAGATAATAACTCAATCACTGCACTATACTCGGAAATGTTATTCGTTGTTTGGCCAAGGCTTACCCCATGCATGGAAACTAACTCGTCAGAGGGTGAATAGATAACCCAAGCTGTGAAATAAATGTTTCGTGTACTACGACAAGCACCATCAGCAAAACCAATGTAGGTTTGAAGAGACATCGACATCTGCAATATCAAGAGTAAAACTCAGATAAGCAGGAATAGTGATAAAAACACACTTCTAAACTAGGCACACCTTTCTAATCTAAGACACACCAGCAGTAAAGAAATCTAACCTAAAAAATAAAAGATCTCCACACCAGGTTTAAGAATAATATCGCTTTAGATATAATCCATTTATGGGCTTATCCAAAGGGATACCATCAAAATCTATCAGCTCATAGACCCCTTCTGCCAGCTTTCGCTTAACAATGAAAGGACCATGCCACATGGGCACGAATTTCCCAGCTCCTAGCTTATCGTTGGCTTGATCATAAACTAAGACTAGGTCTCCTTCTGAAAAATTTCGAGGGGTAACACTTCTATCATACTGAACTTTTACTCTTTTGACATGAGCCTCATTTTCTATTGCAGCGTTTCTCTGATTTTCATCCAATTGAGCCAAATACAAAAAACATTTCTCCTCTTCAGACGTAGCTGGGAGTAACTCTATGGCTAATTTCAAAGATGGAATTTTGCATTCAATCGGCAACACAGCTTCCAAACCGTAAACGAGTTGAAATGGAGTGAAACCAGTTGATGTTTTGACTGAGGTTCGATATGCCCAAAGTGCTGAAAATAACATGGAATGCCAATTCATCTTGTGAATACCAATAATTCGTCTGATCATGGTAACTAAAACTTTATTTATGGCTTCGACCAAACCATTGGCTTGCGGATAATATGGAGTGGAACTATCGTGGCGCAGGCCAAGCTGTTTTGTCAGTTCAGTCATCATGACATTCTGAAAATGGCTTCCATGATCAGTAATAATGGCTTGAGGAACACCGAACCTAGAAATTATGTGATTAAATACGAAAGTTGCAGCAGTTTTGCCGTCAGCTGAAAATGTAGGCATCACCTCGGCCCACTTAGTAAAATAATCTACTGCTAAGATAATATATGCATGCCCCCCGGCCAAGTGAGGGTTACATGTAATAAAATCGATACCCCATTTTGCGAAAGGACCAACAGCAATTATTGGATGAAGAGGAGCGGGTGGCGCACGCATCTTACGATCAAAAAGTTGACAATTGTGGCATTTCCGGACTGCATAAATACAATATTTGAATAACTACGGCCAGAAATAACCAGCGTGCAATATCTTTTGGGCTGTGGCATACCCAGACATATGACTGCCACATGCTCCAGAATGGCAGTCATTTAAAACCTTTTCAGCTTCTTCATGAATAAGACAGCATCGGAAAACAGAATCCGCTCCACGACGATAGTGTATCACCAATAATATTATATTGTTGGGATTGGAAACGTATTTTCCGTCGCTGAGATCACGAGATTTCAGGCCGAAAATATTGGGTTTGGAGATAAACGATAATATCTCCATACCATGGATCAAGAGTACTGATAAGAAACAGAGATTCGTCCGCAATGGGCTACTCTGCCACAGTTTTAGTATCAGTAGAGGGGAAATCACACATTAGTTCTGCAAATACCAAAGATTTCTTTGCCTTGGATTTCTCAAACTCCAAGTCAAATTCCTACAGGATGACTATCCATTTGGAATACTTGCCCCCTAGCAATTGTTTGGTCAAAATGTACATCATAGGGTTGCAATCAGAAATTACCGTAGTTTTGTGTAACAATATGTAATTTCTAAATCGTTGGACATCTTGAACAGCTGCCAAGGCCAATTTCTCCACATGTGTGTATTTGATTTCGGTCGGATGCAGATTCTAATTAAGATAATAAATCACATATTCAGCTTTAGATTCGTCTTCCTGAACCAAAACCATCCCAATAGTGGAATGAGAAGCAGCGAGCTACAAAATGTAATCTTGGTTGTAGTTGGGAGGATGCAATAACAGTGCATGGGTTAACGCGTGTTTAAGTGCATTGAAAGACCAATCAGCGATCTCATCCCAAAAGAATGGAATGTTCTGTTTCAGCAACCGGGTAAAACCTTTCGTAAGCTCGGCATAGTTAGGAATAAATCAACGTAAAAAGTTTGCTTTCCCCTGCAAACTTTGGAGTTGGCGTAAAGTCGAAGGAGGAGGTAATTTGACAATAGCTTCGACCTTCGATGGATCGACGCGAATACCTTCTTTCGAGACAACAAGTCCCAGTAAATGACTCGACTCGACACAAAAAAGACATTTGTGTGGATTCAGCCGAATTCGATAATGCTGACATCTAATAAAGATAGCACGTAAATGTGTGAGATGGTCAGCCCTGTGTGATGAATGAGCAGGTAAATCATCGAGATACGGTTGCACAATGTGCTTAATGTCATGAAACGCATAATACATTGCCCTTTGAAAAGTTTCTCCAGCATTCTTCAATCCAAAGGGTAGTTTGCAGTAAGCAAATGTCCCCCACGGACAAATAAAAGTTGTTTTTGGCTGATCAGCACGGAGTATGTTTATTTGATTATACCCTGAAAAGTCGTCCATAAAGGAAAACATTTCACTTCCGGCACAATCATCGATTATTTGATCGATATAGGGAGTTGGATAATTGTCTTTAAGACAAGCTCAATTAATATCCCTATAATCGATACATACTCGTATCGTTCCTTGTTTTTTAGTGACAGGAACAATATTAGATACCCAATCTGTTAAAGGAATCGGATAAATGAAACCTGCATGAAGTAATTTTTCAACCTCTGCTTTGACAGCAGTAGCTTTTCTAGGATGCATTTGACGTAGACGTTGACGGACAGGTTTGGCATCCGGGTAAGTCTTCATTTCATGTATGACAATTGAGGGATCAATTCCTGGCATTTCTTCATAGGACCAGGCAAACACATCACAGAATTCTTGAAATAGGGCTTTATAAGTTTGAATTTCATCTTCAGTACAGCAAGCACCTATATGAATGTTTTCAATTATTCCAGGTTTTACTGAAATGTCAATTGGAATCGTTCGAGAAATATTTTCCAAATTTAACTCAGAATCAGGATTTTTCAATGGATTCTACGGTTCCTTGACATATTCAGCGGTAAATATTGAAGCGAAATCATCTTCAAAATGATCTAGTTCAGGTAAAAACGAAGATCGGTGATGTAGATCTTCCCATGGTAAATCGTCAACAAACAAGAACTCACGAATCTGCTCAACAGTGTGAACAAGTTCAGGAAATGTCGTTGTAGCTGAACTAGATATAGAAAGTGATTCCTCATGGATCCCATTCACTGGATCAATTTCATTTGAAGAGGGGTCGGAAAATGATTGTACAGCCTGATATGCAAGTTCAAATGGACTCAAAGGCATCATGCCATCAATTGAATCTAACTCGGATTCGGAAGGTACGATCCAAGGATCATCAAACATAACAGAGTCTGACGAAATCATATGAATAGTTGCAACAGAAGGCTATACGTTAGGAGGAGGAATGGCAAAATTTCCTAGCAAACCAGTATCTTTAATCAAACCTACTCCAACATCCTTGTACGGGATAGCCGCTTTACCAACATGCTGGATTGTTTCTGTAGGGGCTGGGTCGAAAGAAAAATAAATTAACTGATCTATTGTAACGATCCTTCCTTGATATGGAAATTTTATGAGTCGGAAGACCGAAGAGACAATAGCAGTCATAGCGTAAGACCAAATACGACCCAGAAGAAGGTTGTAATCAAGAGGGGCATCAACCACTTCCACATCTAGATTTACAATTTTACCTTCAACCCCTATGGGTAAATCCTGCAAAATACCAAAAGGGTGGAAACCTCGACCATCAAAAGCCTTAAGAATCGTCGGAGATTGGTTCAGTGTAGGAGAACCAAGCGATTTCCAACACTGAATCGACATAATACACTATGAAGCTCCCTCATCAATCACAGTCCGATAGATCGGTCTGTTTTTGACTATCGCTGGAATCTGGAAAGCCATTTGGTGAGGTAGGCGAGGTGTATTATTTTCTACATCGAAGATTATAAGATTAGAATCCCGAATATCGACAGCTCCTATAGCAGACAAAAGCAATTTACGTTGTGCTGGGCATGATTGCAGCACTTCCAAATCCGACATCGCTGAAGGAGAAATAGCTAAGTCTTCAACAATGTTTTAATTCTGAGCAGCTCTCGCATGTGGATTGAAAGCTGATTTATGAAGAACACCTTTAGCAGGCGGTTTGATTATTAAGTTTGGGTTTGGTTTCTTGATCTGTAGCGAACCAGAAATAGGAGGAGGTGTAGTTGATGTATTTGCATTAGAATATTCAGCTTCTTTGTCATCAACAGGATTCTTAGTACCATAATCTTGCGATCGCGTCGCAATCCTTACATGAGACATCATCAAAATTGGTTCTTCTGAAGCAGTCGAGGTAGAACCAACCATCTTACTATCTTGAGTCGGAAAGGGATCCTTCAAGACAGCAGGTTGTGAACCTTTGACGAATTTCGCAACCTCGGCTCGATGTGGGCATTCCTTAGTAAAATGATCTTCGTCACAAATGTAACAAGGATAACGTGGTTTATGTTTTTCGTCATTGGATTCATTTTTATTAGTTTTTTCTTTCGAATTATTATTTTTTTTATTCTTCCCTTTATTTTTACTACCGGATTTAGATTTAGCTATAGATATCTCCACAACATGAATATCGGCAGAAACTTCGGGGGAAGATTCTCCTTTCGGGGAATCGGGTAAAGTTATAATTGGAGAAGAATTCTTTGAAGATTTCTTCTTACTTTTAGTATTGACCGTACCAATCATACCGTCAGCGGCATGAGACCCTGAAGGAGAAGGAGCTATTTGACCTTGTTTTGGAAGGTCTGGGATTTTTTCTTGTAAAGTACCCGACTGCGTGTAAACGAGGTCAAGGTACTAAGCTTGAGCAATTACTTACTCTTCAGTAACAACACCAGCGTTAGCTACATCTTCAGCAATCTTGGGTAACAATGATATAACAAACCATTCTGCCAAAATTTGATCGGGAATATAAACTTTCACCAAACGTCTCCTACGTCGCCATTCATGAATATGATCAGAAATATACGTAGACATGGATTGTTTCAGCGAAGTTAATAATTCCGTGCCATTGTCGTATCTGACCGGCAACTGAAAATCAGTCAAGAAGGCAATTGCTAACTGACTGAAGTTATGAAATGAGCCTCGTGGTAACTCAATGTACCATTTGGCTGCAAGACCAATAAGAGTTCTTCGGAAAAGACGTAAGCGAATCGAATCATCAATGATTGAATTAGACGCACACCAAAGGTGATAAGTCATGACGTGATTTGATGGATCCTCTCCTGACTTACCTTCAAATTTCAGTATATCACTGGGCAACTTATGCGGCATTGGCGGCCAATACGGATAATAAAAAATTGGATCATTCGTAAGGCGCGTCAAATCAGGTAAATCCAAAGTTGCAATAAATGGTAACTGACGGTTAGGGTCGTGAAAACCTTGAGTAGCCAAAGCAGTTCCAGGAGGCGGATATCCAGGATAACTTGGAATTGGATTTGCATTAGGAATTGTATAACCTCCTGGAAAACCAGGATTAACCGAACCGAACTGGGGTTGTTGAGGCTGTTGATAAGTATAGCCAGGGTACGGTTGATACTGATAGTTTGGATTTTGTGTATAGGGACCGAATTGTGGTTGTCCCTGGTACGGTTGATACGTGAATTGCAGTTGACTTGTGACAACTGTACTCGTACCGGCTTGTCCCGTAGGCATCTGAACCAAAGTCTGAACCGAAGATCCTGACTGGGGTACAGAGACTTGAGGGATTTGCACGGATGCAGGGATAGACAAAATCGGGGTTACAAACACTCCAGAAGCAGGTGTTACAGGTTGAACAGTCATGGCAAGAGTTACAGCAATTTGAGGCGGAGTCTTAGGTGAACTAGGACCAGCTTGCTGAACAGTACTAGATGCAGAAGGTTGAATAGTAGGCTAGACAGGTTGCTGAGTTGGACCAGAAATTAAAGGTTGTCCAGACTGATAAGGCAACTGCACATTAGGCTGCATAGGCTGTTGATATTGGGATGGATCCCACACCATATTCATTCCAGGGTATTGTCCCGTAGAAGGTTGAATGTAAGGACCATAACCTGGTTGAACGTAGGGTTGATAAGTAAGTGGTACATTTCTGGCTCCTTGAATAGATGGCTGACCAGAAGGCTGTTGGAAACATTGAATTGGGTACTGACCTTGAGGTTGATAACCCTAAGGCGCATACTGAAGCTAGGGTTGATAAGGAACCTGAGGAGCATATTGAGTTTGGGGTTGACCTTGGGGCATATACTGTCCTGAAGGTTGATACCCTTGAGGTGTGTACTGCCCTTGGGGTTGTCCCCCAAAATAATATGATTCCACAGTTTGTCCTGGGAAAAAGCTACCTTGAGGTTTCCCCCCAGGCGGTAACTAACTTCCTTAAGGTTTCCCCCCAGGCGGTAACTGACTACCTTGAGGTTGAGGATTCGGAATATTACCAGACATCATATAGATTCGCTCTGCATTCGATGTTTCAGTTTTAACACCATTAAAACCAGATGACAACACTTGTTCGATTGGTTGAGGAGCTGCTCCCGAGAAAGTACCAGACAGAGCCTGATATCCCGAAGGAACAGAAGGACCACCGTGTAAGAATGATTCTGGTGTCTGGGAAAACATGGATGACTCTCCGGCCATAATGGATGGCGGAGAGTAACCTCTGGGTGTAGGATGAAATGGAACTCGAGGTGGAGAAAAAGAAAGACCCGGATTCTCTAAAAAGTTTGTTAAAGATAGATACCAAGCACTAGTTCGAATAGGGCTGTAGAAAATAGATTCACACTCCCTAAGATTTAAGGATTGAGGGGAGTTGGGAAGAGATATATCTTCGTCTGGATTAGTAAGTTCTTCAATGGAAATAAGACCAACTGGAAGATCGTCAGTGACGATATTTCTTACCCTAGGTGAACCAAGATCACTAGAAGTTGGTGAAATAAATCTTGAGGATGTTTCCAAAATAGAAGGTTCAATTTCAGGTTCAGAGATTTCAGGTTCGTCAGCCAGTTCATTGGAAGCAGGAATACTACCAGTAACTTCAGAAACTGAAATCGGTCCTTGAATGTATTCTGTTGTAGGTATTTGATGATCAGGATGAACAATTATAGAAGAAATTTCAATTTTTGTTGATCTAATCCTACCACTACTGGATGATACCAGAGCACGAAGCCCTTCAAGCTGACTTGGTGAATATTCAGGGGGTTTCCCTTGTAGTCTCCGGGATTGTCTCGGAAATTCCGCCACGATTAAAGATTAACTAATCACACACAAACAAAGAAAATTTCAATGAAAACACCTAAAGTCTGTAAAGAAACAAACAGCCGAATCACACGCTTAAAAATCTAAGAGTTCAAACCACACACAAATAGTAACTTTCCGTACTAAAAACACTAGTTGGTGATGAAATCCAACTTAGTAGAAATTTAACACAGAAAGGACGGTTGGAACAGTTACCCTGACAACCTGCTTAATGAAACAAAATGGCACAAGTTTCCTCACAAAACCATCTCGTGTGAAGAGAACCCCCCAGAGAGTCCAAGTGAGTCTAGTCGACGTCTGCTCCAGGTACAGTGAGATCTTTCCTTCACCGTCACCATAGGAAATAATCTTAAGATAATGGACACTAAGGTTACCAACAGTAACAAATATAACTGGGGGAACAGTCTACGATCCGATTTCACGCGTAAGGGTAGAGTAGCAAGCTTAATCCCCTTAAAGGCTCCTCGACATGGTTAATCCGAGGTTTACCGACAAGTGACCCCAGGCTCCTCAACAATGGTTAATCCGAGGTTTACCATTTATAATACGCGCAAACTCTTTTATCTTCCCCAATGAAACAGAATTGATTGTCTCAAAGGTTCGGACATGATCTCGTGATTGACTTCTTTAAGAGAAGCTTCCCAGATTATACAAATTACAATTGGATTTATCTCCTACTGCAAGATTTTTCTACTTGTTTGTTTTTACTACCTTGGAGAGTTAACTACTCTCTACTCCAAGATACTAGCCTAATCTATGTTGGTGATAAGAGCCCTAGAAAATAAAAATATTGCTAGATGAATTTTAATTAAGCGTTCCTTTTAAGAGTTGTTCCTTAAGTCAATGGGTGCGGAAATGAAACTCTGATGGTGTGAAGACTCGATTTCCAAAAGACAGTAAAAATGTGCCTTAAAATGATAATCAGATTGTGTTCTTTCAATGAAATTCTAATTAAGGAAAAGTTAGAGAATGCAACTCTTTTAATAAACAATTCCTTCTTTAAACATAAAGAATATTTGAAAGAAAATATTTTTGTCTTTTCCAACAAATGATCAAAGCTCACAATAAAAATCCATTTACTTTCCAAAAACTTGAAGCTACAAAACAATTTTCCTTCAAAATAAATCTAGAAATTTTAAAAGCACTCAAAACTACAAACTAATTTCGAGATCTACAAAATTTAATAGCACTCAAAACTACAAACTTTAATAATCTAAATGAATAAAAGCTTTAAGATTTTTTTGAAGAATGTTTTACTTAGTTGTTCAGCAAACTAAGGATCTATTTGTCCAGAATAACAAACAGATCGAAAACACTCAATTATGTTTTTATAAAAAATGAAATTCAAAAACCAATAACAAAGTTCCTTTTCGAAGATTTGCAAAGAAACAGGTAACTCTATTTCTCAATAAAGGATGATTTCACAATCAGGTCAGATCCAGCAAAAAGACAAAAAATACCAAGGTAATATGGGGTACTTCTAAGTGTTAAATCCTTCAAATCGCTACAAAGACCAAGTGAAAAGCAATCCAAAATGCAAAACTTCTAGAAAATCATCAAAACACCAATACTGCTGAGATTTATTAACAGAAATCTTTTGACAGAAACAATCATCAATCTGGGCAGAAAAAAAAAACTGAAAATAAAAATAAAGATGAACTAAAGAAAGAAATCTGAAGTTTTTCAAAACTTTAACAGGGTCCGCAGGCTCCAAGATATCACAGGTGCGGTCCCGCACTGTTTACACAGGAAAAGAGCGAAACTGCCCGCACTGTGAAAACAAGGCAAAATGCGGTCCCAGGAAAAACTAGAGAAAAACCCAAAGGATTTCAAAATTTTCAAAACAGAGAAAACCTAAGCTACCCAGGCAGATGTCAATGAATCAAAAACCAAGAAAAACGTTTCCTCAAATCAAAATAAAATAGAACCAAAAACAACAAGTTCTTTCCCCAGTGGAGTCGCCAATTTGTTGTATGGATTAATCCGTCTTGCGGACAAGACCGATCTCCCTAGTACTAAAAGTATCTAAAAACAAGCAGCCAAATAGACTAATCTTTCTCTAAGCATATATGATCTATGAAAAGCTCTATATAGGTGTAAAAGACTTACCGTTTTTCCAGTGCTTGTTTAAAGTTGTTGTTATACCTCGCGCACTTGAAGGAGTTTCACTTGTAAACCTGCAGTCACAAACAAGCAAAGTATTACATAGCACCTGTATAGAAATCATCATAAACCATGCTTATCATAGTGATCAAGGAATCTATGAAATAAACCATTGATTGAAAGCTTATTGAGAAAAATGAGTATATTTGTATTAATTTCACAAGAAGAAAATCCTTACAACCTGAGCCTTGATGTTGCACAGGACTTTCCGAGGTCCGAAGCAGGAGTCTCCTTTAATTTGATAAGCTCTGTACTTCTCCAACCAAGACAAATAGAGGTATGTAATCTCTCCTCACAAAAGTCTTAGTTAACTGAGTCTAAATCTCAACAGCACTTAACCTCAAATATTCTTAAGCTTGAACTCCCCTTGAGGCTACCCAATGCCTCTTTTTATAGTGGAAAAGAGGAGGTTTTCTGTTCCAAGTATGAAGGGATAGAATCCTCCTTCAAAGGGATAAGCTCCTCACATCAAGGGGTTAGCTCCATAAGGTAAGGGATTCATGCACCTCACAAGAGCGGTTCTGCCACCGCAAGATCCATTCTAGAAGCTTCCAGAATTTACTTTAATTTAGCTTTTTGGGATTTACTTGCACCTTTTTAATATTACAGGGGTCCGCACCTATAACAAAGATAAAGTGCGTTTAGGAACGCAAGAAAGCTGAACATTGGGTGCAGGACCGCAGGCAAGATAGCCAAAAAGTGCGACACCAAAGTTTAGGAGACTTTTATGAATTTTTTCTGATTTTCAAGGCTTGACATGAGGAACTGATATGTTAGACTTGCAAAAGGGGGAAGTATGAGTAATAATGAGCTCATACACATAGCAGAATGTTAGGATGACAATTTTTAGTGTAACAACGAGTCTCAATCTAAGATATTCAAATATCATTTGAGCTTTCAAGAGTTTTGTCAGATCAAGGACAACAGGAGACCTCGGCATCACAATAGAGGTGGACGACTCATACTAAACAATGATATGCACAGGACTATGGGTAGATTCTTCTTGCCCTCTTATGATGGGTCATCCAAATTTACAGCCAAATATTGGGTAGAAAATCTAGACATATACTTCTAGTTGAACCAAGTACCGGAGATGGAAACCATCAAAATATCAGCATTGCACCTTGAGAGTGATGCACATAATTGGTGGTTTCATGGTCTTTCTACATTGGGGCATGCCAATGTGACTGCATATTCAGAGTTCACTAGGAGGTTTGTGGAGAGGTTTGATCGAAGAGACTCGAATGCACCTTTTATGGAGCTAGCTAAGCTCAAATAGTCAGGTAATCTAGAAACTTACATTTCTAAATTTTTAAAACTTTCTGTTATGGTTCTTGATTTATCTGCTACTATAAGAGTCTATATGTTTATTTATGGGCTAGCAGAGCCTCTACATGGGTTGGTTAAATCAACCAAGCCAACTACCCTCCAAGATGCTCTTGAAATGGCTAGATATCTACAAGATGCCTTGTCAAGGGCAAAGGAAACATTTCAGCAAAAACCCACTTGTCTACAAAGGGGAAAGATGTGAAGGCTCCTCCTTCAAACGAGAACCAAAACAAAGGACCTCTTGGTGATGATGTCCGAAGCGACTTGAGGAGAAGAAAGATTTTCTTCAAATGCCAAGCATCATGGGTGCTATCACACCCTAAATTTTCAAAATCATAACTTGAAATGTGTCAAGATTGTATTTATATTGGTTAGAATGCATAGCATCATGAAATGATAAATTTTATGATTAGTATAAACTTCAAATATTGTTTAAGTTTCTAGGGATGATCTCATGTCATATCATAGGAACAAATCTTGAATAGATACCTTAAATCGACCTAAAATCTCAAAGATGGAAACTTCTCACAATTTTTCTGAGTCTGCAGCGATTTTAGTACTAAATAAATAGTTTTTGTTGCGGAAACACCTAGTAATTTCATAGCGAAACTAACACTTGTAAAGCTAAATGCGCTAAGAAAGCGTGTCATCCTATAATGGTTTTCTGCATAATGATGAGTTGTTAATATTTGAGGGTTTCTAGGTCATGCTGTCAAAATAGGGTCGTCATTGAAAAACCTAGGCATGTTTTGGCATCAACCACCATTTTCTTAATAAGTCTTATCTCATTTTTTCGAATCTATTCCTCATTCGTCACGCTTTATTTTCCACTCTCGTAAGCTGCTACCAAAGCAGCTTACTGTCATTTTCATCTCCCACAGAAATCCTTTGTCATGTTAGCCCTCTTTTACCATAACAACTTGTTGTCATCAAAGGCTTTACTGAACAGGTGCAAATATCCAAAGAAGGCCACCGCTGCAAAACAAGAAGAAAATGGATACACCAAAGAAAGTTAATAAAGGAGGCCTACCATTCAGGTACGAACCTACAAGTCCAAGAGTAATCATGGAAGATCCATATTTCATGGAAATTTTTACAAGAGCAGGATGCATTCAGTTCTGTCAAAGGTTGCAAGGTCATCACAAATAGGTATCCCAAGACTTTGTACTCAATTTCAAAGGAACATCTACAAATATTGGTTTTCTTCATGTGCCAATTTCCCCTGATAGTATTTTTCAAGAAACGCGAATTCCTAGGACCGGATAAGGATGGTTTAAAGCCACAAAGTTTTATTTAAAGAGTTGTGATGATTATCTAATGCCTAAACATGTAGCGATAAATATGACTATAGGGATTCCCAGAACTTTATTTAGAGATAACTACTCTAAATTATTGACAATCATACAGAAATACATTACATGTGAAGGAATATTACATAGAATCTACATGTATCACTTCAAGTTATTGCTTCATTTTACAGGGAAAAAGTTGATAGATATTCCTTTTTACCTTTTTAGAAGCCTTGGAAAAGTGGCAGACAAAGTGCAAGGTAGACCTGAAAGAAACGAAACTTCTATATTTCACCATGGATTGATGAAATTACTAGTACTGGAAGAATTAAATAAATTAGATAGAGACTGGGCATATTTCTTGTTTATGAATGGGTATGATGTGGATATTTTATCTCCAAGGAAAGCCTCTAAACTCAAAACGCCTTCTTCTATGCAAGAGCTGAATACTACTGCATAAGTATAAGGGAATCAACAAGAATGTTTAAAAGCTACAGCCAAAGATGTAGAAGTAGAAGCTAATTTCATCCAAGAGGCAACACCACATCCAGAAACTAGTAAGCATGCAAAAAAGCATGACATAATTAGCAAGACTAAACCTATAGCAAAAATTTCTAAAAGAAGCACAAACGAAACTATTGGAGGTAAAGGCAGGCTTGAAGACATCCTACAGGCTATAGACATTGCAAAAACCCCTGTAGTGAAGGAAACTGAGGTAGAAGGATCTAAGATTAAAAGGAAGTGGCTTATGGCCAGGAAATTAGATTTTTCATCAGAGGATTCAGGTTTTATTTTTAAACCTAGAAATCCTTTCACTAGATCACAGATTTTTGAGACTATCACCATTGGAAATAAGTAGCAGAAAGGGAGATAAAGAAAAAAGGGAAGCAGTACAAGAATTCATATTCATATCTCCTATTGAGATAGAGGATAATAAAGAAAATAAAGATCAATCTAAAATAAAGGTTCAGAAGAAATCTGAGGCAGATCTTCCAAAGGGATAGCTTAAAGATAAAGAAGAAACAATCAAATAGAGAAAGGGAAAGTAAAATGTCATAGAGAAAATTGAAAAAGAGTTTCTTGAAGAATGGTTAAAAGCAACTAGCGAAGAGTTGTATGAAACAAAGAGAGAGCTATAAAGATACAATAAAGGTAAACAAATGATAGATTAGGTGGAAAAGAAAGTGAATGATCAGGTTACTCATTTTGAAAAATCTATTGGAAAGGCCAAAAACTTGTTGAAGAAAACACAACCTTTACGCATCATGATGACACACACAGGGCAGAGGAATTTATGGTTATAGGCAAAGAAGAAAAGTCTTCAGAGACAAGTTAAAGAGTTGAAAGAAAATATGGATATGATGAAGGAAGAATTAGAGAATAAATATTTGGAAAGGGCAGCTATGGAAAAAACTATTGAAGTTGCTCATGAAGAAACTGTTGGTAAATAAGAAGGTAACAATGGATTATAGACCTTTTTTGTCTTATATTATCATAATTTACATGCAGGTATATTCATGGATCTTTTCAGAGCCCAGATCCTATGTTTCTTCAAGTCTCTGAAAAATTTGGCAATTTCGCAGCGTATGCTAGGCTTGAAGCCCAGTTTTTGCTGCAGAATTTTTGAAGAATTATTTTGGTTTTAAACTACTTAAAATTACATGGTTAAAGAGATGTGAGGGTTGTGTTTAATTGTTTTTTATCACTTAACTCCCTCCAATGGTCAAGAATAGGAGAATATTATCATAGATGACCTTTTTGTTTTTGCTACGCTATTAGCAATGAAAGTAGCTCAAAACTCTATTTTTACAGCAAGGTCTATTTTTGGAAGAAGGTAAAGGGTAAATAAATATTTCAAATTTGTTCTCTGTGAGGAATGAAAAACAGTATCAAAGAAATGATAAAGAGTATCATATCAAAAGATTGCTAGGTGGAGATATTTTTTTATGGATATATTTCGAAGATACGAGCTCACTATGTTGCCATATGATCAAATTGACAGCTCCTTAAAAGTAGGCAGAGCAACTTCACAAAGATAGTCAGAGTATTAATGTTTTGTTTTTGGCTAGTATGGTTGAAAGAAATGATTCCTTTTGAGGAATATTTGGATCATATTTAGATTAAATTTAATAATTATGTGTTTGAGCCATAGTAGGACTCTAACTCATAATTTGAAAGGTGTCAGTTCTAGTTTTAAATATCTAGTTAGTGGTTAGATTTGGTGTCAATAATAGAGTCTAATGATCTAGCCACTTGGAAAATTTGATGTAAAGGCTAGATGCCTATAAGTAGTGAGTACTTCTATGTATGAAGGGTTGGAAGATGTTATCTCAAAAGACTATTTTATTGTAAAGCTTTGGAGTTTCTGATATATAGAGTAACAATACAACTTTTCTTCACCTCAGATTCTTATTATATTTCAATGAGTTTATGTCCTATCTTTTGAAATGTTTTTCTTCCAAATTCTTAATTCTTATTACTCAGAATTCATGATTTTTCAGCTCTAACTTCCTTTAAGTATTAAGCTATGGTGAATCTCTTTGAGTATTTTTCTTTCAATAACTTGATTTCTCATTACTCAGAATTCGTGTGTCACATGCTCTGACTTCCTTTGAACCTCAAGTTATTGGGATTTTCCTGAATGTGTTATTATTTCATTGAAATATATACAAGCCTTAGCTTCCACAAGGAGAGCCTTTGTCATCTTTATCCCTGTCACTGACTCCATAGCCCAATGGTAGCAAGCCTTCATCTTTTCAACATGCAAACATACAAAAACAAGACATAATTCATAGAGTTAGCCATATATCTACATCTTTATTCAATATCATTAACCCTTGAGAGAACCCTCTTAGAATGAAGAGGCTAAGCTTCAGTCCAAAGATTGGTTTGAAATACTTACACTAAAGTTGTTTGGTCAGCAGCCAATCAGGTACAATTTTGGTGATAACATTTTGGCTTCGTTTCCAGTGACCGAAGGTGTATATTTTCCCTGGGAAGAATGACAAAGTTTCAGTTCTAAGGTCTGAGAGTAGCAGACACCTAGGCACATATTGGTTGTATTTCTTCTCTGGTGACTCCACACATCAAATAATATTTAGAAGGTGACTCCACTACTTGAAGATTAGTATCTTGATGAATTTTCAAGATGAGTTCCATTGCAAGAATAAATGTCAAGTATGCCCCTATGAATCGATCTCATATCCCTGGTTTTAAAAATCCTATGGCAAAGGTTGAATGGTTAACTGATCTTCCTATATTTAAATATGAAAAGAAATACAATTCTGCTCTTCATTTGGATATATTCCATATGCATGTACACAGCCTTAAGGTTCAGTTCCTTGAGGATTGTCTCATGAAGATGTTTATGGCCACTTTGGAAGGAAAAGCATGGGCTTGGTATGAAATCTTGCCAAATGGTTCATTATATTCTCTTGATGATTTCCATGTTGCATTTTATGATATTTATGAAGAGTGTCATCTCTCCTTATTGTTGGTAAAAGACTGCTGTAAACACTATGTGAGTTTTATAGAATATTTGGAGAATTGTTATGAAGATGATGAGTTCATGGATGAGGAAGTTTTAGAGGCCCTTCATGACAATCCCTTTCAACAACAAGAATAAAGGATATCCTCTCTCTTGGATGAAAATGAAACCCAGCAGGAGTTTATTTATAAAAATCATGTTACATGCTCTGAGTTTGATGAAAAGTTGCAGCAGACTTGTCAGTCTTTTGATCATTAGGAGTACGAGAATCATTGATAACAACAAAAGGAAATATTGGAAGATAATTACTATAACTCTTAGGTAAAGGAAAAAGTTGATTCTTCATGTTATTTCTTGCATCGGTCTACATCAAATAATGATCACAGTAATGAAGAAGTGGGTGAACATGTTTCTTTATCCTTGTCTGCTAATATGAAATCGTTTGAGTGCAAGTCAGAAGTTAAGATTCAATTTTTTGATGAAGTTGCCAAGAACATTGAAAGGACATTGAAGTTTTAGAAGATCAAATTCAACCTTATAGGTTTCATGATCAAGATCATTCTTTTCAAAGGTTT
Organism: Pinus albicaulis; assembly: GCA_034641835.2. NCBI lineage: Eukaryota > Viridiplantae > Streptophyta > Pinopsida > Pinales > Pinaceae > Pinus > Pinus albicaulis. Next base: position 383,110 of record JAXQQM020091806.1, on the reverse strand, counting down.
TTAATGCTAGAACAAAAAGACAGTGCGTTGCTGCCTTTCTCCTTTGAGTTTGAGGAAGAGTACACTATTTTTGAAAATCAGTTTGAACAACAGTTTGATAGCACACAATTGAAATCTTTTGTGGTTTATCAAAGCATGTATGAGTTATCCAAAGCTGCAAAATGTCATGAGAAGCATCAAACATATCATGTCTTCTTTGATCCTATAGATGACTACATGGAAGATTTCTATAGTCCAGATGTTCAATTATGTTTTTATTATGAGGATCCTATCCATTTTATGTTGCTTTGGTCATTTAAGTATCATTCTAACTGTTGGTTCAAGTGAAGTCAATAGTTTCAAGTGTCAGATCAGATCAATGATTGGCTTCATTGGAGGTTTCATGTTTCTTGAGTTTAAAATGCAGATTGTAGCTAATAGGGTAGGTAGGAGTGTGTGAAAAAGCTCAAAGTTGACTGAGCATATTTTTAGTGGGTACGTATTTGTTTCTTCTGTAGTGATCATCAAGCTTAAGCCCGAGGTGAAGGCCATAAGAGTTTGAAGAAGAATTGGCAAAATTTCGGATTTTTTATTCTAAGGGATGGATGCCACTCGAACTACAGGCTCTTTGGTATACCACAGGGGCATACTATCCCAAGTGGAACCACTGTTATCACACCCTAAATTTTCAAAATCATAACTTGAAATGTGTCAAGTTTGTATTTATATTGGTTAGAATGCATAACATCATGAAATGATAAATTTTATGATTAGTATAAGCTTCAAAGATTGTTTAAGTTGCTAGGGATGATCTCAAGTCATATCATTGGAAAAGATCTTGAATAGATAATTTAAATCAACCTAAAATCTCAAATCTGGCCACCTGTCAGAATTTTTCTGAGTCCGTAGTGATTTTAGTACTAAATAACCAATTTTTTCTGCGGAGACACCTAGTAATTTCATAGCGAAACTGACACTTGTAAAGCTACATGCGCTATGAAAGTGTGTCATCCTATAACAATTTTCTGCATAATGATGAGTTTTTAAGCTTTGAGGGTTTCGAGGTCATGCTGTCAGAATAGGGTCATCATTGAAAAACTTAGGCACGTTTTGGCATCAACCACCATTTCTTAATAAGTCTCATCTCATTTTTTCGAATCCATTCCTCATTCGTCATGCTTTATTTTCCACTCTCGTAACCTGCTACCAAAGTAGCTTGGTGCCATTTTCATCTCCCATAGAAATCCTTTGTCATGTCAGCCCTCTTTTACCATAACAGCTCGCTATCGTCAAAGGATTTTACTAAACAGGTGTAAATATCCAAAGAAGGCCACTGCTGCAAAACGAGAAGAAAATGGCTACATGAAAGAAAGTTAATAAAGGAGGCCTACCATTCAGGTACGAAGTTACAAGTCCAAGATTAATCATGGAAGATCCATATTTCATGGAAATTTTTACAAGAGCAGGGTGCATTCAATTCTGTCAAAGGTTGCAAGGTCATCACAAATAGGTATCCTAAGACTTTGTACTCAATTTCAAAGGAACATCTACAAATATTGGTTTTCTTCATGTGCCAATTTGCCCTGATAGTATTTCTCAAGCAACGGGGATTCCTAAGACCAGAGAAGAATGGTTTAAAGCTATAAAGTTTGATTTAAAGAGTTGTGATGATTATCTAAATCTTGAACATGTAGGTATAAATATGACTATAGGGATTCCCAGAACTTGCCTTAGAGATAAATACTCTAAATTATTGACAGTCATAGAGAAATACTTTACATGTGAAGGTAGATTCCATACAATATACATGTATCACTTCAAGTTGTTGCTTCATTTTACAGCGAAAAAGCTGATAGATATTCCTTTTTACCTTTTTAGAAGCCTTGGAAAAATGGAAGAAAAAGTGCAAGGTAGACCTGAAAGAAATGAAACTTCCATCTTTCATCATGGATTGATGAAATTACTAGTACTCGAAGAATTAAATAAACTAGACAGAGACTAGGCATCTTTCTTGTTTATGAATGGGTATCAAATGTATGTTTTATCTCCAAGGAAAGCCTCTAAACTCAAAACTCCTTCTTCTAGGAAAGAGTTGAATACTACTGCAAAAGTAGAAGGGAATGAACAGAAGTTTTAAAACCTACAGCCAAAGATGTAGAAGTAGAAGCTAATTTCATCTAAGAGGCAACACCACATCCAGCAACTAGTAAGCATGCTAAAAATCATGACATAATTAGAAAGACTAAACCTGCAGCAAAAAGGTCTAAAAGAAGAATAAAGGAAACTATTGGAGGTAAAGGCAGGCTTGAAGGAATCTTACAAGCTATAGACATTGAAAAAACCCTTGTAGTGAAAGCAACTAAGGTGGATGGATCTAAGATTAAAAGGAAGGGGCTTATGGTCAAGAAATTAGATTTTTCATCAGAGGTTTTAGGTTTTCTTTTGAAACCTAGAAAGCCTTTCACTAGATCACAGATTTCTGAGACTATCACCATTGGAAATAAGTAGCAAAAGGGAGATAAAGAAAAAGGGCAGAAATACAAGAATTCATATTCATATCTCCTATTGAGATAGAGGTTACTAAAGAAAATAAAGTTCAATCTAAAAGAAAGATACAGAAGAAATCTGAGGCAAATTTTCCAAAGGGACAGCTTAAACATAAGGAAGAAACAGTCAAATGGAGAAAGGGAAAGGAAAAAGTCATAGAGAAAACTGAAAAAGATTTTCTTGAAAAAAAATTAAAGGAAGCTAGGGAAGAGTTTTATGAAACAAAGAGAGAGCTAGAAAGATAAAAGCAAGATAAAAAAATGATGGATGAGGTGGAAAAGAAAGTGAATGATCAAGTTACTCATTTTGAAAAATCTATTGGATAGGCCAAAAACTTGTTGAAGAAATAATAGCCTTTACACATCATGATGACACACAAAAGGCAGAGGAATTTATGGTTATAAGCATAGAATAAAATTCTTCAGAGACAAGTCAAAGAGTTGAAAGAAAATATGGATATGATGAAGACATAATTAGAGAAGAAATATTTGGAAAGGGGAGCTTTGGAAAAAACTATTGAAGTTTCTCATGAAGAAACTGCTGGTGAATAAGAAGGTAACAATGGATTATAGACCCTTTTTGTCTTATATTATCATACTTTACATGTAGGTATATTCATGGATATTTTTAGAGCCTAGATCCTAAGTTTTTTCAAGTCTCTGAAAAATTAGGCAATTCCACAATGTATGCCAGGCTTTATGCCCAGTTTTTGCTGCGGAATTTCTGAAGAATTATTTTGGTTTTAAGCCACTTAAAATTACATGGTTAAAGAGATGTGAGGGTTGTTTTTACTTGTTTTTTATCACTTAACACCCTCCAATGGTCAAGAATAGTAGAATATTATCACAGATGACATTTTTGTTTTTGCTATGAAATTAGCTACGGAAGTAGCTCACAACTCTGTTTTTACAGCAATGTCAATTTTTGGAAGAAGGTAAAGGGTAAATAACTATTTCAAATCTCTTCTCCATGAGGAATGAAAAAAAGTATCAAAGAAATGATAGAGAGTATCAGATCAAAATATTGCTAGGTGGAGATATTTTTTTTATGGATATAGTTCGAAGATACCAGCTCACTATGTTGTCATATCATCAAACTGACAGCTCCTTAATAGTAGGCGGAGCAGATTCATGAAGCCAGTCAGAGTATTAATGTTTTGTTTTTGGCCAGTATGGTTGAAACACATGATTCCTTTCGAGGAATATTTGGATCATCTTTAGATTAAATGTAATAAGTATGTTTTTGAGTCATAATAGGACTCTAACTCCTAATTTTAAAGGTGTCAGCTCTAGTTTTAAATATCTAGTTAGTGGTTAGATTTGGTGTCAGTAATAGAGTCTAGTGATCTAGCCACTTGGAAGATTGGATGTAAATGCTAGATGCCTGTAAGTAGTGAGTACATCGATGTATGAAGGGTTGGAAGATTTTATCTCAGACGACTATTTTATTGTAAAGCTTTGGAGTTTCTCATATATACAGTAACAATATAACTTTTCTTAACCTCAGATTCTTATTGTATTTCAATGCCTTTATGTCATATCTTTTGAAATGTTTTTCTTCCAAAGTCTTAATGCTTATTACTGATAATTCATGATTGTTCATGCTCTGACTTCCTTTAAGTATTAAGCTATGGTAAAATGAGTTTCTGCCCTATCTTTTGAAATGATTTCTTCCAATGTCTTAATGTTTATTACTCAGAATTCATGATTTTTCATGCTCTGGCTTCCTTTAAGTATTAAGCTATGATGAATCTCTTTGAGTATTTTTCTTTCAATACCTTGATCTCTCATTACTCAGAATTCGTGTGTCACATGCTCTGACTTCCTTTGAACTTCAAGTTATTGGAATTTTCCTGAATGTCTTATTATCTCATTGAATATATACAAGCCTCGACTTCCACAAGGAGAGCCTTTGTCATATTTATCCCTATCACTGACTCCATAGCCCAATGGTAGCAAGCCTTCATATTTTCAGCGTGCAAACATACAAAAACAAGACATAATTCATAAATTTATCCATCTATCTACATCTTTATTCAATATCATTAACCCTTGAGAGAGCCCTTTTAGATTGAAGAGGCTCACCTTCAGTCCAAAGATTGGTTTGAAATAGTTACATTGAAGGTGTCTGATCAACAGCCATTCAGGTATGATTTTTGTGATAACATTTTGGCATCATTGCCGGGGACCGAAGGTGTATATTTTCCCTAGGAAGAATGAAAATTTTTTAGTTCTAAGGTCTGAGAGCAGCAGACACTTAGGCACATATTGGCTTTATTTCTGCTCTGGTGACTCCACACATCAAATAATCAATTGGAAGGTGACTCCACTGCTTGAAGGTCAGTAGCTTGATGAAGTTTCAAGATGAGTTCCATTGCAATAATAAATGCCAGGTATGCCCCTATGAATCGGTCTCATATCCCTAGTTTTCCAAATCCTATGCCAAAGGTTGAATGCTTAACTGATCTTCCTATATCTAAAGATGAAAATAAATACAATGCTTCTCTTCATTTGGTTACATTCCATATGCATGTACACAGTCTTAAGGTTCATTTCCCCGAGGATTGTCTCATGAAGATGTTTATGAACACTTTAGAAGGAAAAACATGGTATTGGTATGAAAGCTTGCCAAATGGTTCATTATATTCTCTTGCTGATTTCCATGTTGCGTTGTATGAGATGTATGAAGAGTGTCATCCCTCCTTATTGCTGGTAAAAGACTATTGTAAACATTGTGTGAGTTTTATTGAATATTTGGAGAATTGTTATGAAGATGATGAGTTCATGGATGAGGAATTTTTAGAGGCCCTTCATGACAATCCATTCCATCACCAAGAAGAAAGGATATCCTCTCTCTTGGATGAAAATGAAACCCAGCAACAGTTTATTTATGAAAATCTTGTTACATCCTCTGAGTTTGATGAAAGGTTGCAGCTGACTTGTCAATATTTTGATCATCAGGAGTATGAAAATCATTGCAAACAATAGAAGGAAATATTGGAAGATAATTACTATAACTCTCAGGTAAAGGAGGAAGTTGATTCTTCATGTTATTTCTTGCATCAGTCTACATCAAATAATAATCACGCTAATGAAGAAGTGGGTGAAAATATTTATTTGTCCTTGTCTTCTAATCTGAAATCATTTGAGTGCAAGTCAGAATTTAAGATTCAATTTGTGGATGAAGTTTCTAAGAACATTGAAAAGGAAAATGAAGTTTTAGAAGATCAAATTCAACCTTATAGGTTTCATGATCAAGAGCATTCTTTTCAAAGGTTTTTAATGCTAGAACACAAAGAAAGTGTGTTTCTACCTTTCTCCTTTGAGTTTGAGGAAGGGAACACTGTTTTTGAAAATCAGTTTGAACAATAGTTTGATAGCGCACAATTGAAATATTGTGTGGTTGATCAAAGCATGTATGAGTTATCCAAAGCTGCAGAATGTCATGATAAGCATCAAACAGATCATGTCTTCTTTGATCCTATAGCTGACTACATGGAAGAGTTCTACAGTCCAGATTTTCAATTATGTTTTTATTATGAGGATTAGATCCACTTTATGTTGCTTTGGTCATTTCATTATCATGCTTACTGTTGGTTCAAGTGCAGTCAATAGTTTCAAGTGTCAGATCAGATGAATGATTGGCTTCGTTGGAAGTTTCATGTTGACTGAGTTTAAAATGGAGATTGCAACGGATAGGGTAGGTAGGAGTGTGTGAATAAGCTCAAAGTTGATTGAGCATACTTTCAGTAGGTACAGATTTGTTTCTTCTATAGTGATCATCAAGCTTGAGCCCGAGGTGAAGGCCATAAGAGTTTGAAGAAGAATTGGAAAAATTTCAGAGTTTTTATTCTAAAGGGTGGATGGCACTAGAACTACAGGTTCTTTGGTATACCAGAGAGGCATACCATCCCAAGTGGAAACACTTTTATCACACCCTAAACTTTCAAAATCATAACTTGAAATGTGTCAAGTTTGTATTTAGATTGGTTAGAATGTATAGCATCATGAAATGATAAATTTTGTGATTAATATAAGCTTCAAACATTTTTTAAGTTGCTAGGGATGATCTCAAGTCATATCATAGGAAAGAATCCTAAATAGATACTTTAAATTGACCTAAAATCTCAAATATGGCCACCTGTCAGAATTTTTCTGAGTCCGCAGTGATTTTAGTACTAAATAAACAGTTTTTGCTATGGAAACACCTATTAATTTCATAGCGAAACTGACACTTGTAAAGCTAAATGCACTACAAAAGCCTGTCATCCTATAACGGTTTTCTGCATAATGATGAGTTGTTAAGCTTTGAGGGTTTCGAGGTCATGTTGTCAGAATATGGTCATCATTGAAAAACTTAGGCACGTTTTGGAATCAACCACCATTTTCTTAATAAGTCTCATCTCATATTTCGAATCCATTCCTCATTCCTCATGCTTTATTTTCCGCTCTCATAAGTTGCTACCAAAGTAGCTTGTTGTCATTTGCATCTCCCGTAGAAATCCTCTATCATGTCAATCCTCTTTTATCATAGCAGCTCGCTATCATCAAAGGCTTTTGACAAATAGGTGTAAATATCCAAAGAAGACCACCACTGCAAAACAACAAGAAAATTGCTACACCAAAGAAAGTTAATAAAGGAGGCCTACCATTCAAGTACAAACCTACAAGTCCGATATTAATCATGGAAGATCGATATTTGGTGGAAATTTTTACAAGAGTAGGATGCATTCAGTTCTTTCAAAGGTTACAAGATCATCACAAACAGGTATCCCAAGACTTTGTACTCAATTTAAAAGGAACATCTGCAAAGATTGGTTTTCTTCATGTGCCAATTTCCCCTAATATTATTTCTCAAGAAACAGGGATTCCTAGGACTAGAGAAGAATGGTTTAAAGCTACAAAGTTTGATTTAAAGAGTTGTGATGATTATCTAAAGCCTGAACATGTGGGGATAAATATTACTATAGGGATTCATAGAACTTGCCTTAGAGATAACTACTCTAAATTATTGACAGTCATACAGAAATACTTTACATGTGAAGACAGATTACATACAATATACATGTATCACTTCAAGTTGTTGCTTCATTTTACAGGGAAAAATTTGATAGATATTACTTTTTACCTTTTTATAAGCCTTGGAAAAATGGCAGACAAAGTGCAAGGTAGACCTGAAGGAAACAAAACTTCCATATTTCACCATGGATTGATGAAATTACTAGTAGTGGAAGAATTAAATAAACTAGACAGAGACTATTCATATTTCTTGTTGATGAATGGGTATGAAATGGATGTTTTATCTCCAAGGAAAGCCTCTAAATTCAAAACTCCTTCTAGGAAAGAGCTGAATACTACTGCAGAAGTAGAAGGGAATTAACAAGAAGGTTAAAACCTACAGCCAAAGACGTAGAAGTAGAAGCTAATTTGATCCAAGAGGCAACAGCACATACAACAAATAGTAAGCATGCTAAAAATAATGACATAATTAGCAAGACTAAACCTGCAACAAAATGGTCTAAAAGAAGCACAAAGGAAACTATTGGAGGTAAAGGCAGGCTTGTAAACATCTTACAGGCTATAAACATTGAAAAAACCCCTGTAGTGAAAGAAACTGAGGTAGAATGATCTAATATTAAAAGGAAGGGGCTTATGGCCAAGAAATTAGATTTTTCATCAGAGGATTCAGGTTTTCTTTTTAAACCTAGAAATTCTTTCACTAGATCACAAATTTCTGAGACTATCACAATTGGAAATAAGTAGCAGAAGGGAGATAAAGAAAAAAGGGCATCATTACAAGAATTCATAGTCATATTTCCTATTGAGATAGATGTTACTAAAGAAAATAAAGTTCAATCTAAAAGGAATATTTAGAAGAAATCTGAGGCAGATTTTCCAAAGGGATAGCTTAAATATAAGGAAGAAATAGTCAAACGGAGAAAGGGAAAGGAAAAAGTCATAGAGAAAACTGAAAAATATTTTCTTGAAGAAAAGTTAAAATCACCTAGGGAGGAGTTGTATGAAACAAAGAGAGAGCTAGAAATATACAAGAAAGATAAAAAAATGATAGATGAGGTGGAAAAGAAAGTGAATGATCAGGTTACTCATTTTGAGAGATCTATTGGAAAGGCCAAAAACTTGTTGAAGAAATCACAGCCTTTACGCATCATGATGACACACACAAGGCAGAGGAATTTATGGTTACATACAGAGAGGAAAATTATTCAGAGACAATTCAAAGAGTTTAAAGAAAATATGGAGATGATGAAGACAGAATTAGAGAAGAAAGATTTGGAAAGGGGAGCAATGGAAAAATATTGAAGTTGCTCATGAAGAAACTGCTGGTAAATAAGAAGGTAACAATGGATTATAGACCTTTTTTGTCTTACATTATCATAATTTACATGCAGTTATATTCATGGATCTTTTCAGAGCCCAGATCCTAAGTTTTTTCAAGTCTCTGAAAAATTAGGCAATTCTGCAGCGTATGCGAGGCTTGAAGCCCAGTTTTTGCTGCAGAATTTCTAAATAATTATTTTGGCTTTAAACCACTTAAAATCACATGGTTAAAGAGATGTGAGGGTTGTGTTTAATTTTTTTTATCACTTTAAACCATCCAATGGTGAAGAATAGCAAAAGATTATCACAGTTGACCTTTTTTCTTTTGCTACGAAATTAGCTATGAAAGTAGCTCAAAACTCTTTTTTAATAGCAATGCCAATTTTTGGAAGAAGGTAAAGGGTAAATAAATATTTAAAATATGTTATTCATGAGGAATGACAAACAGTATCAAAGAAATGATAAAGAGTATCAGATCAAAATATTGCTAGGTGGAGATATTTTGTTATGGATATAGTTTGTAGATACCAGCTCACTATGTTGCCATATCATCAAACTGACAACTCCTCAATAGTAGGCAGAGCAGCTTCATGAAGATAGTCAGAGTATTAATGTTTTGTTTCTGGCCAATATGGTTGAAAGACATGATTCCTTTCGAGGAAGGTTTGGATCATCTTTAGATTAAATGTAATAAGTAGGTGTTTGAGTCGTAGTAGGACTCTAACTCCTAATTTGAAAGGTGTTAGTTCTAGTTTTAAATATCTAGTTAGTGGTTAGATTTGGTGTTAGTAATAGATTTTAATGATCTAGCCACTTGGAATATTGGATGTAAAGGCTAGATGCCTATAAGTAGTGAGTACTTCGATATATGAAGGGTTGGAAGATGTTATCTCAGAAGACTATTTTATTGTAAAGCTTTGGAGTTTCTGATATATATAGTAACAATACAACTTTTCTTCACCTGAGATTATTATTATATTTCAATGAGTTTATGTCCTGTCTTTTGAAATGTTTTTCTTCCAAAGTATTAATGCTTATTACTCAGAATTCATGATTGTTCATGCTCTAACTTGCTTTAAGTATTAATCTATGATAAAATGAGTTTATGTCCTATATTTTGAAATTCTTTTGTCCAATGACTTAATGCTTATTACTCAGAATTCATTATTGTTCATGCTCTGAATTCCTTTAAGTATTAAGCTATGGTGAATCTCTTTGAGTATTTTTCTTTCAATACCTTGATATCTCATTACTCAGAATTCGTGTGTCACATGCTCTGACTTACTTTGAACCTCAAGTTATTGGTAGTTTCCAGAATGTGTTATTATTTCATTGAAATATATACAAGCCTCAGCTTCCACAAGGAGAGCCTTTGTCATCTTTATCCATGTCAGTGACTCCATAGCCCAATGGTAGCAAGCCTTCATATTTTCAACCTACAAACATACAAAAACAAGACATAATTCATAGAGTTAGCCATCTATCTACATATTTATTCAATATCATTAACCCTTGAGAGAGCCCTCTCAGACTGAAGAGTCTAAGCTTCAATCCAAAGATTGGTTTGAAATAGTTACACTGAATTTGTTTGATCAGTAGCCAATCAAGTACGATTTTCGAGATAACAATGCGCACCCAGACATAGATGCGTGGTAAGGAAGGAACACAATATAGAGGTATTCTCTAATGATGAAGAGGAGGAAGAAGAGGAACAAGAAAGAGGTCACAATGTTGGGATACTAGGAGAGGATCCACCACCACTAGGATGTGGGAGTGGGTCATTTGCTCCAATTGTAGGGGCCCTTACATCTTTGCAGGGAGTACCCAAGTACATGAATTTGAGAGTTTGACTTTTCATTCAGGATCAGAGGGTATCAGTGTTGATTGACAGTCATACTACCCATAACTTTATTGATACCTAGTTAGTGGAAAGGAGGGAAATACCTACTGATGACTTTGAGGGATTTTCACTTTTGGTCCCAGGAGCTAGAACCATGTAGTGCATGCAGTATTTTCCAGCATTATCTGTCACCGTGGGGACATATACCTTGACTGACCACTTATTTTTGGTTGAAAATCCCTGACACCAATGTGATATTGGCAGTGCAGTGGTTGATTACTTTGGGGAAGGTCACCACATATTGGGAGAATTTATAGATGGAGTGGACAAATAAAAAGAGTGGTAAGCATAAGGTTATTATGGGCATGCTCACTTATCCCTCTTAGACAGCTTCCACACATAAAATAGAGCAGAATTTGAGCAGTGGGAGCAAAAACCTAACAGTCCATTCAATTATGTAGTTGACTTTGGCCCATGGCACATTACTGTTTAGAGTCATTCTACTAGGAAGGCCACCAGACCAGGGGTTGTGAGAGATGTCTCACAATAGTTTTCACCACTCATATATCTAGGAGGGGTGAGGACCTTGGGAGGACTTCGCACAGCGTAGAGAGCCTTGGGTAGGCTCAAGGAGGAGGGAGACATTCTCCCAATATCAATATTACCAACTCTCACTAAACATCTTGTGCTGAGAGAAGATGTTTCAAGGATGGATGATGGCACCATCATTGTGCAAGAAGACCACTCCATGGATTTGGAGAACCAGGAGATACTTCCACGTAAGGAGGAATATTCCACATATGGTAGAGGGTCATGGAAAATCATACATACATTGGCCAAACTTAGGAGGTTTTGGATGTGTGATAGCTTCCTATGGAAGGCTAACCTCCAAAAACTTCAACATTTACTTGAGTAGGAGCATCTACAAGAGGGGCAATAGAGGCATTATAGCAGCATCCCGACATATGACTTTGGCATAGGATATTTCAAAGAAGAGGGCAGCAACATGACAGGTGCTTTACCTTGCAGACCAACATCATTGTCATTGTTGGGTGTAGATCCATATTGGAGATCTCAGTTGTTGGTGGAATACTCCAAGGATCTCTTCACATGCAGAGTACTTGATGGCTAGTTTACAGATGAGGGATATGCAGTGAGAGTTGGGGTCATTCATTATCAAAGTAGGATCTTCTTGAATAGAGAATCTAAGCTCAAGGAGAAGCTACTACATGCAACATATGAGGTTTTTATCTTTAGAAAAACTAATTTCATGAGGGAATATCATACTATCATGGAGGGATTCACTTGGGAAGGTTTCAGGGAGGAGATACAACAACATATCAGGAGATGCATGAGTTGTTTGGGGATGGAGGAGAGACACAAATCCCTGGAAAAGTTATCACAGCCACTTCTTTTCAATTGGGAATGAGGGGAGGCCCATCTATGAGCCACGTCACTAGATTTCTCAGCGTACATGGTAAGGATTTTATTTTTATGCATAATGATCCACTAACTAAGTATTTGTATTTCCTTGCCATCCATGTAAAGTAAATTGCTCCAAAAGAGGGCACTCTTTCCTATAGACTTCTTGGTCCATTTGGGGCCATAAGAAGTGATGAGGATGGCCACTCCCTAGGATATTTTGGGGAGATGATATCTTTCTTAGTATGTGCTCAGTTGGAACCACATATTATTCACCTTCTCTAGGCATGTGAGAGGATTGGGGCAGCAAGAAAGTGGTTGGGAAACCACTCATCATACCATATTCTGAGACAGTTAGGAGTAATACTGTGTTGGTTCCACTTGAGGGACTATTATCCTCCTCCGGTATTTCATATGGGAACCAGTGTGTCTTTGATTTTGATCCCATATGTTGATGATGATTTTATCATTGTTGTTGGCATGATTAGAGGGATGGAACATGGGTTGGAGTTTCCCATTGGGAATGAGATTCCCCACGCTTCTTATGCTTCATGCTTCAGGGGGAACATTGGACAGTATATGGTTGCTACATTAGATCTCTTGTTTCCTTATGAGGTGAGCCATTTGGTTAACTTTATCACTTGGGAGGAGCATCTCATGAGCACATAGGAGGAGTATTTCAGGGATGGATTTTTTGGAGGACACTTGGTTCATGAGGAGAGCTTATCACTTGGAGGTGTCACAAGGGAAGGAGGAGAATTTTTGCAGCACTCACCTTTACAGTTGCTTGAGGACAAGCAACATTTAGGAGGGGAGGACTGTAATATTCCAAATTAGCTTCCAGCTAGTTGGAATATTAAATATTGTATTTTCCACTTAGATAGAAGAATAAGGGGGTAGGGACACCCATAAATCTCCTTAGTAGGAATAAAATCACTCCTAATATGAATGGATATCATCTTAGTAGCTGGATAAAGCACCGTCATGTTTTAATAGGGGTTGGAGCATATGGACAGGGTCAAGTTTGACCAAATCAACATTGCTGGTATGGAGGGAGTGGATAATCGGTGAGAGAAAATGTAGTGATAATGGGAGGAAGTATCCATGAGAGTACTGACTTTAATGAGTGCGGCCGAAGGTGAGAAGGCTCACAGTTCATATAAGGAAGGGGAGGGCAGCCATAGAGCTCATGTTGATTATTATTATTTTTATGGTTTGATATGATTTCTTACACTCTTCAGCTGTTTAGCGGAGACTGTTGTACTGTTTAGCACAAGGGTGTTCCCGAGCAGGAATCCCACTCTCATCCTCGGGGGACTTCGAGTGCCCACTCAGGATAGGTTATTGAGCTACATTTCCACATTATGGCATCAGGCCAAGCTTCTATCTTCTTCTACAACAACGTTTTTTTCAGGGTTGTGGTTTGTTGCAGGGTAGAAATAGTGGAGGATATAAAGGGCCAATTTCTGAGCTTTTTTCAATAGAGGAAGCATTCTTTCCATTGGGAGTCTAGCAAAGGAGGTCCTTGAGAATTATTTCATCATTTGGCACTAGGCCAAGCTGCGATCATCTCCTACAATGTAGTTTCCCTCATAGACTGCGTTATATTAGTGAGTATTTGCAGTGGAGGATTCAGTGCATTGTTTGGAGTGTTTGTTTCCAGTGAAGGGATCAACCTTTCACTTGGAAAGTCCATTGGAGGATTTCCACTCACTTATACATTAGTTTCAGCCACCTCCATTCAGGTGCCCAGTTGCAAATTTTATTCAGTCCTAGGGCTGCATTCTGGCATTCTAATATTTTGGGTATTTCCATAAACCCTTTTTGGTTTGTCTAGGAAAGGTGTTTTAGAGCCCTGATCTCTATTTCCAGCATCTCTTGAGGCACATATCAGTGTCATATGTCATTTTATGTTTCTAGCTGCAGCTATGTCCACTTGGACTACGTTGTATCAATATTATGACATTTGTATAACATTAAATATTCATGTATTTGTTTATGTGATTATTGGAGGCTTGTGTTGTATTGCTTGAGTGACTTGATCCTCAATATTTTATGCCCATTATTGTTTCTATGTTTAATAAGATGGCTCTAAATTTATCTCACATCTTCGTGTATTGATATTCATTGCTATGATTTCCATTTTTGTGTTCAATATTGCTGCTCTCCCAATTTTTGGATATTACATAATGTTATAATAGATGCTTCAAAATTATCTCTATATTGGATGCATCTTTTTCTATTTCCCTATGAAATAATTAAAAGGATACAATCCATTATGGGATGCTTTATATGGGTCAAGACCCAACTTCATGGTAAGATTCATTTTGAGCATTGGTCTCAAATTGCTAGAGCTATTGAAGCAGGAGGATGAGGGATCATAGACCCTTCCACTTTCAATATGGCATTAATCATTCAAAATATGTGGATGTATGTATGCGTATTTGGAATCTGGTCAAATATCATTAAGGATAGATACATGTTTGGACAATATTTCACCACATGGGTAAACAATGGGGCAAGAAAAAAAAAATCACATGCATCTTACATTTGGAGAAGCATGTCACAAGTCTTACAATACCTTATGGGACAGTACACTAGGAGGCCAGTGATGGATCCAAGATCAAGATGGGCCTAGATGCTATAAATGGTGTGACAGGAATCACTCTTTATCTTTCCATATACTCAATCACATCCATGTAAAATAGATTTTTTTCTTAACCATATTTTCGAATGAAGATCCTATTATATGGATCAGTAGGCATGGTATAAGGCAGGGGATTTAGAGTTTCCAGCCGAATATGCAAGTGATTGGGAGAATTATATTACAAATATTCAAAATGTAGGTATCACTCTCAGTGAACAAGAGGATCACATGTCATGGGGTGGCACTCTAAAAAAGGATCATTCGATGGTAAAGTATATATATATCAGTTTTCCCAAGAAGGAGAGGGAATATTATTTTCCTAAATATTTTCATGTCATTTGGAAGTGGGGTCTTCCTAATAAAATCAAATGTTTTAATGGATGCCTATTCATGACCATATATTAACATGTAAAAACCTTCAACAACGAGGATACTCTGGGCCTGGAATATGTCCCCTCTCCATGCGGGGAACATAAGACATAACACATTTGTTTCTCTATTGTCCATATGTGATGGAATTATGGGAAGGGGTCTTGGAATGTTACAATATTGCACCTAAGGGAAATTTTCAGTCACTATATTCATTACTAAAGTCATGGATCAAAATTTATAACAAATACATAACTCTACCTTTGTATATATTTTGGTCCATTTGGAATAGCGGCAACCCAATTACATTTAAACGGAAAGGAGTAGTGATCTGGGCAGATGTCATAAAGACAATGGTGTATTTAAATGAAATGGGACCGATGAAGGAGAGAAATTGTTGCATAGAATATAAAATTATATACATATGTTAAGTATTGCCTATGGGTTTTTTTGACGGTGCATATTATAGGAGAGAGTGTGGATGTGGTAAAACCATATATATTGATCCAAGAAAATTCTTCCACTTCTAGTGGGAAGGAGGAAAATTCACTAATAGTAAAGCCAATTTCATTGCTCTACGGGGAGTTCTGATTGCAGCTAAAAGGTTAGGTATAGAGTAGATTCAGATATATAGCGATGATAAGAGAACATAGAATGAGAAAAGGGATACAATAATTTCAGACCACCCATCCTAACTAACTATATGAAGGGAATTATAACACTGGTAAGCAACTTCCAACAAGTAATATTTGACCACATATACAGGGAGAAAAAGAGGACAACATATTTACTTTCAAAAAGAGGAATAGCAAGGGACTTAGGTAAGTTCTATTTTTCTACTTTCGAATAGGGAGTCATGATCAATGTTGGTAGCATTAATTATTCATAGAGTCATGGGCATATTTTCAAAAGGTGTGTAACATTATCCCAATTAAAAGGATAGTAACTAAACACCGAAAATGATGACATGCAATCATATCTATTAATTATTTTTGGCATAGGTAATATTACATTTGAAATGTAGGCAGTAAATAGACTGTAAGAACTAATGTGCAACAAATGTAAGAGTTTTCAATCAGAAACAATTTTGATGTAAAGATAATGAAAGGAAAAAAAAATAAAAATAGAACCATGTAATATGTCGAAAAAAGTAGTCTTTTTTTCCTCTAGAAAACAGATTATTGAGAACTGTTAAGCAAATCTTTTTCATGAAAATATATATAATTCTTTTGTTGCTAGTATTTTTTACACTCTTTAAATATTTCTTTTCTTTCCTTATTTATACTAAATGTGTTATGGTACATACATACTTTTAAAAAAAATTCTTTTCTTTCCTTATTTATGCTAAATGAAATGTGTTATGGTACATACATACTCTTTAAAAAATTTCTTTTCTTTCCTTATTTATTCTAAATGAGTTATGGTACATAAGCGAGTAGCGCTATATATCTTGAATGTTGTTGGTATGGTTTGCAATGAATACACAGTTATATGTCTATTTTATGCCAAGGAAGATTATGTTTTTAATTTTTTTTTAATTGTTTCAGTATATACATCCATGCATTCTTTGTTCTTTAGAGAACGAGCATTATAATATGATTATTTA
Source organism: Pinus albicaulis (assembly GCA_034641835.2). Taxonomy (NCBI): domain Eukaryota; kingdom Viridiplantae; phylum Streptophyta; class Pinopsida; order Pinales; family Pinaceae; genus Pinus; species Pinus albicaulis. The sequence goes on along the minus strand of JAXQQM020091806.1, from coordinate 366,362 downwards.
AGAATTTGTATTTGGTAATTTATTATAAACTTGAGAACGAAATGAAATCTAATTTGAATTCTTCTCATTAAAATAGAAAACATTAATATTAATAAAAAAAATCCAGTAAGATTAATACTACATTAAACTTAAAATAAATTTCATGATAAAAAAGGAAAATGTGCTTGATGATAATAATGATATTGTAAAACTACTTAGAATTTATTTAAATTATAATTTACATTTAAAATACTTTAAAAAATTTGTTTCAAAATTATCATAATTCATTAAAAAAATGACATAAATATTATTATAAATAATTTTCATTTTTTTTTTCATATGTTACAAGTATTCCAAAAAAAAAAGCTGAACTTAAACATGATTCTAAATATAATAGGATTCCAAATACCAATACAATAAGACGTCATCCAAAAGAATTTCCAAACATAAATATTCCATAAAAACCAATGCAAATAGAAACCATGACAAGAACTAAGGATTTTAGCATTCCAAAGTCATTCAAACATTATTAATGCAAATAGAGACCATGCCACATAGAATATTTTTAAAAGTGTAGATTAATTAAAAGATAAAAATGTTTCAAAAACTATTTAAAGATGCAGATTAGTTAAAAGATTAAAAAAATAAAAATATTATTTGAGATATTTTAATATTTTTTTTCAATTTTAAAAATTTAAAATAAAATGTTCAAGTATGTTAAATTTATTTATATCATGTGACCAAGAGCGTGATGGCAATCCATACGACCCAAACTTATGTATGGGTCCTCCACATCAACATCAAAATGTTTTTTATTCAAATTATTTAATTTATCATTATTCTTGTTTTAGCATCTTCTCCTAGGCTCCTCGCATCAACTTAAGTATTTTGATTTGGCATTAAATTCAACATTCTAATTTATTTATATATATAATTAATATTAATTTAGAAAAAATTACTTTTAAATATAAATATATATATATATATATATATATATATATATATATATATATATATATATATAATTAATTTTTTTAAATTAATATTATTTATATATTAAAACAATTTATAAATATATAAATTTATATATTTTAAGTGTGTATTTCATAAATATAAAATTTAGATACATATATATTCAAAATTAATAAATGAAAATATGATTTGAACATTAAAATGGTATTTGTATATTATTATATTTTATTGAAACATTTTTTTATTGTATAGTTTTATAATTTTTCTTTACTGGTCACCAAATACAAACAAAAAGTCATCAACAAAACAAAACAAAACTATACATCCACATATCAATAGCCTATGCCACCCTCCAACTCCACCCTCTAGCAACCAAAACATATCCAATGCTTTTCATCATTTAGAAGCATTGTTACCCTCGCCATGATGGTGGAAGGCATCATGAACATGCCACTTGATATGGACCATGTTTCCAACAAAGTTATCCATTCTCTAGGGCTTCTAGTTTATGGGGAGACATTTCTAGAGGTTCATGATATGCCACTAATTGTTTTTATTAAAGCATTATACCTTCACTATATATATTTATAAATATAGAAATTTATATAATCTAAATATATATGGGATAAATAAATAAAAATTACACATACATATTTAAAAATACTAAATAACAACGCAATTTAAAAAATATATAATATATATATATATATATATATATATATATATATATATATATATATATATATATGAGATAACGAAATTTAAATTTAAAATATTTTTCTAATTTGCATGGGGTTGTTTTATATATTTAGCTCTTATATATCATTTAAATATTACACTTGTGTTATAATTATTTATAAATATAAAAACTTATATAATTTAAGTGTGGATGGTAAAAGCTTAAAAAATTAAAGAGTAGTGATCTATCCCTTAGTGTTAAGGTTCACATTGAAAGATAACATTTGGTTAGTGCTTGGATTTTTTTTTTAAGAGAAAACTTTTTAGCCGTTAGAGTTATATTGTTACACTTAAGACTTGTTACACTTAAAACCTCGTTTACCAATAATGCATATTTTTTCTTAAATGCTAAACATAAAGAAAGGTTTGAAAGTATAATATTTTATTACTCTTGGCTCAAAGTAGATTTGAAGTTAGGATGGATGTATGTTAAAAAACACACGAATAAAATGTTATATATAGTTGAAATTGAATTATTTTATTTATGAATAACATTCTACACGTTAAAATGTTAATACATGCTTCATGGTGGTTACTGAAGAATTTTTTAGTGATATTAGTATACTAATAGATGTATGCAAGGAGCACTGAAGAAATTGCATATTTGGGATGAAAATGAGGAAAATATCAAGGAATAGGTGGCTACCTTGAACACAGTTAGTTGAATCCAAAAGAATAATAGAGGTCAATTGCAGCGCTCATAAATATAGGAAGGATTATTTTGAAGAAGTAGAAGGTGTGAGTAAGTAGCTTGAAGAGAAATAACAACAACTAGAGTAGGTGAAGAGGAACAACATAATATATAGATAGATACAACAAAGTAAAACGACAAGGAGAGAGGAATTAACATCCTCTCCTATTAGAAATACTATATGCTCATAGTAATCTAATTTTCATTTTTAAGAAAAAATGTTTAAAAGAAATAAAGTAACTCTTAAAAAACATTACACTAAAATAATAATAGTGGTAACTTATATATTTACCATGTAAGGCGTTAATCTTTGAAAACAAATCCCCTAGGAGCCACTGTGTGACTATGTGTAGTTGTTTGTCATCCATTCTCTTTGTTAGATTATATAAATATCTTCTACCATCAGATTGATACCTCTATCAAGCCTCGTATAAGGTGGTTACTAACTCCCAAGTAGTCGTAATGGTAAAAAAACCGTGCAAGAAGTAAAAGAGGAACATTTGAGTAGATAGGAAATGGAAATGAAGGATGACAATGGTGATGACAGAGGATGACTTTGTAAGTGACCTACACATAATGATGGAAGCCTATTTTGTTGTGTATCTAGCATATCCCACCCTACGACGCTCCTTGTTTCTTTCCAACATTCATCAAACCTTGGTCTATGTTGTTGCAACAATCACCTTCTTCCCTGCTTGTGTCTTGAGAAATTTGAAATACAAATCCTTCTACGGTTATGTGTATTTTCACTGTACATTTGACAGGATGTATAATCTTTTCACTATAATTCACATTATAAAATTTTCACTGTAATTCACATTTCAAATCCAAATTTTAAATGTTATAATTCACCTCCTCCCATTTTCTCGAGGGCCAAATATAAAATACAACCTATTTGGTTTCAAGTGATACAAGTTCATGGTAGAAGGTAGAACACTAGTCCAAGAAGAAAAAAACAGCAAGAGGATTCATAATGGATTGGAGCATAAATTCTGCCTCTCTTTTCTCATTATTAAAAGCTATTAGAATAACCTCCTTGAACATTCTGTTGACATATTTTCCTTTTTCCAGTGGTATCTGCCTTTTCTACTAGTGATTTTTCTGCCAATAATTTTACATGGGCTATGTCACACAAGCATAGCTTCATTCGTATTCTGGACAATAATCTCTTGGTATTTTTTTACCAAACAAATTCAACTATGGAGAACTATTGTAGCTCCTTCCAAGGTATACAACTTCCAAAGCTTATAATTTTTATATTATATGTTAAAAAATATTTGATAGTATCTTTACCGAAATTATTTTTATCTATGTTTCTTTATGTTGATAGAGTTTAAAGGTTACATGGGAAAGCTTATAGGAAAACAATACATCAATTCAGGAGAAAAGAGAAAAAGAGACAATTAACTAACAATCTAATATGGAAAAACAATAAAGGAAAACATATTTTGAGATTAAGATTGTTGTGCAATTTTGGGGCAATGAAGAAATTTTAATGTCACTAGCCAATAGGGGTAGAAGCTTATGTGGGTGAATTTGGAGTTTGTAAATCATGGTATGGTTGAAGAGAACTCACAACTTTTTGCAGAGGAATTGTTGATGTTCTTATTCTTCCAACTCTTCAGAGACCATACTTTCCAATAGCCTATTTAAACCTAGAATTCTCTAGAATGTGCACTTGAATTAATTTAAAACTTATTAAAAATTTTACTTGAAAATTGATTTGGGAACATATTGCTGGAGAGTGATTTTTCGTTGATGCATGAGAGCCATGGCACTACTATTACAAATTATTTTCGCATTTGATTTATAGGACTTTTATAATTTATTTGTGAGAATATGGAATATATATATATATATATATATATATATATATATATATATATATATATATATATATATATATAATTATAATTAAAATCCCTGTTTCTTTAATAGAAAACAACATATTTTATATATATATATATATATATATATATATATATATATATATATTTATATTTATATTTATTTATTTATTTATATGTTGTTTTCTATTAAAGAAACAGGGATTTTAATTATAATTTTAAATTCATAAACAACCTTTTGGATTTTTTTAAGGTGTTTCAAAATGAGAATATATTAATTTTATACCATAATAACCAACAAAAACAAAATACTGGAAAAAAAATATTTAGAAATGGCATGATTTAATTTAAAAGAAATATTGAAAAAAAAAATATTAAACTTACTTTTTATCAATGTATTTCATTTAATAGAAAATGATTTTAACTTGGTATTTGATTTTCACTAATTAAGTTATTCATTGTTTAAAATTGAATTTTCTTGAAATTACTTTCAAAAGTATTTGATTTAAAGAGGATTGATTTTCTTGAAATTATCTTGTGTTATATGTTTTTTTGAGTTTTCATGGGATCATTTTGATCCAATTATTGTTCCAAACCATCTTAATAAGTTTATAAGTTTTCGTGAAAATACTTTAATTATTGATATGAATTATCAATATATCATTAAAAAAAAAAAAAAAAACTATTCCCAACTTTTATATTTAAAAATTCGTAGATATTATAGCTTAAACTTCACTATATTATATGTTTTAGCCATATTATATCCCAACTTTTATATTTAAAAATTACTAGATATTATAGCTTAAACTTCACTATATTATATGTTTTAACCATATTATATATTAGGATATTATATGTTTAAATTTTCAATCAACATAAACTCAAATATACATTTAATATACGTGTTATTATTTGAGATATATGCATTGTACAACCTTATATTTTATAATTTATTTGTTTTTATTTTTATTTTTTTAACTATACTTTTTCAAAATTTAAAAATCTTTGTTTTCTAAACCAGGATAATTTTTTAAGATGCTCGAATTTTGGTCATAATTTTTATTTCTCAAACAAAAATTTGGTTTTTGAGGTGTTTCAAAATGAGGATATATTACTTTTAAATTATAATAACCAAGAAAAATGAAATATTAGAAAAAATATTTAGAAATGGCATGATTTGACTTAAAGGAAATATTGAAGAAAAAACGAAAAAACAAACCTTTTTTTATTAATGTATTTGAGGTGAAAATGTGAAGTTGGGTTACACTTTTGTGAGAATTTCCCACGAAAAATTCATAATCACAATTTTTCAGTCGAACTTTTATTCTAGTGTTTGACTGAAAATTTTGTTTGTTTCGATCAACACCAACCGTTTAACATATTATTTTTCGGAAGGGAAAAAACCGACAAGAAGAGTTTTTGGTCGAAAAGAGTTTTCGGCTGAACAAAAAAATTGGCCGAAAAAAATTTATTTATATGTTAGGAGTGATTCTGTTGTAGACTTTTCTATGGTTGTTGGTTTGTTCTTTTCATTGTTTTTTCGTTGTGTTTATTGTTGGTTGTTGGTTTTTCTATTGGTGTGAAACGATTTGCAAGGAACGAAAACTTGTCTCTTTGTATTTTTTTAGGTATAATTTATTTGTATATATGTATCATGTAGTAAATGGTATATTTTCCAGGTTAATGTACTTTAATGTAGGTATTTGAATCATTTGGTTGTCTTGCTAAGTCAATAATTGTTCTATGCTGCAATTTTGAGCAAGTTGTAATGAAACTTTATCCAGTATGTTTATAAATTATGCTCTTTCTTCTACTTAAAGATATATAACTAAAATTTAGCTCTATCTCATAATTTTATATCAATCTATAGCTAGCTTAAAAGAAAGTAAATTTCTTTGCTTTAGTTCCATGTTCCATGGAAGCCTTAATAGACTAGCTATAGTAGTCTCCATTGTTTGAAAAACAGAGAGTGAAAGCCCATATCTCTTCATACATGTTGTGTAACCACATTCTACTAGCAAGCAACAAGTTAGTGCAAGTCCCTTTATCATTTGGTTGCCTTGCTAGTTTAGTCACCATCCTATGTAACTTTTAGTGCAAGCTTCCTGTAAGTAGGGAAATCTTGTAAGTGAGTGTAAGTCAAAATATCGCTAAATTTGACACGATAAAAAGTCAAAATACCAAGAACTTCGGTTCTAACCTTTTCAATAATAAAAATCAAAAAACAGATATTATCCAAGACACACATCTTTGTCTTGAACATAAATAACTTTAAACATTTTGAATGAAAAAGGAATGATTGAAAGATTAAATCACTTACAAAATGCGACGATCCTTCAAACAACTTACCAATATTATTTGTGGATGCATGACACCAAAGCCGATAGGGAATTGATCTTTCCATGATATATCTTTACATATCTCTAACCTGATCATGCAATTTCATCATATTTTTGTTTTCAAGATCCAGAAGGCACATGTTATCACCAAAAAATGATTACCTGTCCACTTCTAATTAGGTGGATTGAAATGCACAATGTAAGACCAATTTTACCATAGTAAAATTTCTTTCACTATAGGAAATAACTTGATAAACCATATTTTATTAAATTAATTTTGGTTAAAACAAGAAACCCATGAGGAATAATTAAATAAATCATTATTTATTTGATTTTCCTCTAGGAATAATTAATTAAATCATTATTTAGTTAATATTCCTTGTCACATTTGACCCAATCATGAGAAATAGTTAAATAAACTATTGTTTATTTAATTTTTTCTCTAGAAATAGTTAATTAAATCATGATTTAGTTAATATTACTTGACGAATTTGACTAAACCACCCAAGAATGATTAAAAAAATAATTATTTGTTTATTATTTCTAAAGAACATCCTTGAAATAATAATAAAATAATTTATTTGTTTATTATTTCTAAATAAAGGTACTTAACCAAATTTAGAAATATTTTCCCTCCAAAAAATATAACAAAATATTCCAAGTGGTTAGATCTTGATTGTGGTTAATAATATTTTATTATTTTCCATTTTCGAAAAAAAAAACCCAACATTTTGTTATAAATAAGAGGGTTCTCCATACATTTCTCACTATGATCATTTTTCATTGTCATTATTATCTTCTTTTTGCATTTGAGCTCCCATCTGAGTTCAACACATATTTTTAGGCTTCACACATCAAAGAGAGAAAGATTTAGAAAACTAAAGCACATCGGACAACCAAAGGACCCATCCCATTTGAGGGGGGCCTCTGGACAACATATGAGTATCCTTCACTAGGTATAACACAATAATCATAATATATCATTCATTCTTTTCAATTTCTTTTTCCATGATATTTGCATTAGTTAAATCTTTCTGTTGTTTAATATATTTTGTTGCGCAAATCTATTATTCTGCAGGTTTCTTCTAACTTTTTGTTGCATATCTGAAGAATTAAATTGCCATATCTGTTGTCAGGGCCATTAGTCACTCATGGATTAAGTAAAGTCTTTTTGGTACACCTTCCAAAATTTTTTATGCTTGCAACACTTTCTCTCTAAATTTGAAAGCCCCATCACTCATGGTATTCTTCTTGTTGTATGCATATCTCCTCCTAAAAAAATCAGGAAATATCTAAGAATATTTTTTTATCCTCTTTCTTGCATTTTGTTCATTATGTTCATTGCGTTCGTTGTTGGTTCTTGGTTGGCCTGTTGGTGCGAATCCATTTGCAAGGTAAGTAACAAAACCCTGTATCTATATGTATATTTAGGTATAATTTATTTGAATCTCTGCATAATGCTGTGAATAATTTCTATTATATCCTCACCTGATACATAACCTTATGAGCCTCCACTACTTGTGCCTCAACTAAAATGGCCTCACTTGTAACATTTTTCAAATGAAAAAAATGTTTCTATTAATGGGAGTAAAATAAATTCCTGGGTTAGAACTACACGTGAAAAGTAAGAAAAGCTAGAGTACTTCCATGTTGTTTTATTTCATGTAAAATATATAAGTGACCATATCATAATCATAAGTTAAAATAAAGTTAAAAATAATTTTGAAGCCAGGAAAATTTGGTTTTAAATGGGAAAACTTGTCCAACTTACCACAGGTTGGTTGTAATAAAGGCATACTTGCCGAGGTTAATTTAGGTATCTAAATCATTTGGTTGTCTTGCTAAGTCAGTAACGGTTCTATGCTATATTTTTTAACAAGTTGTATTGAAGCTTTATTCAATATGTTTATAAAATATGTTCTATGGTATACTTAAAGATATCCAACTAAAATTCAACGCAAGTCAGATGGTTTCCAAGAAAAATTTACTCTTTAATATCAAAACTAAAACTAGTCATCATTGAATCTAATATTCAGATGGTTTCCTCAATAACATTTATCATAAGTAGGATTATCCTATCCAAGTTAGTGCAAGTTGATTTTCTGTAATTTTTTCCTTGACCAACAAGAGATGATTTATATATTTAAAGAGATTTATATAGATTGAGATATTTCAAAACGATACGCTTTTATCGAAACGGCCACTTGATAAGGTAAAAGGAAAAAGACTTATTTGGTGCATATGTGACCATGTGAATATCATGAACAAAGGGGTAAAAGACCAGTGGTGTAATAAAGAGCTAGTTAGCAATGTGAAACGTAGATATGTAGTATCATATGTATATAGATGTATTTATTTTATTGATCCAATCTAGGGATTATTTCAATATTTCTTTATCTATTAATTATATATCAATCTAAATCTAGAGTAAAATAAAAATTAAAATACTTTTCCTTAGTTCCAGGTTCCATGGCAGCCTTAATAAACTAGCCATAATAGTCTCCATTGTTTGAAAAAGAGAGATTGAAAGCCTATATATCTTCATACCTGTTGTGTAACCACATCCTACTAGCAAGAATCATGTTAATGTAAGTCTCTTTAACATTTGTTTTTCTTTCTAGGTCAGTCACCATCCTATGCAGTTTTTAGTGAAAGTTGGTTGTAAGTACGGAAATACTGTCCAAGTTAGTGAAAGTATCTGAATAATCAGAAATCTAACTATCAAATTGTTTATAGAATTTATGATAGGTATAGAAATGTTGCCCATGTTAGTGAAAGTTGGTTAACATTCATGATAAGGAGGGAAATTGTGTCCAAGTTACTGCAAGTATCTAAATCATCTGATTGGCTTGCCGAGTCACATTCCCTTCACAATAAATGTGAATATATCATGTTACCAAACCATTCTCCATGGGAGTATTTTTCTTAGATTATCTAGGTTACATGTATTTTTTAAATACATCCTTCTATAAAAAGTACATGAATACCTCGTCTTATGTCACTAAATATCTTTTGGGACCCTTTGTTGAACTATGCTAGCATGTTAATAAATCGGGCTTTGTAAAATATATTGATAGGATTCTGTTAGAGTCGGTCCTAAAAACCCTCCGTCAGAGATCATTTCGCTTTTTGCATATCATTTTTAGGTGTCTCGCTCGTTTCACTTCGTTGCATTTCGCTAGGGGCATGTCATTGACTGACGAGGGGGTCTGGTTGTCTTGTGTTTCCTCATGCTTGTACTTACAGGGCTAATTAAAATTCCTCAAAAATCACTGAAGTTCAGGTCATTGCATTCATGGTCATAAACGATTAGTTTCGTTAAAAAAAGTCTTTAGTCCTAGAGTCTAGGGTTTTCAGTCCTTTGCATACATGTAATAAAAGCCCGCAGGCCATGAGTTTGGTTTCAAAAAATTCTCATTTCATATTTTTATTCTCAACAACATTTGAAGACATTTCTAGTCCAAAACTCTGTTTTGGAATTAGAAATTGTCAAATTTCATTTTTTTTGTAATAATTGTGTATTTGTTTCATCATAAGAAATTTGAAGGCAGCCTCTGATCTTTGCCAAAGCCAAATGCCAAATCCCCGCAAAAAACAACCAAGTATCATCAGTCCAACACTCATAAAAATAATAAAAAGCCAAAGGACAGCATTATATTAAGTGATCAAATGACAAAGTGCCAAACATTATTAAAGTGGGTTATGGAGCAAATTTAAATCAAAGTTGATTTTTATGAGATATTTTACAACCCATATAAACCATTGGAAGACAACTCATTTGCATAGATTCCCAAAGCAAAGGTCGAATTGCAGATTAGAAGGGCGAAAGCTTGTTTTCAGGACTGTAGACCGGAGGTGGAAGTGCACACTACTCATAGAGGAGGCGCGCTACTCACAAGAGGCGTGCTACGCATATAGCTTCACCGGCCTGTGCAAAATAACACGCGCGCTACTCATATACCGCGTGCTACTCACTGGGTGAGCGCGCTACTCATATAATCTCAGAGCCAGAAATTTTCGCTCCTGCGTCCAGTTTAATGCCAAATCGCCTCAATCGGCTTGCAAGTAGGTTTTTCATGATTGCTCAGTAAATTTTGAACATGATTGTGGTGTTTTGAGAGTGGAGAAACTAGTGTGTTTGATGTGCAGAAAAGTGAACCCTATCTTCATTGCAAATTCATTTCTTAGGGTTTTGAAAGACATGTTGATAGTCTTGTGAAGGATTTCCAAGCTTGTGTGGTTGATATATATGCTCATGCCTCTACTATCTGTGGTGTCCCTACTCATTATTTACCTCATCCTCAGGCCCTCTCTTTTCCATTACATCACTGCTCATTATTCATGTTATGACATAGTCTCATTTTCACTTGTCCACATCCTCCATTGACATTGTCAAACATTGCAAGGGCTATTTCTATTGACCTACACTACACTACAATCATTCCTATTCATGTGTCAAATCCCCATGTAGTCAAGGAGTGGCTATTTTCCATTCAAACTCCTTGTGACAGTCCTTTTCCCATTGTGATATTTCCTATAGCACCTTGACATATATGTGACACATCTGAAATTGGAGCATATACCAAACTCTTGTTTTCATCATAACCATATCAGCATACTTTTCATACACATTGTGACACAATGACAAAGACCGACACATCACAACAGAGACAGTGTTTTCACTACTGAAACTGCATGCACCAGGAGGATACTGAAACGTCGTGAAACACATGATCCACTCCGAATCTTGGCGAATGCTTCCTTGGCCCAACATTGCATATGACAGAGGACACTCAGTCCAAATTTCAAGGAATTTGGAGAATTTTTTGTCATTTTGGAAAATTTTGGTCTCAAAAGAGGTTTTTCAGCCATACGAGTAGCGCGTCGACGCGCTCGATTATGATTGGGACACTTGCTGGAGGAAAACTTTATATTTTTGGATTTTTCATGGAAATTTATGCATGCTCCAGTAGGACCAAATCATTTCACCAAATTCTAGATGATCAAAGGGGCCAAAACACCATGAAAATCACCGTTCTGCCACCTTTTTCAGCAGCAGGAAGTACTTGTGGGAGGATGAAGTTTTGGAGGGGAAAATGAGCTCCAAATTGGGAAATTCCACTTGGGCTGGATAACAGACATACAGGGCTTTCCAAAAATCTATCATGAGCTTGATTTTGATGCCCGAAAGTGCCCCAAAAGCAGGCTGAAAGGCGCGCTACTCATATAGCTCAGGCGCGCTACTCATATAGATTTTTGGTCAATTTTTCTTCTTCCAGCTCAGGATTTCGGCCAGTTGGACTAGTTTTTCTTGTGGATGTAATTTTTGAGTTATCTTGACGTAATATTATGGTTGGCATGTAACTTGGACTCATTTTTACCTATTCTAGATGATTCACTCCTAAAAAAGTAAAAATCAAGTGAAAGAATCAGTTTCCTTCCTTTTAGAGGCAAGTTGTTTGGCTACCTATATTCCAGCTCCTTGTTTAGAATTAGTTGGAACTGCTCCTAGAAGGAGGAATTCGACCCCTAGAGGCATGGGAAGGGGTTAGGATGGTATATATGATGTAATTTCTCAATAATTTTCAGAGGTTGGATAGGTTGGACTCTTGGGAAGACTTTGGCACACTATTGTACATGTTTTTCATATTTTGGCTAAGGAAAGATCAGAGATTTTGCAGCACCTGTTGGGATTCTTGTGGCTTTCAGTTCTTGATGGTGTTTTCTCTCTGTTTATTGTAAGTTATTTCATGTTTAATGTATGCCATTCCCTTCTTATGCTTCTGAAACTAAATGAATGAGTAAATGAGGTTGAATCCATTGTTTCAGTGCTCTGCCTTTAAATTTGTTTAGTTTTACATGTTTCTTCACTGCTTGAGATAGATCCATGTTCTCCTTGTCTTCTTCAGCTCCTTGTCATTCTGATCCATTCATATATCCCGATCAAAAGAATTGCAGACTGCTCTCACTTGATCGCCTGCCCCAACCTCACTGCAAAGATCTGACCTTATCCCCGGACCCAAAATTGTTTTTCCCATTTTTTCAACAAAAAACCCAAAAAAGCAAAATCAAACTTTCCTCTCTCTTTACTAGCCTAAAATCAGTACCAATTATAAGTCATATCGCACCCTATTGCTCAATTTATCGAGATAGACCCGGAGAGAGCCCTCTCCTGTCCTCGTAGGGCTAGCTACGAGGCTGAGCATGGTTTGATGTAGCCTCGAGTTTTACCTTATTTCAGCCTAAGGTAGATTTGAGCGCTAACATAGTGGCGACCATACTTGGGAAAAATCTCAATGGTTTGTTTGTTGATGTGTTCGTTTCATAAGTCTTAGACGGAGTCTGAAGTCACTCCAGGTAGCTTTCGAAACGCTTTTGCCATGCATAAGCGGAAGTAGATAAACGCTGCTTTAGTCAATCTCCGGTTAGCTTGTGAATGCGGCACTTGATTTGCAAATCACCCCAGTATACTTGTTCGTTCTAGACCTTTGGATGATTGAGTCTAGAAGTCGATAGGCTGAAAATAATCTATTGTGTCCTTTGAATTTTTCTTGGATAGATCAATACACTGGCTTCAAAAAGGCATACCAGATCAAATCCTGATCCAAATCTGCCTCCAGTATATGAAAACCCCAACCTAATCCCAAGAATTTTTTGTCGAGAAACTCCCATTATTCCTTTGGTCAAATCTCATTCATACCCCACTGTTTTTTAATACATTGAAGATATTGAGTTTGACGATCAGTTTGAGTTATCATTGTTTGAAACCAAATCTGAAAGTGCTACTGGTTCTACCGTCATCAATCCTGAGTTCATCAAGTATCTAGAAGTTGAGCAAGCAAATAGATCTATCGATAATTATATTCTCAATATTCAAAATTCCATTGTGGCAACCAACATTCCCGAATTCATTGAATCTGCTTCACAAACTCTTGGGCCATCTGAGATTGCATCTAGTTCACGAATTCCCACTGAACCTCCCTTTATTCCTACCATTCCCGTACAGCCTAAGATCTCTGATCAGCAATCAGTTGTAGTTTCTCCCCCATCTCCACCGCATACACCTCGTTCACCTACTTCTCCCATTCCACCGGTTTCTCCGAGACAGCAGTTTATAAATCCGCCAAGAGCCATGGCTGCGAGATTTGCACCTCTTGTTTTACCTGCAAATTTGGATCCTATGCCTGCTGATTATCAGAGAAATATTCCCATATTTGATGGCACGCCACAGAGTATATCCGCTTAGCAACATATTGTCAGGATGACAGATTTCTTGGAATTGCATGAAATAGATGAAGAAAACGTGTCCATGAGGTTGTTTGCTCAGACCTTTGGAGATGAGGTTCATAAATGGTTCAGAGCCTTACAGGCTGGAAGTATCAATACATTACAAGAGCTTCAGACACAATTCTTAGATCGATGGGAGATGAAAAAATATCTGCTGCAGATTACTTCTGAGTATACCAGCATCAAACGTAATCCTGGTGAGTCTGTTCAGGATTATATTATCAGATTCAATACAGTTTATAATGCAATTCCAGATGACTTAAGACCGTCTAAAAAGTCAGCTCTTCTTAAATTCCCGGATGGTTTTGATCTGGAGATGGCTTATTCACTACGAGACAGAGATCCGCCTACCTTAGAAGATATGCAGAAGATTGTTGTTAGTGTTGAGGCGAATCTGAATGATAAGAGAGCCTGGTTGAAAGTAGAGAAAAGAGTGACTATAAAAGAAGAGGCTTCCACATTTGCATCAGATCAGCACTTGCTTCGTGAGATGGAAAAAATGTTCAAAATAATGACGCTTGATAAGCCAGAAACGCAGATTCGTAATCCCAACTACCGTGGCCAGCAGCAGCCACAGTTCAGAATTAAGCAGCGTGAACAGAGAGTACAAGAGCCGGCAGCCCAACAGCAGATTAAAACACCTCTTTTGTAGAATTTTGTGATTCAAGAGTCAGATGATGATGATGATGTAGTAGGTGAGAAAAACCACTTCTTTACTCCCGACGATCTGCCCATTTACATCACTGAGGATGAGGAATATAGAGAAAGTTCAGCTGCACAGAAAGATGAGGATTTCATTTTAGCAAATGATGCAGATCTAGAGGAAGAATCAGATGAATACCAAAGAGGATATCTGAATGCTTTGTCCACTCAACATAAGCAATACTCATTGAGAAATAGAGAAGTGCCCATAAATCCAATTCAGAAAATAAAAGAGGCTTTAGCACCAAAGACGGATTCACCTATACCACAGAAGAAAGGAAAAGAGACAAATGATCCCGTAGCTAGTAAATCATCATCAGCAGAAAAGGCAAATCAGCCAAACACAATGAAGGATAAGGCTGAAAAGAAAGAAATTCTGGTCAAAGAGGTTGAAAGAGTTTCAACATTTAGTTTGGAAAATGAAATTTCCAAATTGAAGGTATCTATTCCTTTGACAGAAATCATGAAGAACAGTAGCTACCGAGGTCAAGTCTCCAAAATTCTGAATTTTGATCCAATGTTTGACACGGTAAATGTTGAAGACGATCAGCCAGAATTGATATTTGGGCTTGCATTAGATGGTGATTCCCCTGACAGTGATGTTCCTCCCTTTTATATCATTTTGAGGTTGCATGAATATGTTTTGCACAATGCCATATTCGATTCTTGTGCTTCGCACAATTTGATGCCAAAGGCGATCATGGAAAAGTTGGGACTAGACATTACAAGAAAATATCATGATTTGTATTCATTTGATTCCAGCCGTGTGAGGTGTATCAGACTCATCAAAGATTTGGTTGTAAGCTTAGATCAAATTCCGGCGAAGAATGTCTTAATGGATGTGGTTGTGGCGGACATTCCTCCGCGATTTGGAATGATCCTTTCTAGATCTTGGGGGGCAAAGTTGAAAGGTACACTACAGTTAGATTTTTCCTATGCTACAATTCCAGTCTTCGGTCAAATGAGAAAGTTATATCGAGAGAAGAAGATGAAATACATGATAACAAGCAAGGAGAAGCCAATCAATCATCCTGTAAATTATGTACATACCAACTTAGAGTCTTTTGTGTTGTTTGCTGATAGTTTTAATGATATAGATAGTCAATTAGTTCAGGCAGAAGATATACCAGAAATCCGAGAATTTTAGATAAGTTCTGCAGAAAGAAAGAAGAGAAAAGCAAGATACTGTGGAGCAATCAGCTAAAGACAATGGGCAGCAAACAGGAAAAACAGAGCTGGTGCAATTTCAGCATCTAGAGGACGATGAAGATGGTCTTTGGACCATGAATTTTGATGGCGCAGTGGGTAGTGACGGTGCTGGAATTGGTGTTTGGATTCGTAGTCCATTTTCCGCTCCGGATAAGGTTCCAAGCAATGTGAGAGTATGTTCCTACAAGCTAGCATTTGACTGTTCTAATAATGAAGCGGAGTATGAGGCTCTGATTGCTAGCCTTAAGATTCTAAGAAAGATGAAATAAAAAAGAATTACAGTCTATGGTGATTCAGAGTTGGTGATAAAGCAGGTTAAGGGTGAGTTTCAAGCCAAGCATCCTCGCATGAGGGCTTACCGTAATGCAGTTTTAGACATTTTGAAATTATTTTATGATCATACCTTGACATGTGTGCCTTGCATACAAAATGGTGTCGCTGATGGACTTGCTAAGGCAGCAAGAAATTTAAAAATCCCATTGAATTCTAGCAACAAGTTCGAGATTCATGTGAAACACCGCCCCACCGTTCCAAATAATCATCGATGTTGGCAAGTTTTTCAGGATGACGAGGAGATTAGTGATTTTCTGCAGAATAAGGGTAAGTTTAAAGACACCTCCATAGATACAGAACCTGATGATGGTAGTGATGATATACAAATAAATCAAATGGAAGTGCTACAACTTAAAGATAACATCATTCCTAAAGGATTGATTCCTTTGGAGGAACTTTTTGATCAAGACGATGTAGCCCGCAAACCGACACTGAGGCCGACCGAAAAAGGTGTTGAAGAGGTAAATATTGGGACAGCTGAAAACCCCAAGATGGTAAAATTATCAAAGTCATTGTCACCAAAGGTAAAAGCGGAGTATGTGAGATTGTTGTCTTCATTTTCTGATGCTTTTGCATGGAATTACTCAGATCTAAAAACATATGACACTAATATCATTCAGCATACTATCCCCATCAAACCAAATCAGAAGCCTTTCCGTCAAAAGTTGAGGAGAATCAATCCAAAGTTGCTACCATCGATTGAAAAAGAGGTAAACAGGTTGTATAAGTCAGGAATCATTGTGCCTATCCGATTTTCAGATTGGATATCAAATTTGGTGCCTGTGAGAAAGAAAACAGGTGAGATTCGTTTATGTATCGATTTCAGAAATTTGAATAAGGTATCATTAAAAGACAATTATCCGCTGCCAAAAATGGACCATATATTGCAGCGAGTAGTTGGAGCATCAAGGATGTCACTACTCGACGGCTATTCCGGTTACAACCAAATTTTAGTGCATGAATATGATCGTGACAAGACTGCGTTCACCACTCCATGGGGAACGTTTCATTATGCAAAAATGCCGTTTGGTTTGAAGAATGCAGGCGCCACTTTTCAACGTGCAACGGACATGGCTTTTGCCAATGAAAAAGATGTATTTTTGGTTGTTTACCTTGATGATCTGACTGTGTTTTCAAATTCTGATGAAGAACATTTATATCATTTGAAAATTGTTTTCCAGAAGTGCAGAAAATATGGCATTTCGCTGAATCCAAAAAAGAGCCTATTCGCCATGGATGAAGGCAAGCTCCTTGGCCACATCATATCTAAAGACAGCATTCGAGTTGACCCTGCACGTGTTGAAGCCATCCAGCAAATAGAACAGCCCCGGAACAAGAAAGAAATACAGTCTTTTAATGGTAAAATGAATTTTCTGCGTCGTTTCATTCCAAATCTTGCTGAGCATCTTAGAGAAATCACGAATATGCTGAAAAAGGACAGTCAGGTAAAGTGGACAGAAGAGGCGGTGAAATCATTCAATTTTATAAAGTTAGCTCTTTCTTTAGCCCCTATTTTAATCAGCCTGGACTACACACATGACTTCATTTTGTTTTCGTTTGCTTCTGAGCACACTTTGGCAGTTGTTTTAATGCAGAAAAGGGATGGAGTTGAGAAGCCCATTACCTTTTTCAGTCGGATTATAAGGGACAGAGCGTTGAAATAAAATATTATTGAGAAACAAGAACTTGCGCTTGTAAAGGCCTTGAAAGATTTCCGTGTGTATATACTGCATTCCCACATTATAGCCTACGTTCCTAACGCAGCAGTTAAAGATGTTTTGGTACAGGCAGATCCAGAAGGAAGGCGGGGTAAGTGGATCGCTGCGTTGTTAGAATATGATGTGGAGATTAAACCGACCAAGCTGATCAAAGGACAAGGACTAGCCAAGCTCATGGCTGAAACAAATATGCATGCTCTAGATATAAATTTGATCGCTGCCATGTCTGATGAAGATGAAGAGAGTACATCATTTTAGGTATCTGATATTTTTGTTTCTTCCCCTTGGTATGCTGACATTTTATATGTACTTCAGAATTTGTCTCCACCACCCGGGATGCCCAGAAATAAGAGTAGAACCTTGAAGTTGAGGGCTGCAAAGTTTTGCATATTAAATTCTGCATTATATTGGAAAGACCCTGGTGGAATGTTATTGAATTGTTTAGTAGAGGAGGAAGCCAAAAGAGTTTTGGAGGACTTTCATAGAGGAGACTGCGGGGGCCATCTGTTTTGGAAAACAACAGCGAATAAGATTCTAAGGGCAGGTTACTATTGGCCTTATTTGTTTTCTGAATATAAGGCTGTTAAGAATTGTCACGAATGCCAAATTTTCGAAGGGAAGCAGAAACTACAGCCTTTGCCTCTCAAACCAATTGAAGTCAGTGCACCATTTCAGCAGTGGGGATTGGATTTCATTGGGGAAATCCATCCGGCATCGTCAGGACAGCATAGATGGATATTGACAGCTATGGACTACTTCACGAAATGGATCGAGGCCATTCCCACTCGACAAGCCACGGATGCGGTAATTATCTCTTTTCTTGAAAACAATATTCTGTCATGTTTTGGGTGTCCTAGTAAGATAATCACAGATAATGCAGCGGCCTTCAAGTCAAAGAGGATGGTTGAATTTTGCTATAAGTACAATATCATCCTGGGACATTCGACTGCCTACCATCCGCAAGGAAATGGCTTGGCGGAATCTTTTAATAAGTCTTTGGTAAATATCATCAAGAAATTGTTGGAAATCAATAAAAAGGGCTGGCACAAGAAATTAGTGAATGCACTTTGGGCCGATAGGGTAAGTCAGAAAAAGTCTATTGGCATGTCCCCTTTAGAGTTGGTGTATGGGGTAGACACAGTTTTTCCCACTTCTCTTGCTGTCCCGGTAGTCAAATTGCTTCAGGAAGCCGGTAGTGAGGAAGATCCCATGCAGCGGAGGATTAATCAGATGATTCATTTACAGCAGACATGGGAGGAGGTATTTCAAAATACATTCAAGTTGCAGGAACGCATAAAGAAGATCTACGACAGGAAGGCAAAAGCAGATAAGTTTCAGCTAGATGAGGTGGTTTTGAAGTGGGATGCTCGAAATGAAGATAAGGGAAACCACGGAAAATTTGAAAATCTATGGAAGGGTCCTTTTAAGATTGCAGCGTATCGTGGTCAGAACGCCTTTCTTCTCAAGGAAATGAATGGAGATGATTGTCCGGGAGGGCCAATCAATGGTCGGCTACTCAAACGATATCACTTCTGAGTATTTTCTGCTGATTTCATTATCATTGTTTATATCATTTTACTTCTGTTTTATCGTAAGTGTGGACTGATCTCTGATCTTCAGTCTGGGGCCCGAAGCGAAGGCTATAATTCTGGAGAAGGAGATTAGTTTGGTTTGAATTTTTTCAAGTAAGTCTTATTAGTTTTTTAGTTTTAAAGTCGAGTCAGTTTTGATCAAGTTTCAGTCAGGTTTCTGTCAAGTTTACAGTCAATAAATGTGTCAAATGTTTTTGTATTATCCGTTGAAATAATGACTCCATCACCCAATGGATGAAGGCACTGTCTGACTCTCCCAGAGATCTTCCATTCTTGGCATCTCCTTGGAGCCGCCATCCCCATTGGAGCCAATGTTAGAGTCGGTCCTTACAGCCCTCCGTCAGAGATCATTTCGCTTTTTGCATATCATTTTTAGGTGTCTCGCTCGTTTCACTTTGTTGCATTTCGCTAGGGGCATGTCATTGACTGATGAGGGGGTCAGGTTGTCTTGTGTTTCCTCATGCTTGTACCTGCAGGGCTAATTAAAATTCCTCAAAAATCACTGAAGTTCAGGTCATTGCATTCATGGTCATAAACGATTAGTTTCGTTAAAAAGAGTATTTAGTCCTAGATTCTAGGGTTTTCAGTCCTTTGCATACATGTAATAAAAGCCCGCAGGCCATGAGGTTGGTTTCAAAAGATTCTCATTTCATATTTTTATTCTCAACAACATTTGAAGACATTTCTAGTCCAAAACTCTGTTTTGGAACTAGAAATTGTCAAATTTCATTTTTTTTGTAATAATTGTGTATTTGTGTCATCATAAGAAATTTGAAGGCAGCCTCTGATCTTTTCCAAATCCAAATGCCAAATCCCTGCAAAAACAACCAAGTATCATCAGTCCAAGACTCAGAAAAATAATAAAAAGCCAAAGGACAGCATTGTATTAAGTGATCAAATGACAAAGTGGCAAACATGATTAAAGTGGGTTATGGAGCAAATTTAAATCAAAGTTGATTTTTATGAGATATTTTACAACCCATATAAACCATTGGAAGACAACTCATTTGCATAGATTCCCAAAGCAAAGGTCGAATTGCAGATTAGAAGGGCGAAAGCTTGTTTTCAGAACTATAGACCGGAGGTGGAAGTGCGCGCTACTCATAGAGGAGGCGCGCTACTCTCAAGAGGCATGCTACGCATATAGCTTCACCAGCCTGTGCAAAATAGCACGCGCGCTACGCACATACCGCGCGCTACTCACTGGGTGAGCGCGCTACTCATATAATCTCAGAGCCAGAAATTTTCGCTCCTACATCCAGTTTAATGCCAAATCGCCTCAATCAGCTTGCAAGTAGGTTTTTCATGATTGCTCAGTAAATTTTGAACATGATTGTGGTGTTTTGAGAGTGGAGAAACTAGTGTGTTTGATGTGGAGAAAAGTGAACCCTATGTTCATTGCAAATTCATTTCTTAGGGTTTTGAAAGACATGTTGATAGTCTTGTGAAGGATTTCCAAGCTTGTGTGGTTGATATATACGCTCATGCCTCTACTGTCTGTGGTGTCCCTGCTCATTATTTACCTCATCCTCACGCCCTCTCTTTGCCATTACATCACTGCTATCATTATTATTTCCATTGTCATTTTAACACTGCTCATTATTCATGTTATGACATAGTCTCATTTTCACTTGTCCACATCCTCCATTGACATTGTCAAACATTGCAAGGGCTATTTCTATTGACCTACACTACACTACACTCATTCCTATTCATGTGTCAAATCCCCATGTCGTCAAGGAGTGGCTATTTTCCATTCAAACTCCTTGTGACAGTCCTTTTCCCATTGTGATATTTCCTATAGCACCTTGACATATATGTGACACATCTGACATTGGAGCATATACCAAACTCTTGTTTTCATCATAACCATATCAGCATAATTTTCATACACATTGTGACACCATGACAGAGACTGACACATCACAACAGAGACAGTGTTTTCACTACTGAAACTGCATGCACCAGGAGGATACTGAAACTTCGTGACACACATGATCCACTCCGAATCTTGGCGAATGCTTCCTTAGCCCAAAATTGCATATGCCAGAGGACACTTAGTCCAAATTTCAAGGAATTTGAAGAATTTTTTGTCATTTTGGAAAATTTTGGTCTCAAAACAAGTTTTTTAGCCATACGAGTAGCACGTCGACGCGCTCGATTATGATTGGGACACTTGCTGGAGGAAAAATTTATATTTTTGGATTTTTCATGGAGATTTATGCATGCTCCAGTAGGACCAAAGCATTTCACCAAATTCTGGATGATCAAAGGGGCCAAAACACCATGAAAATCACCATTCTTCCACCTTTTTTAGCAGCAGGAAGTACTTGTGGGCAGATGAATTTTTGGAGGGGCAAATGAGCTCCAAATTGGGAAATTCCACTTGGGCTGGATAACATACATCCAGGGCTTTCCAAAAAGCTATCATAAGCTTGATTTTGATGCCAGGAAGTGCCCCAAAAGCAGGCTTAAAGGCGCACTACTCATATAGCTCAGGCGCGCTACTCATATAGATTTTTGGTCAATTTTTCATCTTCCAGCTCAGGATTTCGGCCAGTTGGACTAGTTTTGCTTGTGGATGTAATTTTTGAGTTATCTTGATGTAATATTATGTTTGGCATGTAACTTGGACTCATTTTTACCTATTCTAGATGATTCACTCCTAAAAAAGTAAAAATCAAGTGAAAGAATCAGTTTCCTTCCTTTTAGAGGCAAGTTGTTTGGCTGCCTATATTCCAGCTCCTTGTTTAGAATTAGTTGGAACTGCTCCTAGAAGGAGGAATTCGACCCCTAGAGGCATGGGAAGGGGTTAGGATGGTCTATATGATGTAATTTCTCAATAATTTTCAGAGGTTGGATAGGTTGTACTCTTGGGAAGACTTTGGCACACTATTGTACATATTTTTCATATTTTGGCCAAGGAAAGATCAGAGGTTTTGCAGCACCTGTTGGGATTCTTGTGGGTTTTAGTTCTTGATGGTGTTTTTTCTCAGTTTATTGTAAGTTCTTTCATGTTTAATGTATGACATTCCCTTATTATGCTTCTGAAACTAAATGAATGAGTAAATGAGGTTGAATCCATTGTTTCAGTGCTCTGCCTTTAAATTTGTTTAGTTTTACATGTTTTCGCCTGTTTGGAGAGGATCCATGTTCTCCTTTGCCCTCTTCAGCTCCTTGTCATTCTGATCCATCCATATACCCGATCAAAAGCATCAAGACTATTACCTACCTTGCCCTAACTCGACTTCTGCAAAGATCTGACCTTACCCCGGACCAAAAATTGTTTTTCCCATTTTTTCAACAAAAAACCCAAAAAATCAAAATCAAAGTTTCCTATCTCTTTACTAGCCTAAAATCAATACCAATTATAAGTCATCTCGCACCCTATTTCTCAATTTATCGAGATAGACCCGGAGAGAGCCCTCTCCTGTCCTCGTAGGGCTAGCTACGAGGCTAAGCATGGTTTGATGTAGCCTCGAGTTTTACCTTATTTCAGCCTAAGGTAGATTTGAGCGCTAACAGATTCCATAGAGTGTACATATATATTTCCCATCTAACAAAGTATAACTAATACTTAATATCTTATACTCTAGTTTACACCTAACATCAAGAACCTTCTTGGAATTTTGAAGCCATGTATGGTCTGAATAGGAAGCATGGAAAAATATGCTTTTTTAGTGCTAACATACATACCTTGCATAAAAATATACCAATATACTATACATAAAAGTTCACATGAAAAACACAAATTTCCTTCTCATACTCCAAGTCAAAATATGGCTCAACCTAGCTAGTATAGCTTGGATGAGTTGCAATCATACAATCTAAATCAACAAAGTCTATTAATCACATTAATAGAAACTAATTAATAGTTCAATTAATAACTTTGGTTATACTATTTTTTTACAACATCATAATAGAATGTTTTTTTAGATTGAAAAAAAATATATTTTTATACATAAAATTAAATACATCTAATATATCTGATAAATACATTAAACAAAATCCATAGTGTGCACTATGGGGAAAAAATAGAAGGACAACCATTTTATCTCTTAGAAAAACATTGAATTTTGCTGGAGGAATTTTTCATTCAACTTGTATCAAAAGAGGCTTCACACCATAGTCTTACCTTTCAATTACTCAATTTAGACTGACAACAATGAAATCAGATTCTAAACTAGCATTTAAAATAGTGGAAGTTTCAAATATTTCTATTTAAGTATTTCCATTAAATAGTAAACTACTCGCCAATTGACAAATCATTTGAAATTTCGTGAAAGAAAAAAAAAACACTTATTCTTCATTCCCAAAAATAAAAATACAGTATTATTAAAAATACTAAAGTTTAATCAATACAACATCCATGATAACTGTCAGAAGAAACATTTCTCCTTTTGAAATCCCATTTCATCATTACAAAAATGTAAAAAAGAATCTACTTTGAGAAAAGTAGAATTATTTCATCATTACAAATTTGTATTTTTTTTCCTAACTTCTAACAAAAGGATGCTCATTTTATCATTACAAATTGTAATTTTTTCCCTTAACTTCTAAGAAAAGCATCCATTGGAATAGTTTAATCATCGATTTCATAGTCAATTAGTCCTCTCAGATTTTCCACTGAGATTGGTAGGATAAAACCTCACGAAAATCAACTAATCTAGACCTCATGGATTCATCAACACAAATTGTCATGGATTCTCAACACAAGTTGTTAATGAAAACAACCTTAAACCATGTTCATTAATTGCATATCCAATGGGTAGAGATACATGGCAAGCCATAATTTTGTAACCACGTGTTCATCATTTGAATACATTGGTAAACAAAAAAAATGTTGATGTAATTATTGTTGTAACACAAAAAATAATCCTCCATTGAATTTTTTGGCAATGTATTTTGTTAAGTTTACTCATTTCACAGTTTAAAATAACAATAATTAATTCACTAAATAAAAATATAGAATTAATAACCATTTATGCGTTTTCATACACACAACTTGTTAAAATATTGATTCTAATATGTAAATTCTATTTTTATAAAAAAAAAAAATTGGCCTCCAAACCAAAAAGGACAGACGCCATGGAATTTAAATTGTTAGATCCATTTAGTTTCCCAAGACTGAGAAAGGAAGCCAAAGGGGTAACCACAAACAAATATTTATATTTGGTATTTATCCCTACCAAATTAGAGAGGGCTCTCTCAAAATAGCACTCACAGCCAATGGAAGTGACTGGAGGCTATTTAGGGTTTTAGGCTAGTTAATAAGCTCAGTAGGTTTTGATTTATGGTTTTTTATTTAATTTTTTTGGATAATAAGTATCATCCTAGGAACTAGGTCCAAAATTTCGCAAGGTGAGTTGTAGACACATAGGACGAGGCAAGATAAATATGACTAGTGACACAATTGGAATCTGTAATTGTAGCGTAGTGAGGAAAAAGTGATGTAGAAAGAGTAAAATGAGCATACAAGTATGAATTCATTTACTTAGAAGATAAAAAATAATTTACACGGAAATATCATATAAAATAGAGCATATGAAACAATTTATTTTTCTTAAAACTTATCAGATTACCACTAGAATATCATAAATGGTTTTCATAATTACTTAATCATCAGATACATGAGGAAAATTTAAGAAAAACATCGTCACTAAGCATATCACAAGAATCTCATAACAACAGCTGCAACTGCCTGTAAATTACTTATGCAAATAGTCAAGTACACTAGTGCCAAAGAGTGTGAGCTTCACATATCCAACCCTCTTAATGACTTATTTCTGAGTACATATATAAAATAAAAGAATATTCCACCTCTAGGGATTGAAACTTGATCTAAAGAAACTAATTAATGCACCTAATGACTCATAGCCTAATTTTAGGGCATTTAGAAACAAATTCCCCCTTTTTAGCTAATAAGTTAAGTTTTTGTCTCAAGTCATTAAACATAGGATCCTTTAACAAAGATGACAATAAATAGGCTCATTAACCATAAAAAAATCATGAGCCAGTTTTTACATCGACCATTTTGGATTTTTCACCTCCACGTGTCAAGAAACATCCCAAAATTGAGAAGCATAGTGAAATATTATAGAAGCGCAACATCTGGGAGCAGAAGCGCAACGAAAGTTTGGAAGGTGATTTGGATGCCTTTGAGGGATCTTCGAACTTTGTTGAGGGCTGGTACAGGTACCTTAGGATGTCTACTACACCTTTGAAGCTTCAAGTCACCAAAAATACATCTTTAAGACACCGAAAAACTAATTATAACACAAATGCTCCAGAATCATAGTGAGTGACTCAAAATAGTGGCAGAAGGGTGGAAAATATGTGGGTTTTGACCTTTTTATGAAAATCCATGAACTGAAAAATAACCCCAAGTAGATTTCTGGAATGTACAAACCAAAAGCCACCTCCACATGCTTTTCAATCCACATTTTGAGCCTCTGGGAAAAAGTGTAGCAAGCACGCATTGTGTTTCTGTGCACTAGTTTTACCTGTGTGAGAAAAAACACTCAAAAATTCTCAAAATTTGCCAAAATTTCTCTCCTTTTCAATATTTTTGTCTTGCCTCAAACATTTCTGGATGCATCAGCCAACCTATTCATATTATGTTTTTTATTGAGCTTGCTTAGGGTCTTATTGAGATTTTTATTCATGTTTTTAACCCTAATTTTACATATAGTGTTTCTAGTGTAATATAGGGAAAATTTTAAGCATACAAATTTATTTTAATGTTTAGAAACCTTGGTGAATGTTACTAGTCCCTAATGTGCTAAGTGTAAAATATTTGGAGATATTTTTGTAAAACTACTCAAATTTATAATGATTTAATATTAATATCTATAAAATTTTAGTGATTATTAAGGTAAAATAACTTATACTATAAACTTTGGGCGAATAATTTTTATAGAAAATGGAAATTTGGTGAATCGTTTTTTTGGAAAAGGCATGGAAAATTAGGCCGCCTATGAATATTAGCCCCTAAAAAATTCCATGGTGTAATAGTGCCTCACCACGTGCCTCTGCATGGCAGTGTCTTTATTTTCCTTCTTCAATAACTTCTCTAGGTGTTCATTTACTACCCCAAGACAAAATTCCATGTCTTCTTAAAATTTAGTAGTTATGATGGCATTGATGTCTTTGTGGGTTTGAGGAGGATATTGCTCTTTTTCAATTTTTTCTTTTCTTGCTTCTTCTTCTACTTGATTTTCTTTGTCTTCTAATTTATCCACATCAATTATGGCTTTTCCCTTGTCTTTTTCTACCATAACATCTACCTTGCTGGATGATGGAGGGTCCCCTTGTGGTTTTATTTGCAACAGTAGGTTTAGTTTGAGCTGCCTATTCTCTTGTTGTAAAAAATACACAATGAAAATTGCCTTGGAAAGATCATCTTTGAGCTCTCTTATCTGTGCCTCTTTTTCCTTGAGTGTGTCCTAAGCTGCCTCATCCTCGTGGTGTTCTAGTAGGTTAGTCATATCTATTTTAGGAGGCACTTCTTCATCATTTTGGAAAGATGGATTATCTCTGTATCTAGGTGATTCCATCATGGCTTCAATCTGCATTTATTTATCACTTACAGCCTCCTTATGTAGTTTCTTAGCATGAAACCTAGTTCTAGGTCTAGGTGTATGCATCTCCTTTTCAATCTGAGGAGAAAAAACTGACCTCTTACCTATGTTGTAGATATTTTAAACCTTGGTTATGGGCTTATTGTTTGTCACTAGTGGCTTTGTTGATGACCCAAACTCCTATGGTCTAGTTGATGAAGGAACACTTGGGCTGTCTAGCTAACTTGAGGCAGGTATAAGAGAAGCTGCCTCCAAAAGGGTCCCCCATGGCATGTTTATCTATGTCAGCTAGTAGAGAACTATGATTTTGATCAAATTATGATGAAAAAAAACTAGTTGAATGATCCTTTCCCTTTTACTGCACCTTTTCACTCATTTTAACCAAACTTATGAACAACTAATTGGGTAGATTTAGTGGTTTTATGGAAGTGAAGTGCATGAAAAATCTCATGTGATACTGATACAACCTACTAAGATTGCCTTCATAAGTGAAATATTTAATAATAATCTTTATCAAAGGATTATATTTATCAATTAATTTTTTGCAAGGGAAAATATGAGAGGGAGCTTCCTTATATTGTGGTTTCGGGAACAATTTATAGTTTTCTATATCCAAATCCATCCCCTTAAACCAAATTTATCCTTGGTTAGGGATACCAGTGGTTGAAACTATGACCTCTGCCGATACCAAGAATTCCATCCCTACTATGGTGGTATTTTTCCTCTTAAAATTGGTGGAAAATAGACTAGTCAGCTTACAATGGTAGCCAACTTCTTATACTTTCTCACAAAACCCTAGGCAACCTACTTGTCCAAATGACCTCTTGATGAACTTTGAAGCATTGATTTCCTACATATGAGTTGGCTCATATCTCGATACTTTTCCCCCATTTTTTTATTTCTTATTTTCACTGGCCATTCTATTGGTTTTTCTTCACTCAAAACCGTAGTTTGATAGGGGAAAGGGTAGGGGTTTAGGGCTACAAAACAGGGAAAACAAAGCAGCTAGTTTAGGGCGGGAAATGGAGGGGATAGGATTTAGTTAAAATTGTAGGGAAATTTTGGGGGTAAGGGTAGATGTTAGGAATACAAGGTTAGTGAAATTTCTTAGAATGGGTGAGGGAAGGAGGGGGAAAAGTGGAAAAACAGAGGGGAAACCTATAAACACAGGAGAAGCATGGCGTGGGCTTGGGTTTTTTGGGAAAAGAGATGAGATGGGGAAAATAGGAATGGGAAATGGTTGGGGATGGTCTATGAAGTGTATACTAGGGTTTTAAGATATAAAACATAGGTATTTTCTATTTGGAAGAAAGAAAAAACCATGAAATCTTAAAAACGTAGCATAAAACCCTAGGAGAGTGATTTCATCACTTTTTGAAGGAAATCATTGCATGAGAGGGTTGATGAATGCTTCACTTAATTTTTTAGGAGTATTTCAAACTTCTTGGATAATAAATGAATTTCTTTTTGCTTGCTTTGACCTTAAAACTAAAAAACACAACGAATGTCCAGAAGCACAGAAAATGCACAACAAAAATGCATCGAGTTGATAAGAAAGGCATTTGGTGATGAAAAGTAATGCTCTGATGGCTAAGATGAGGCAAAATGGTGAAGAAGAGCTCTTGGAGGATGAATTTAAGTTCTAAAATTCTTGGATGGTCTTTCAATAGCTTGAAACTCGATTTTTTTCTTTGGTGGTGAATTAACATCATATGTACTTTTTAGAAATGACTTGATGAGGTGATTGTACTACAACAAAATTTCTTGAAAAGGAAATGTTACCTTTTACTTTATTCCCTAATTTTCTAACTCCCATGATGGTGACCCAAATGATGGACATGACTCCCTTTTTCTTTTTATGACTGACATTATGATGACAATCAAATAAAAATCCTAGACCATAACCTATATGATGGCACATTAACTCTTTTGATGACCTAGGACACCTAAATGATGACATGGCCATGATGAGTGATGATGACCATGAGAAAGTGAAGGGGGTAGAATTGACCTAGAAAATAACCAATGACCATATGACAACAGAGAGATGTCAATTTGTTTTGAATTTTTTTTGAAAATATAACCATTTGGCTAATGACCCTATCAATCATATGGAAAGAGTACATTTGATCACTGGTGACTCATAGACACTAGCATTGGCTCCAACTGGGGATGTCAGCTCCTTTAGGAGGTGTCAAGAACATCGTAGACTTGGTAGCCTTATCCATTGGGAAATCGAGTCAAATGACTGAATAACTAAACTGAGAAAAATAAAAACTAACTTGACTTAATTAAAAAACTAATTTGACCTTTGAAATTTAAATAGAAAATAGCAGCTGATCAGAGAAACCTTATGGACTTCTCCTTGTGCTTCAACCTTCTTTGACAACTTCCTTTATTATTTGACAAAATGTAAAATTTTATTTACAATGAAAGTTAAAGCTTTTCTTCAAGATTAGTTAAGATAGTGTTTAAGGAGCCTATGATTCGCTCGCCCTCCTGGAGGTTCTTTCCCATCACGATCTTCTAGTAAATAAGCATTACTCTCTTTAAATGTTGAAATATTATAGGGTCCTTTCCATAAGTTTTCAAACTTACCATTTTTTCTTTTGTCCTCATTTCAGGCATCCCACCGGAGAACAACACCCCCCAAGTTAAAATCATCAACTTTATTTTTCTTGTCATAAATTTTCTTAATATTCTCTTGCATCTTTGAGGTGTTATTAAAAACTTATTCCCCAAACTACTGCAAAAGGATCATTTGATTAAGTCTTTGTTGAATGTCATTAGGTTCACTTTCGATCTCTTGTAGGATTTTCATCACCGGCACTGCTAGAGAAGTTGGAAACACAGAATATACACCATAGAACAGTTGAAAAGGTGACATGCCAATAGATTTCTTTGTGCTAAATTTTTCTACCTATAGAGCATTAATTAATGTTTTGTGCCAATTTATATTTTTCTCTTGCGTCAGCTTTTTTATTATGTTCACCAATAACATATTTGATGATTCAACCAACCCATTGCCTTGAGGGTGATATTTTTTGAAGTGCCGGAGTCTTATGTGATATTTATCACAAAATTATATCATATTTTTGTAGTCGAAGGTTGTTGCATTGTCAGTAATGATCTTATGTGGGCAGCCAAAACAAGATAGAATATTACTCTCAAAAAATTGAATAATTACCGTGTATATAACTTGTCTCGTGGGGATGGCCTCAATCCACTTTGTGAAATAGTAGGTGGCAGTGAGTATCCACTTATGTTGAGATGATGATGAAGGGTGAATCTCAGTGATCAAGTCAAGCTCCGATTGCTAGAAGGGTTCTTGGACTGCAATTGGTTTCAAGGGTAGCAGTAAAATTTTTCTCTTTCATTGGAAAACTTGGAATTCATGAAAACTCACGATTGTTTTATATACATCTGGAAAAAAATTTAGCCAATAGAAACAACCCTCGTTGTAGTTTTTGAGAATATATGACCACCACAATCACATTTATGGAAATCATTCATCACCTTCTCAGCTTCACTTTCTACCAAAAATTTTAATAAAACCCCTCCCATATCTTTCCAATATAAAGAATTGTTAAGAATATAATAATTAAGAACTTTCAATTTCAAAGATCTATCTTTACTCTTGGAAAAATCGGGTTTTGGATTCATATGTTGCAACACATGAATTATTTCTGAATATCATGGTGATGGGGTAAAAAATTGAGATACCTAAGGTAATGAATTAGCCTCCTGCTCCTCAGAAAGTGAAGCAATAAATTTAATGTATAAATCTTGTAAATTAGAGTCTGCCGGGAGCTTTGCTAAGCCTTCACCTTTGATCAGTTTTTTTTGATGTGATTTCTAAATCATATTCCAACATAGCATCTATCCAATTACCACGACTGCCTTCAATATAATTCTACGTTAAAACATCTTTTACAACAACATTCAGAACATAAGAAATAACATGAGAATGAAGGATATAAACTTGGAAGTGTTTCAAATATTTAAGTAGCACCAATGTATGTTTTTCAATGATATTATACTTCAAAGCCCCATCTCTTATTGACTTACTAAAGAAGGCAATTGGCTAATCTATTTTCTATTCTTTCTTTTTCATGAGGACATTAGTTAATGTATGTTTAGAGGCAAAGGAAAACATGATGAAATCAAGTGTATAATCTGGGCTGATAAGGATAGGAGCATGAGACAATGCAAACTTGAGTTGATTAAATTATTTTATTACCTCATCAGACCATTTCACCTCACTAATTTTCTTTAACATATTGGTGATTTCCCTTAAGTGTTCAACAAGGTTTGGAATAAATCTCCTCAAGAAATTGATCTTTCCATTGAATGCTTGAAATTCCTTCTTACTCCTAGTATAGTCCAATTTATAAATTGCTTCAATTCTTGAAGGATATACTTGGATGCCATCTTTGGATATGATATGACTGAGAAATTTCCCCTTCTCCATAGAAAACTTAATTTTCTTTGTATTCAGCGATATGCCAAATTTTCTACATCTTTGGAGTATTGTCTTTAAGTGTTGCAAGTGTTTTTAATCCGTCTTGGAAAAAACTATTATTTCATCAAGATAAATGATGAAAAACACATCCTTCTCATTGGAAAATGTGATATCCATCACTTGCTAAAAGGTTTCTCCTGCATTCTTCAATCCAAATGGCATTTTAGCATACATAAAATTACCCCAAGGTGTCATGAAGGTTGTCTTTTCTTGGTCATTTGGATGAGACAAAATATGATTGTGCCCGGAATATCCAGCTAACAATGAAGTCCTAGAAGAACCAACTACCCTTTGTAGGATATGATCCATCTTTGGAAGTGGATAGTTGTCCCTCAATGACACTTTATTCAAATTTTAGAAATCAATACACAAGCGAATCTCACATGTCTTCTTCCTTACCAGTAATAAATTTGATATCCAATTTGAGAAACGAAGAGGGGAAATAATACCAATAGTATACAATCTATTCAATTCATTTTCAATGGAGGGTAGGAGGTTTAGATTCATCCTTCTGAGCTTATGATGGAAAGGATTCTGATCAGGTTTTATGGGAATGGTATGCTGAATTATGCTTTTTTCATACACCTTTAAATCACTATGTTCCCATGCAAAAACATCAGCAAATTCAGTCATAAGTTCTGGATATTTACCTTTCATTTATGGACTCAAAGACTTTGATATATTAACCATTTTGGGCTTCTTAGGAGTACCAAGATTTAGATATTCTAATCATTAAGGAAATTTTGAGGTCTAAAATGGGCCTCCTAAGGAAATTATAAAATAATAGTGGAAATAATAAAATAGCATTAGGTTACATCATCAACCTTTAGAGGGAAAAAGAAAAACTATTTTTTCAACTTGTATTTTCAACTTATCTCGTTATGGGTTTACTCAAATTTGGAGTGGAAACTCTCATTGGATGCATAATTTGATTCTTCATCCAAGGAGTACCCAAGTTTCATACTTTCGATGGACCTTGATACATGAAAAATGTGACTGCAAACACATTTTTTCATTTATTTCTCATTTTTCATGTAAAAGGGTCCATCAAAAGTATGAAACATGGGTACTCCTTGGATGAGGAATTAAATTTTTCATTCAACGAGTAATCCTGCTCGAAATTCGAGTAAAAAATTAGGGAGATAAGTTGAAAATACGAGTTGAAAAAGTAGTTTTATTATTTTATCATTTTTTAATATTTTCACTTTTTTACT
Source organism: Pinus albicaulis (assembly GCA_034641835.2). Lineage (NCBI taxonomy): Eukaryota > Viridiplantae > Streptophyta > Pinopsida > Pinales > Pinaceae > Pinus > Pinus albicaulis. The sequence continues at coordinate 333,639 of JAXQQM020091806.1, read as the reverse complement.
CCAAAAAAAGTGAATCATTCCCTATGGTTGACATCATCACCTTTAATTATGTTGGTCCTTATAAAGTCTATATTTGTTGTACATATTTCTTAGGAGGCCCATTTTAGACCTCAAAATTCCCATAATACCTACCTTAGTTGGTAGCATTGTTGGTTTTCGTGCAACATCATCTTGATCAAAAAGCTCTTCCAAGGGTACTAGACCTCTTGGAATTGATTTATCTTTCAGTTTTAAAACCTTCAATTCTGTTGCATGCATTTCTTGATCATCTTCATAAAATTGATCATCAATTTGTGAGCTAAAAAAATCCTCCTCCATCTGCAAGAAATTGTCAATATATTTGTCATTTTGGAAGACTTTCCAATACCGAACATTGTCTCGAACAATAGGGATATGTTTGACATTGATATCATACTTCTTATTGGGATAAACTAAATTGTTGAACATACTAGATGAAGTGGTAAGGGCATCAACAATGATATTATTGTTCCTTCGAATAAATGATAGATTATATTTAGTGAAGGCCTTAAGAATGTCTAATATTGCATTATGCTATGCTTACTGTTGGCTTGAGGGGTACTCACCCAGGTTCGAAGTTGAGGTTAACCAACAAAACCATGTTACTACTGCCCCTTTCACTAGTGACCTACTTGCGCAAGTCAAATTCTCACCCGAAGCAGTATGGGGGGTGTTGGAACTAGGTTTCCACACCCTGAGAGAGAGTTAAATGATGTGGGTGCCCCTAGATGAACATACCTTCGTAGCAGGGGCCCTAAGCAGGTTACCCTTAACAGGAAGATTTATGTCAATTGTGCAGAATATCTTGTGCGCAAGTTAAAACATAGTCCATAATCTATGTAATAAATCTTAACAAATAGTATTAAAACCTAATAACACTATATACATTCAATAACCATTCACTTAAATCCAAGAACAGTTGTACAATCGATCTAAACATAGATAACAAAGGAATCAGAAATAATATGCAGAAACGACCATAACGTAAATAACAGATGCATTTCAAACTTATATGTCAGCAACAACGGTTCTTTATTCATAAACAGTTCAGATCTTCCTTACAAAATCCTTCAGTTCACCTGCACACACAACCAGTAGGAGCCTTCTTCCCAGAAAATTCACATCAAATATCAAAAGACAGCCAAATATATCATTAATCATTCACTTATTTTCCAAAAACTAACTTATCTGACTCGATCTAGACTCTTGTTTATATGTTTAGCCTGTTCTCTTCTAAGGTCCACAAACCATGGTTTTCCGCCCCTAGTTCTACCCTTTTTACCCATTACAACTCATGAGGGTCTTTGACCCACCCCAAAGCCCCTTGACTTGTGTTGTGCACGACTAAACTTATAATATATTTTACAAAAATATATCAAAAATGTCTTCAAATCTCAAACTTAGGGGACCCCGCTCCAACAGGCCCCCAACACAATCCTATGAATTGTCCTGCGTCACAGCGACATTGGGTTCTTCATTTTTTTCTAGATATCTTCAATGGGAACAGCAAAGGGCACCAAGACGCCCACACTATAAATTTTTGCACTCTTCACGGTCTCTACTAGATTTTGTGAAGTCATGCCTTCTATAGCCAGGTTGACACTTTGCAGGGTATGATTGAGGGTCTTCACTGCAAAATTCATATCCGGATACAACTTCATTGCCTCGTCCGCCCACGACTTCATGTTTTCAGTGACAATTTGCTTCTTGCGGCGGAGCTCCTTGACTTCATCTCGTAGCACCAGACTTGTCTGAAGGAGGGCCATGTGTTGGGCAGGAATGAATGTGGGTAAGGCCTCCCATAGATTGTTGAACTCCTTCTCCTTGGTGCGCAACTCCTGAATAATCTTTTTGGAAAGTGGATCTGTTTGCACAGAGGTATATAGTCCCATGTTGATCTCCAGTAGCTATGATCCTTTGTCGATGTTAGAAGAAATGATCCTGGATGCTTCTTTGACTAAGGTTTCTCATTATGCACACACCTCTAGCGGAGTCTCAGGATACATTTTAGCATGTAATGCAGCAATTTTCTGTTCAAATTTAGCCTTCACCCTTTTTATTTCAGATCTAGAGGCCTTGAGTGCATCAACTAGGATTTCAATCTTAACATTCGTAGTGGCAGATACTGAGATGATGACTTCAGGAATCTCTCCCCACAATATATTGATTAGGTTTTCTAAGTCCGCCCACTAAGACACGGGCGCCTGCTGCGTCTTTTTCCCTGGAGAGATTCTGCTAACTTTTTGGTGGTTGTCTACTCGGCTTCGCTTAATTTTTTTTTGCGCACATGCATCCCTACTCTGCAGCTCGCCAGAAATAATATGTGGAGAGTGTCTATATTTCCAATAGGAAACTTTGTGACTTCAATGCCGACCTTAGGGCAAGTTTTCACCTGCATGCACATCTCCTATTATTATACTATCGCCGCTGCACTTGGGAAGGGGAAAATTATACTCTCTAGTGTTGTTGTGATGAGGGAGGTCATCAGGCACACTTGTACAAAGCTTGCTTGCTTTATGCTCACTTGCAAGGTGTCCGCCTTCAGCTACAGGACCTGCAATCTAGACTGTAATGTCCCCACTGCGACCTCATACTACTCTTCCATAGTAGTCCATCTATCCTCACACACAGAAGCGACTGTGTCCGTGATTTTATCGAGGTCCTATTCTGTCAGAGTGACCTCTTCATCCCCTCCGACCTTGGACCCCTTTCGTTTTTTGCGCGGGCCTTTTGAAGCGTTTGTGCCTCTCTTGGTGCTGCGCGGAGATTTGGCACCATCCTCGTTTAACCCAACTATACAGAAATTATACAAACAATATGTATATGAATGGATTAAATATGATCATGCGATATGCTAAATCAAGATATTAAATCCTTCTACAAATCAATTGCAGAAAATAAACATGATCACCAATCACCACAAGTAAAAGAAAGAAGAAAATCAAACCATAACACAAATATTTTTCACAGGGAAAGCTTACTGCTCAAAACCCGTCAATATTTTATTGTATATTCACCAAGGAATCATGAAACAATTACAATGCACTCTTCTCACAAGAGTCTGTTGCACTCTCCTAACTGTCTCACACTGATCCGGAAAAAATCGACCAACACTTAGCCAATTTTTCAGCCTCTTCTCAGCCTTCCTTGCTCGCACAATTCATGTGGAATGAAATCCCTATTATTTATGAATTTCAGCCTTCCAAAAATGTGCAATGCTCATGGGAAATTATATGGGTGTATTACTGAATGTGGGTAGTTTTCTAATAATACAACTGATAGATAACATCCCTTTAACCTCTGTCTCAATTGAATCTTCATTAGAACTGACATGCATGCAACTATTAATAGTAAATCATTGGTCACCTGGCATATCACTGTATGTGAATTACATCTGATTTAATTCACTTGACCTCTCACTAGCGCAACAATCATTTACAACTAGTTAAACTGATTTTAACTCCATTAATTAAGTTAATTGATGTATCATGCATTAAACTAATGGACTAACTACAACTTGGACTCGAAAAATAATAGAATAAATTTGTGTGCCTCACCAACCACCCTCAAATTGAAATTCATGAGCTAACTGAGTTTATCACACTCAGTTAACTATTACAAGTGATTATGAGATGAGAATAAAATTTATTGTTCACTTTAATTAAGCGAAAATTAAATTGGACACACATTTCCTATTGACTTTTCAACACTCCCTCTCAACAAGAAAGGGATTATCAGCTACCTCAATCCTACCTCTATGGTATTTCAATTTTATCTTGGCGAGTGCCTTCGTCAGAATATCTGCATCCTGATCCTCCGTGGGAATGTACTGAAGTAACATAATGCATATCTGAACAAAATCTTTAAGATTCTGGTACTGGATGTCTATATGCTTGGACCTATCATGGAATACCAGATTAACCAATATTTCTATGTAACTATGGTTATCACAATGTATCACAGTCAGATCCATCTGACGACCAAACAAACCAACAAGAATATTTCTCATCTAGATGGCCTCGCATGCAGCTTCACTGGCTACCATGTACTATGCATCGGCTAAACTGAGTGAAACTGATCTCTACTTCCTGTTGTACCAATAAACTATTGTCGATCCTATGCTGCAGATCCCTCTTGATGTGCTCTTTTTGTCTGATGGACTACCTGCCCAGTCTGCATCGATGAAGCATTGAAGCTTCACTCCCTCTGTCCATCTGTAACATAATCCATACTCTGGAGTGCCCCTGAGATATCTCAAGACATTCTTCCCCACCTTCCAAAAGAGCTTGGTTGGCTTAACCATAGCTTGACTTAGTTGGTTAACTGTGTAGAAACTTTTTGGTCATGTGTTCACTAAGTAGATGATTGAACCCACAAGCTGCCTGTAAATAGTAGCATCCACTAATTCACTTGAAGTAGCATCCTCCTTCCTCTAGTTTCCTACAAGAGGAGTCTCCATGGGTTTATAGCTTTCCATGTGGAACTTTCTTAGAATCTCTTTGTAATACTTGCCCTGAGAAACAAATAGCTCCCCATCACGCTGCCATATCTCCAAACCAAGGAAATAGTGAAGGAGTCCCATGTACTTCATCTCAAACTCTCTTGCAAGATCCTATTTGCAAGAGGTTATGAGTTTCTCATCACCTGTAAAAATAAGATCATCAACGTAAAGTATGATAATCAAAATCTTACCATCAACCACGATGTGGTACAAGTTCGCATCTGCTTCACTCTTTGTGAAGCCTAACCTAGTGAAATGGCTGTCAATCATGGTTTTCCAAGCCCAAGGTTCTTTCTTTAGCCCATACAGTGCTGTCTTGAGTTTTCACACATGCGACTCACTGCCAAAGGTCTCAAAACCTTTTGGCTACTCAATGTACACTTTTTCCTCAATAACTCCATTGAGAAATTCATTCTTCACATCCATCTGATGTATCTACCACCCCATCTGCATTGAGAGTGTGAGTATAGATATAATCGATGAGTACCTTGCAACTAGTGCAAAATTCTCCTCATAATCAATCCCCTCAATTTGTGAGAATCCCCGGGCTACAAATCTGGCCTTGTATTTCTCCACACTCCTATATGCAACCTTCTTCACCTTATAGATCCATATAGATCCAACCACTGATTTTCCAACTCGTCTTGGGACAACTTCCCATGCATTTCTCTTGACGATGGAGTCATACTCCTCAACCATGGCGTCAACCCAAATTGGTTGCTACACTGCTTCCTCAAAAGAGGATGGTTCTATCACAATACACTTGTTCATAAGAGCCACGTATCCAGTAAGCCTATCTAGAGACTGTCTTTGTCTGCGCAGTGATGTAGGCACTCCTACATGTTCTGCCACATCAAGTCTCAATCTATCATCTTATGTGGTGCACCTTTTGCCATGTCTAGTGGATGGTTATGCATGAGTGTTTTATTCCACTCCGTGATCCTCTGCATGTGGCTACTCCACATCTTGAGGTTCACCCTTTGGAACCATGAGTTCCTCATCTGCATGCAAATCAAGCTCCCTCTCAAGGTACAATCGTATGGATTTCTCCTCATTAAATTTTATATCCTGTATCGCAATAATCATCCTATTATTTGGAAAATACACCTGATAGTTGTGGGGAACATCAGTGTACCAAAAAAATATCCCAAACTCAGTTTTTGGTTCTAGCTTCTTTTTGGAATCTTTGGTCACATGGCAATAAACATATGAGCCAAAAATTTTAAAATATGAAACATCAAGTTTCTTACCAGAAAAATCCTCCTTTGGTGTACTCATGCCAAGTATCCGATGAGGACTATGGTTCTGCACAAATACTGATGTGTTGCATGCCTCTGCCCACAGATGCAATGGTAGCCCCTGAGCATGCAACATTTCTCATGATGCACCCGCAATTGTTCTATTATTTCTTTTTGCAACCCCGTTCTGTTGTGGGTTATGAGGTGCAATCAACTCTCTTTGAATTCCTTCTTTGCTACAGAAGTTCTTAAATTCATTGCGGATGTACTCACCACCATTTTCACTCCTCAGAGCTTTCAATTTCTTCCCCGTGTCTTTCTCAACAAGTGCTTTGAACTCACAAAATTTTGATAACGTCTAATATTTCTTCTGCATGAAGTACATCCAACACTTTCTGGAAAAATCATCAACAAAAATCACATAATACCTATGCTTTTCTGTCAAAGCTATAGAGAATGGTCCACACACATATGAGTGAACTCTCTCAAGGATTTTTTCTTCTAGGTTCTCCTTCTCTTAAATTTATATCATAAATTATCAACTCAAGTTAGTAATCTTGTGAAGTGCGGTGCACTATATATGCTAGAAGCCTATATTCCTTACTTCATTGTGTAGGTTTTATATATTTTTTTGGGGAGTTTTCTATTTTATCTGAAATAGAAAAACTAAGAATTGATATTTAGGAATGAAATCTAAAATTTCACTGAAATCCTATGATGGTAATTGAGAAAAGAATAACAATTTCTCTAAAATAACTAGAAGAGAAAACTTCAATCTTTTTGTATTTCAGAGATTTTATATGAAATCTAAAAGCAAGAAAGTAACTGAATCTAGAAGAATTTTAATGCTAAAAAGATAAATTTTAAGAAGGAAGAAAATGAGATGTTTAAATTTAATCTAAAAAGGAAATTGATTTATGAATTATTCTAAATAAAATATTCTAACAACTAGAATATGAAAATAACAAGAAGGAAGAAAAGGAAATGTAAGATTAGGAAAGAAAACTAGTCTAAAACAAATCTAAATTGCATAAAAGGAGACTATGTTTAACTTCTATGTTAGGTTATCCTATGGCGGAAATTATCTTTGATTAAAGAAGGAGACTACCTACTTAAATTTCTTCTAAGTCTAAATAGAGCATCGATATAAACTATGATCAAATTCTATCATGTAATTGAACACTTTTCTCTACTTGTCAAATGAAAACTTATCACATTAATCCTATATAAAACAGATTATTAAACTAATCTCTAATTATATTCATTACTTGAACGAAAAATGAAAATATTAAGCCTCTAAAATCATATCTAAATGATTGTACTGTAGAAAAAGGCTAATTAAGCTATGAATGAAAAAAACAGAGTATTATGCCTATGCGCAAAGGTAAAAATTATTGTTTGATATAGAATGTATGATGACGATAAAAATAGATATCTATTAACACAATTATGGCATCAACATAATTCAGGGACTCAAAACATTAAAGCACTAAACTTATGCGAAAAACACAGTATTCATTTTATGAAAACTAATCATTCAACTAATGAGAAACTCATAAATTAATCTACATAGTAATGAAAGAATTGAATTAGAAATCAACTGAGACTATGCTATGAAATTTTTTTATGTGTTGAGGCCCACTGCAATAGAATTCCTTGAAGAATTATGTATGACTAATCATGCATTAATTGTTTTGAACTTTGCCTTCTCCTTGCATTAATAAAACCGAGTCTCACTTTGTAGCAATATTACAGAAAATTTGAACTTGTTTCTGGTTCAAACAACCCGGTATTTATAATAATTAAAATAAATTGTTTTGAGATGATCTTTCCTAAAGTATACTAACAAAACTGACAAGTAGAATCCTAAAAAATATTTTTGATCTCCATAGCCTTCACGATTTTCTATGTGGAGAGAAAATCGTAAGGCTTCCAACTTTTTATTCGTTGTCTTTTCCTTCCATTTGACTAACCCTTTGACCGTAATCTTAGGTGTGATTTATCTCGATTTTGGTCAGGTGAGTAGGAAAAAATCCATGTATGGATCATTCCAAGACTGCGCATATGCTTTGTTCATCTCCTTCATCTTCGTAATATGTCAAACAATGTCGGTAGCTGCAGAAATAGAGATTAGTTACAGAATTGCAAGAATTTTGTAGCTAAATACAAAATTTATTCAAATAATAAGAAACAATAGAATATAAAAGAGAGATAATTTGAATGTCTTTTCAGAGTGAATATATATCAATTAACACTAATTGGGTTTGTGAATTTTGCAAAAAGGAAAGGAGAAGTGGTGAAATAGATGTGAAAATAAAGATAGTCTTGAGGCTCAACATACCCCCACTGACAGACCATTTCATGTCCTCATGCAATTTCAAAATTGTGATTCTTCACCTAATTCCTACATATGTTTTGATACCTATGGTAGGACATCTAATTTCAGCTTCTTTCCCTTCTTTAAAGTTACTGCCACCCTTGGTCTCTTCATAAGAAGTTTGTACTTCAAATTTATAATCATCTTGTTCAATTTCTTGTTCCTCTTTTTCAATTTCTTATTATTTTTTAACCATAACCCCAGATGTAGAAGAGTTTTTTCATTAACAGTCTTGTCAATTTGGTTCTGAATCTTCAAAGCTTCATTTTCCTGCTTTATATGCCTATTTAGTTTCTATATCTCAAAAACTTCTTTCTTTAGAGTATTCACTCGAGGTTCTTGCGGACTAAAAGGTTGATCATCATGCACTGATGTCTTTTCTGTATTTCTTCTTTCCAAATATTCAATATAATCATATATCTCTTGCTGGACAGGGTCAATATCTGGGGTTCTTATTCTTGCATATTTTATGGGAGAGGAAGTGATAGGAGATGGTACCTCAATATTTTCTTCTATATAAATAGGTTCTGCAACTTTAGGGAGTGGATTTTTTGATAGTTTGCAAAGTATTGAGCTTATTCTTACTGGTTGTGGAATGTTATGAGTTTTTGGTGTTTCTATTTGTATGAATTTTCCTTTTTCTTTAATTCTAACCCTTCTGTTTTTACTGATATGTTCCCTAGCCTTTCCAAATAATTGTGCGATAGGAATTCCATCTTCTAATTTTTGTTGAGGTAGATGTTCATCTTCTGCAAGGTTTTCAATTTTCTCTTTCTGCCTCTTCTCCCTTTGTTATTACTAGGCTAATTTTCTTCTTTCTCTTGAAAATTATTTCTGGTTAGGAAATCATCCCAAGTATCTCCTATGCTCTTTAAATGAAATTCAATGAGGATTATTATTAATGCATGATGCTGTATTGTGTTATCTATAAAATGAGACCTCTTTTGAACCATCCCAGACATCTTCCTTAGACTATTCAGCAGAAAATAATGAAGGTTTATTTCTTTATCCTCTAGAAAATTCATCGGTAACCTAGCATGATAGAAAAACATGCAGCCAAATCTACCTTCACATGTAATAAATGTATTTATTATTAAAGGCATGTTCCTCCATTTACTCTTAACGGTTGTGTTGGGAGTTCCTTTCTTAAAAATGCTTGTGTCCATACCTGGGGTTTTCAAGAAGACTTTACATTCCTCTGCAATTATTCCTCTGTTCTTGAACCACCTTTCACCTGTTTTTTGAATTTCGGTTTCCTCTACCACCAAAGATTATGTGACTACAAATTTGATATCACCAATTTCGACCTCAACTCTGTCGAAGGCTCTGGAAAAGGATTTTGTAACCTCCTTGTGGAACCCGTCAAATTTCTCTATGAAATCAAGCCATTATGCCTTCTCCAGTGTCTCCTTTAGTTGCGAGCTCTATTCTTACAATCAAACACATCTATTTTCTGAGAGCTTGTTCCTTCAAGTATTTCTCTACCTAAATGGATAAGTTTGAGGGTTTTAATCTGAGCTTGGAAACATGGAGGAGCTATGTCATGAAGTGGCAGAGACGTGTAGGTAACAAGTGAAATGGATGAGTGAGGGTTTAGGAATGTGAACAATGTTTCGGCATAAGCAATGTGATACATGACCATTGGATCATTAATGAATGAGATCAAATTGATCGTTAAGGAGATTATGATGCGGGATAGGTGGTAAATCATGAGATTTGGACTTCGATTTAGCTCAATCAGTTTTAATGATGATATTTTTGAGTTAGAAAATATATGATCATATAATTTATACATATCAATGTTTTGAACCTTATTATTTAAATAAATTTAGATCATACCGTGGATTATAGCTAACCTTATTGTCTTATTCTTTGTTTTTTATTCCTTAGGTATCCTTGAGTGCATTCTTTAGTGTGATCTTCAATATTGTCTTCAACTGCTTCTGTCAATCTATTATGTTCATCTGTGTGGCAGAGATGTGTAAGAGCTACAGAATGTCACAATAGCTATAGAAATACAACAATTCTATAGCTAATCTTTATTTTTCTAAAACAAAAAGGAAATACAAATAATTTGGGATTTGTAGAATGGGGAAAAGAAAATATAAGGTGTTATAAATCAACTCTGATTTTCACCTTGTATTTTCTACGTAAGGATTCCAATCATCGATTGGTTTTCATAGTTATACAATATATATATATATATATATATATATATATATATATATATATATATATATATATATATATATATATATATATATTATTTATTTATTCATATTTATTTTAGATATGAAAAGTAAAAAGAAGACTAAGTTGGGGAAGAAGAAGGATTCTTCTTCACCAACTTCAGATCAACATTGTCTTGAATGTTTTTGACAAATTAGACTTTAGTTGATGCCCATTTACAAGAAGAGGAACCTTTTCTTCATCAATTTTCCTTATCCTTGCTGCTCCATTTTCAAAAACTCTTTCAATATCATAAATTCCAAGCCAATGAGTTGGAAATTTCCCTTGGAAGTCTTTGAACTTTGAATCAAATAAAAGTGCCCAATCTCCTTCCTGAATTTTTCTTTCTTTTATGTTTTTAGCATTCCATCTGGATCTTTGTTGATGAACTAGAGTGGTCTTTTGAACTGCATCTTGCCTTATTTCATCAAGCTCATTGAGTTGCTCCATTCTATGCTTTTGGGCTTCTAATAAGTCAAGTCCCAATTTAACTATTGTTTTGAAGGTTCTGATTTGGAACTCTATTGGAAACAAGACTTGATTCCCATAAACAATTTCATAGGGAGTATGTCCTGTTGTATTCCTCAATGTAGTCTGGTAGGCCCATAGGATTCAGGAAGACTTTCTGCCCAACAATTCCTATGTAGATGTACAGTCTTTGTGAGGATTGCTTCGATCACTTTATTGGTGGACTCCACTTTTCCATTTTCCTTTGGATGGTATGGACTAAACTTTATATGCTTCATTTTATATTATTCCATGATCTTTTGCCCCATTCTAGATGTAAACTGAGTTTCCTGATCCTTCACAATTTCCCTTGGGACACCAAATAGAGTAAAAATATCCTCAAAGAGAAATGAAACTACATCATTTTCATTAGAAAAATGAAGTGTTTTAGCCTCTACCCATTTAGTGAGATAATTAGTGCATACAAGAATGTACCTCTTTTTTTTATGGTGGATTGATTGGTCCAACAAAATCAAGGGCCTGCTTGTCAAAGGTTTCAATCAATACATATGGTTGTAAGGGAACTTCATCTGTAGGAATAGGTTTCCCCATTCTCTGAAAATTGTCACACCTTTTAACATAATCCTTGGCATCTTTAAAAAGGGAAGGCCAATAGTACCCTAAAAGAAGAATTTTATAAGTAGTCCTTTTATCAGCAAAGTGTCCTCCACAAAGAACCACAAGACTCATCATGGCATGCCTTCACTATTTCGGGTATCTCATCTTCTTGAACACATATTATAATGATGAGATCTGGATTTGTCTTGTATAATTCATCATTAACCCATGAGTATAATTCACTTGTTTGAATTATCTTTCTTTTTTCTTTAGGCAACAATATGATGTGAGTTTTCCTGTGGCCAAATAATCGGAAATGTCTGCAAACCATAGAGATGTAGTGGATATTGCAAAAAGATATTCATCAGAAAATTATCCTCTACTAGTGTGTCATTGTTATTATTTTGAATCCTAGATAAAAAATCAACAAATGTGTTTTGTTTTCCAGTTCGACCTATAATGGTGATGTTAAATTCTTGAAATAGTAACCATATTGTGATTCTACCATTTGTGATAGATTTATTCAGTAGATATCTAATTTCAAAATAATCTGTATGAAAAAGGTTTCATAGCTAGTGATTTAATGTCTAAATTTTTTAATATCATAGACAATAGCTAGAAACTCTTTTTCAGTAATAGTATAATTTAACTCAGCAGGATTCAAATTCTTACTTGCATAGTAGATGGAATAAGGGGTCATATCTTTGTGTCCCAATATAGCTCCAACGGCTGTGTCTAAAGCATTAGTTGAGATGTGAAAATTTAATTTGCAATTTGGTCATCTTAAGATGGGTTATTCATATATCTTTTATTTCAAAGTTTCAAATTCCATTTAGCACTCAAGATTCCAGCTAAAGTCACAATATTTAGTGAGAAATTTGAAGAGTGGAGATGTAATATTTGTGAATTTTTCTATAAATATTCTATAGTGCCCTGTAAAACCAAGAAAAATCCTAACATCGTTTTTACAGTTTGGAATTTCTAATTTGGAAAAAACTTCTACTTTAGATGAGTATACCTTAATTCCATTTCCTGAAATATGGTGTCCTAAAAAATTCCCTCAGTAAACATCATAAAGCATTTTTTGTGAATTAATGAGAAACTTTTTTCGTTGCATCTTATGAGAACTTTTTCCAAATTTTCAATTGCCTCTTCAAAAGAAATTCCATAAACTGTGAAGTCATCCATATACACTTCCACACAATCATGTATTAAATCAGATAAAATTCTTAATACTTCTCTTTGGAACATTGCAGGTGCATTTCATGATCCAAAAGGAAGTACTTTGTAAGAATAAGTTCCCCAATGATAGGTAAATGTGGTTTTATCTTGGTCTTCAGGTGCTACTTGAATTTGATTGTACCCACTAAACCCGTCCAAAAATGAAAAATATTTTCTTCCCTACTAATGTATCCAAAACTTGATCTGTTAAAGGCAATGGAAAATTATATTTTCGAGTAGCTTTATTCAACTCCCTATAGTCAATACACACCCTCCATTTACCATTATTCTTAGGGACAATTACCAAAGGTAAAATCCACTCACTGTCAGATGTTGGATAAATAAAGTTTACATTAAGTAGTTTATGTAGTCATTCCTTTACAATTTCCCTAAGATTTGGATTCATTCTTATTTGAGGTTGTATGATTGGCCTAGAATTTTCCTCAATATAGATATGATGTATGCAAGTCTCAGGATTAATTCCTTTCATGTCATTGCACTCCCATGCATATGAAGAAGAATGTTTTTGGAATGTTTTGATAAATTCCTCTTTTTGAAATTATTTTAGGTTTTTCTTTACGTTTAATTTTTTTCCTGAAAAAAATTTAATTGAAGAATTACCAAAATCTTCCATAGAATATAAAGTAATTTTTCTAGATGATAAGTATTCAATATTGCATTGTTCTTGAAAATTTTGACTATTCTCACATTGTGAAGATGATTCATAATTTTCTATTGAATTTAGAATTTGATTTTCTTCACTAATGTGGGAAAGAGTAAAAATAGGTTGTATACCGTTATCATCATCTATCCATTCTTCGTCTTCTACTTCTATCATTGTTTTTGTTAGAGGATATAGAGTGAATTTCTTTGTTGAATTTCCATTAGAAATAAACATATCACTGGATCTACAACTGATGAAGGCATCAATTGTAGGTAACCAATGTCTTCCTAATATCAGTGGACAACCTCCTAATTTGTTCTTGGGAGTCAAAATCATAAAGTCGATTGGATATTCCCAAGAATATAAGGATACATAAATGTCTTCTAACACACCATCTGGCTTGATTACTGATCTATCTCCCAAGTGCAGTAATGTTGGTGTATATCGAAGATTTGGAAGCTTTAGTTGCTCCATGGTTTGTTTACTCATGATGGTTATTACTGCTCCTAAGTCAATCAATGTATTTGGAATCTCAATACCATTGATATTGGTTTTCACAATGGGACTTCTCGGATCCAAATATTTTCATATGGTTTCTTTTCCCATCATGATCTTCGCAATTTTTCCCACTAATTGGATTCTTTTCACTTCTTTTGTTTTTCTTCCTAGTTTCTTTATACTCAACTCTCTTTTTTTCGTAAGGATTGGGATTTCCTTAATGGCTTGTAACAAAGGAATTTTGATACAGACATTTTTTAGCTCATCTAATATATCATAGTTAGGCAACAAAATTTGCTTTACTACCCCTCTATCAATTTGTAATATTTCAGGAAAAGGAGGTTTAGATATAGATATTGATGGTTTCTCTATGATAGGAGTTGAGTTTATTGAATGTTTTTGTGTTTGATTTTGAAATTTTTGATTGTGAGGAATAGATGTCCCTTCTTCGAAATGATTATTCTTGTTTTGAAAATTTTCATCTTGAGGTAAAACTTCATCATCAAAATGCTCAACTTTCTCTTGAATAACAACTGAGGGATCTTTCTCTTCTAATATTCTACATAATCTAAGTTGAACATTGTTAAGATCTAGTTGAGTTATCATATAAGTTTGAAAATTTTGTCCCTCTATATTATAAATAGGTTTTGCATTTTTATTATTTGGATTTGGGAGTGGTTGAGCAGCTATTTGGTTTGGCCTTTCTGGAAATGGTAATGAAAGTTGTGGATTATGATTTGGAAATTGAGGTTGTTGACTAGGTTGAGAAAAATGTTGTGGAGGCTAATTCGGATAATATTGTGGATAATGGTGATATTGAGAATATATTCCATAGGGATTCTGCATTTCTTGTGCCCAAGATTTAGGTTGAGCCCAAGGTTGTTGCCATGGAATTGATGAATTCCAATTATTATGTGGGGGCTGAGTATACATTTGAGTATTAAAACCTTGATTTTGTGGTCCTTGCCACGATCTTATAGAGAAAAAATAAAGAGTATCTACTGGATGTGCTGCTATTTATTCTTGAAAGACAGCTTTAATACCTAGTATAGAAGGACATTTCTTTGTTTCAAGTTTTTCTATACATATGACACAGGTCTCTATAACTTTCAAATCAACAGAACATTCTCTTAAAGCATGTTTCTTTCCGCATTTAGGACAGAACACCAATAAGGCATCACTTTCAGATTTTTTCTTTTTTTGTAATTTTAAGGTGTCTATTTGTTCACTAAGACTCCCTAAAATATATGTTTTGAATTCGTGAAGCAAATTTCCTATTTTTTCCCTACTTACTGTTCCTACTATAGATTTGTTTACTCTCGAGAGAACAGTATCTCTTGAATTATTTCCAATTCTTGATTTCCCTCTTGAGAGATGTATGCATAGTTCAAAGATATCAGGTAATGTAAATTGAGAAATATCTCCTTTTTCCCATCATATTTGTTATCACAAAATTTCACTTGATTGGCTGCTAATTAGACAACTTCATGTAACTATTTCAAACCAACTTGTAACTGAAGCTTAGCCTCTTCAGTCTGAGAGGGCTCTCTCGAAGGGGTTAATGTTATTTCATAATGATGAAAATAGATGGCTAACTCTACTTGGAAAATAGCTTGATTTTGATGTGTGTAGGTTGAAAAGAGTACAAGTCTACAACCATTGGGCTTATGGAGTCAAAAAATCAATATTTTAGTGGTAAGGTCTCTTGACATGGAAGGTGAGGCAGGTAAGAGTTTTTAGAAAAGGTAAATTACACATGGAACATGAAATAACATAGCCATTTCATCAATAAATGAAGTCAGATCATACACCTATGAATTCTTATTATTAGAGATGAAATCCACTGCAAATGGTACACATAAAAATATAGATCAGAAAAGCACTAAAAAATCCATGATAATCTCAGGTTGGTCAAGAAAAAGTCCCTCTGTATTTCTGATATCAGTCAAATTACATAAAGTTGCAGTATTAAAACAAATCTCCAACCTTTTACAATTTCGAATATCTCCCCTTTAATAGACATTCTTACATCAGAGATGATCTGCCTCTTAGCTAGATTCATCGAAATTTTCCTAATGACACTTTACATAACAAGAAAACATGTGCTTTGATGAGAAAATGATAGCTACATTATAAGTCAGTCCTTTTCCTAATAGGACTCAAACTACTAATTATTACATCAACTACCTTATCTATTAAAACAGTTACACATCTGAAAAATAATGATTCACATATTCGAATGAGCTATTACAGAACTCATCACTACTTGACATCTTAATTTTTCTCCTCAACCCATGGAACAAACCATATTTTTCAGGAAAACATGTCCTTATCTTCAACGAATGATTTAGCTGATGAGTTGTCTTCATTTCATGGTATTCAAGACATGGATGATTGCTGGAAAAGTCCCTTGACCATTTGAAATTTTCCACCTATCCAAAACTGCTCATAAACCTGCTCAAAAACCTTCAAAACAACTCGCTACGAAAGCATGGCAATTCCTTAGCGTGCTTTTGTAGCATACAAAAAATGACCTTTGAAATAAAAAAAAATTCTTCTTTCCTTTTGCATTGTGTTCATCATGCCCTGACACATCCTCAATATCATTTCCTCTCCTTGAAAGCTACCAAAAGTGGTTTTAGGAACAAAAATAAAGCTACAGGTGGTTTCGTAGTGTTTTCCTGGCTTCAAGCCTAGGAAACGCTACGAAACTGTGGAAAACTGTGTAAATTCCAGATTTTTGCCTTGTTTCAACAATGTACCTTCCAGCTGTATAAATTTAGTTTTCAACATGCAATTGACCTTTCAAAATATAAAACAACTCAAACTAAGAGTCTTGAGGTGTTTCTTCTTCATTGATGATGAGTTGAGCTATGGGCTCCTCAACTACTGTCATTTTTAGACCCTTCTTCTCTAGCTCCTCATGGATCAATTCTAGCTATTCTTGGAGGTCTTTAACTTGGTTCTTCAAATTTTTGTTACTAGATTTCAAGTACCCATTTACTCTTATGACATGCTTCACTTCGTTCCTTAATGGCATAGTCCATTCGATTAATTGTTGTGTGTTATCTAGGGTCTTTGATACATTATCAACCTACTCTTCCCAAACCTCTTTCATCTTCTCAAACTGAACCCTCTGAATATTATGTTTCCTTGCCTCCTTTTTCATGACAGTTATTTCATGATTAACTATCCTCAATTGTTCTTTAAGGAGTTCAAACTCCTTTTTTTCAATGACTTTCTCCTTTCCTTTATTTTTCTTGCTAACTTGATCTTCTTCTGCAAGTGATGAAAGGTCAATAATGGTTTGTGGTGGATGGAAAGTGTTAGTGGCTGGATGAAATTCTTTATTGCTTTCCAAAAAATTTGTAGAATGTCTGGTCATGGGCTTCCTAGCCTGAAACATAAAACCTGCATCCTCACCTTCAAATTCTAACTTCTTTGTTGATTTTGTTTTCTTGAGTTTTTGTCCACCCTCATCCATATCCTCAGCCTGGACTATATGAGTCTCTTCAATATCAATGGCATGTAGTTTGTCTTCTAAATTTCCTTTAGCCACTATTTGGCTCCTTGTGATCCTTTTTCTTCTTTGTTTAGTCACAATTGTCTCTTTCTTTGTAGGTTTGCTCATTGCTGACTTTTGTTTTGAAAGTGAAATAGTGGGTGTATCAAATCTCTGCAACTTCTATATTTCCATCATCACTGGTTCACTTTTCTCTGCCCCTATTGGTTCACTTTTTTTGCCACTAAAGGTGATGGGTATACCTCTAGGTTTAGGATTTCTTTTATGGGTAATGGTATCCATTTCAAAACCACTAAGAAATAGAAAACAAGACCAGTCTCTTCCTAGTCTTGGTAGCTCATCTAAAACCAGCAATTTTATTAAGCCATGATGAAAAAGTGAGGTTTCACTTCCCCCATATTTAGCTTGAACTTTATCTGCCATTTTTGCTAAGATTTTGTGTAAATAAAAAGGTAGATCAAGAGATATGTTACCAACAAAGTGTAGAAGAAGTTTGAAGGGGTAAGAATAGAGTTTATGATATCTCCCTTCATAAGTGAAATATTTCTAAATGATAAGTAGTAACTTTGAGAAATTATCCTTCATGCACCTCCTTGGAATGGCATTTTTAAGGTCAACCCACTATATTCTGTCTTTGATAAATTCTTTACACTCTTATATGTTGAATTTGAAACCTTTGAACCATTTTTCCTATCCTCTTGGAATCCTTGTTGCTGCTGAAATGGTCTCTGGTGTTATAGTGAGATTCAACATTCCCAATTTTGTAGATCTTCCATTAAAGTTAATGAAAAATTCTTTAGAAACCTAAACATGGCATCCTTGCAATCTTTGACAAAACTGCAAACACCCTGTTCTTCTGAAAACTTCTACATATTTTGGGTCTTCATTTATCAGGTTCATATATGATGGCTCATATCTAAGAGAGTGGCCACCTTTGTTGGTATTCCTCTTTGCAGCCATGGTTCTTTAATGTCTTCTCAGCCTCGCTTGATTAGTGATACCTACAAACCTTTGAAAATACCAGCTACAACTCAAACTCAGTAAAATAACTCTCCACAACTCAATAACACGCAAAGAGGGAATGGGGAATGACAAATGACTCAATTTTGAAATATTTTTAAGTTTGATGACAAATCATAGAATCATGATGATTCATGCATGCTTAAAATGGTGATGATGACTTCATCCCTGACCATGTACCTTGATCTTTACCTTAACTGACTCGAATTGCATCTAACTTATCCTTTTCAATCATTTTCTGACACCTAGCAGTTGTTTTTACAAGACAGATAGGAAACCTTACTTTCGTAGTGTACCTAATGTATATCTAGGCATTTTCACTACGAAAGTATTAGTAGTTTTTTTAGCAAAAAGATCATTTTCTCTGTGTATTTCAGTACGAAAGTGTGGATTCTTGGCTGAAATGACTCTTTCGGTGCTATAACCTTGGGAAATGAAGAATTTCATAAAATTATGACTGATTTGACATGAAAGGATTTGAATGAGGGTGGGTTTATACCTTACGATAGGATAAATAAGAAAAAATAAAAATTTTCCTTGACCAAGTAATGAAAAATGAATTCTATGACCCTACCTTTGACAATGAACCTCTAGGACTTTTTCAAATGATGCTTCATTTTTTCTGAGTGATAACAATATTAAGAATATCTATCCATTCATCTCTAATGGCTTTCAACAAGATATATTTTAAAGTATCTTCATCTAAATTTTCCATTTTATCTCTTTTTAAGTTGTAACTAAATCTCTCAATTAGGTCCTCTATGTTTTCATCCTCGCTTTGCATCATTTTAAAAGTTCATCTTTCCGACTATGAGGTATGGAATAATCCTAATATTTTTGCAAAAATGCACTCTTCATCTCTTCCCATGTTCTAATATAATGTGTTATCAAACCCATTAACCATTTTAATGTTGCACCCTTAAGTGTTGCAGGAAACAATTTCAATTTTTGAGAATCTTGTAAGTAGTCATAAGATCTACATAAAACCTCAAATTCAAATAGAAATGTTTCAGGATCTTCATTTCTTAGTCCATGAAAATTGGGAAGGATATAAGGTGGGATATTATTCATTATAGCACTTGTATCCTTATCATAAATAGGAAATCCAATAGGGTCTCCTCTATTGTCATCTCTATTCTCTTCCCCTCTTCCTCTTCATCTAAATCCTCATCCATCTCATCCACCTCTATTTCCTCCACCTCTTCTTCCTCCTATTCTTAAGTTTTCTCCATTCAAATTGTGTACTTCTCCTTCTCCTTCTCCTACCATTGTAGATTCCTCAGAACTAATATAGGTTTCTATTCTTGGAGTTATTTGTTCTTCCTCGGGCTCTTCTATCAATGGTATATTGAAGAATATTTCTTCTTCCTCTTCAATTAGAACTTCTAGATCTTGAACTAAGATTTGTTCTTAGGTGGAGGTTAAAAATACTACTCCTGCTGTTGGAGATCTAGGATCTTCTTCTTCTATAACTGCTTTAGTTGATGATTCACAGGGAAAATTTTAGGGGCCAATTTTAGCCCAAAGGTGAATTTTAAGGGATTTTAAATTTTAATAGCGCGAATTTTTTATATAAAACCAATTTTCTATAGTTTAATAAAGTTAGCCCAATAATTATTTTAAAAATAATTAATTATTAAATATTAGCCAACCAAAAAAGGCGCATAGAACTGAAAAAAAATGAAATTCGCCCCCGATTTTCATTGGTTGGAGCAGATTTCCATGGCATTTGCCTAGATTTACACGGTCGGAGTTAGGGGTTAGAGTGATTCTCCCTGTTGTTTAACTGGTTCACTGGAATTTAGGAGAGGTGGTTGGGGCTTTGTGCATAGGCTCGCCAATCTTCTTGCTGGTTGAGTGACGGACTTGACCGACCCTCTGGTCCGTTAGGGCACTCCCATAGTTCGAATTCATTTTTGACCTATGATTTTATTTGATATTTTAACTGTTCAGAAAATGGAAAAATCAATGATGAGGCATGAGTGGCTGGGTGGTTGGATTCACCAAGGGATAGGCGCCTTGGGCCCAGATGTGTTGGATTTGCTCAGTTGCATGCATTTACGAGGGCAACTGGTTCCACGGTAACTGGTGAAAAGGGGCAAGACAATTCAGAAGGCTGTGAAAACAGGAGCTGAATTGGGTGCCCCTCGAAGATAGGGAGGACTGTTAAAAGATGTGGTTCCTATGACTAATTTGGGTACAACAATGCGAGGAGTGCCACAGAAATTCAATGGTATTGGAGCTTCTAAAGTTGTGCCAAAGGTTGCTGCTTGTGATGATGCCAACATCGTGAAAATGATAAAAAAGAATGTGGACAATGCTGAAAAACCACAGAAATCGGATGATGACTTGGTCATAACCTCAACAGAATGCCTAGGGCCTGATTCGAGTGTTCTTCCAAAGGAAAGATCGGGGATATTAAGGTCCTTTTCCTCAGGAATCAGTGTGCCAGAGACCGTGGAAGATAGTATGTCAATGTTGCCACCAGCATTTGGGTCAGTTGGTACGGATCACGACGTTAAAATATCTCCTTTACTTAAAATAGACTCACTTCCTTGTAGATGTAGGAATATTAACTAGTTCTGTGGTTTTGATTTACTTCTCTTCATGTTGAAGTTTTCATATTTCTTTTAGTTTCTCAAACTATGCTCATGAAGGGGTTTGCAATTTTTCTATGCAAATTCCTCTCAAATTCTTGCAGTTCAGGTAGCCTTGCATTTGTCTACAGTACCGACAATTGTAATATGCCGTGAAGAAGAGCTCAAAAAAGTATTAGAGTTCTGTAAGATGTGTATAGAAAAAAAGAAAGTTGGAAGCATGTATGTATGTGGATGTCCTGGAACTGGGAAGTCTTTGCTTTTGGAGAAAGTCAATTTTTTGTCTATTGAATGGGCTAAAGAGGTAGGTAAATAGTCCTTTGGTATATTTCTTTTCTAATTAGATTTCTATTTTCTGGTTTCGAAGATTCCACTGAGGCATATAGTGGACTTATTCGTGTCATCTGATAGATAACTTTCTATATCTATAACCTTTGTTCTACGTTACAAAGGTGAGGATATCTGTTTCATTAGTGGGAAATGTTATCAGTCAGGGATGAAAACCGAGTTTCTTATTATTTGATTTCAAAAGTTGACTCTACATGTGATCAGCTTGGGATGCCACCCCCCACTTCAGTGGTTGTTAATTTCACTTCTTTGACAAACACTTCAGACATATTCCGCAAGGTAAGTACAAGACAAAATCAGGGGATTGCTCCAATGAATGATAGCCCCAATTTTAGCATTTTACATTCAGAATAGACTTAAGAAATACACAATGAAGGATAGTTGAATTACACTGATGAGAACATGTAGGATTGGTATGCTATATTAATTGATATTCTGATTCTATAATAGATATTGGAGCAATGCCAAGGAAATAAAAAATGCTCGGTAAATAGCTCTCCATTTCAGGAGTTGAAAAGCTTTCTATGGGAGAAGAAATAGTCATCTGCCAAAAAGATGATGTAAGAATCATATATTAGTACCATTTTTTTGTAAATTAGCTCCTTCCTATGTGTTTTCTTGTTAAATTTTGATGTGCAAGATAAGTATTTATATTGAGCCTTTGACAGTCAAATATGCAATGTTAAAGCCAAACACTTTATAAGTCCTCATTTATGTATTTTTGTTTTTGGTAAATTTGCTTATAGTATGTAAACAGGTCAACTTCATCGTGATCTCTTAGTGCATGCAAACAAGTCAACTTCATTGGTGTTCTAATTCTACTCTGCTATCTTATGAAAAGGTTGTTGATTATTGATGAGATGGGTTATTTGATTTCAAAAGATCAAGTTGTACTTTATGATCTCTTCAGGGTTCCAACATTCCCAAATTCACACTGTATGCTGATAGGTAAGTTGAAGAGTAGTGGATAGGCTAGACATATTTTTCTTGTTTACTACTCACGGACATCATGAATTATATTTTTATTGAATGGTTTGTAAGAGAAAATCCCTGATGGATCTGTTTGTGTAGGCATTTCAAATGCAATAGACTTGACTGATCGGTTTCTTCCCGAATTGCAGTCCTTAAATTCTATGAACTATTTCCCTTTGCATCATTTTATGATCAGTGTAATTTGCACACATGATTAAAGGTGGGATCATAGGAGTTGGACATTACTAGACTTGGTATAGAAAATGATAAAAAATGCACAATAGGCATGTGTCAGTGTTGAATTTATACAAAGAGAATGAAAATATGTAGTTTCTTTAATTCTAGTAGTTGGTTAGTTTTGATATTGACTTTTTTTAAGATGCTTCCTTAATACTGCAATGTCAAGCCTCTTCCACCTATTTAGAGGTGGGATGCTGCATACATTGTACAATCACCTGGTTTGACTAAATGGTCCTTAGGTTATATCAATGGTCCCTTTGCAGGTGGTGCATTGGCCACTTCTTTTGAGGATTTAACCTTGGTGTGGTCCATAGCAGTGCTTCCCTTCACTGACCTGGGTTTCCTTTCATGGTTGATATTGGAATTTTTGGTCATGAACTATTTGATGATAGAGTTGATTAGTTTGGTCACTGGTGATGAATCTTGTCAGTTGTACCTTGTGAGGTTATGTGAGTGTCAAGGATCTCATGCCTCTTGATTGGTCTAGCCGTATGATAAACAAGACATTGTTATTGCCTAAATTAATTGAAGGATTTTCCATTTGAATTCTAGGGTGTTGGATTTTATTTGTTTACAGTAGATAGATTTCATACCATCCTTAGATCAAAAATTTATTTTTGGCAGGTAAACCTCTGGTTATGACATTTCGTGCCTACTCAAAATATCAGATACTGAAGATACTCCAGCAGAGACTAATGGAAATTCATTATTGTTTGATTGGCGATGCCCTTTTGTAGTTGACTGAAAATATTCTTGTATACATATTTATGGGCATAGTATGAAAAATGCAGCCAAAAATGTTGAACATTCATTTATATTTCTCATTCCTAAGGGAATTGTCTGTAAGTTTTACGATTACAGTGATTTGACCTTTTCTTAGCTCACATATGGTGAAATTTCACTTGGTTTTAGGGTCTCCCATGTCAAATATTTCAACCGGAGGCATTGGAGCTTTGTGCAAGAGTAAGTTACTACTTGTCCAGTTAAAATTTTATTCAAGAGATTCAAGTGCTCTGCTTTTGATTTGCAAATTTATGTCTTTTAGCTTTTTAACATTAACAAGGATATTTACATTAACAATACATGAAAATACAAAAATGCCCCAATCATACATTTAAGTGCAGGAGATTCTTGATTTGTAATACATTTGTCCAAAGATATATTGATAGCTTTATATATTCAGCCTGATATAGAGGAAAGTTAAACCTTCTGTTTCATTATAGTATATGCAAAGGTTCATAAACGATGGACAAAGCATTTAATTTTAGAGATGAACTTTCTTTTAAAAAATTGGAAGAAGAGTTTGCATACTCATTGTCTTCATCCAGTCCTTTTCGATTGTCTGACCAATACTGTAGTATGCATTTTTTCCATATATGTTGGAACCCCTTTGGCTCTCTTTGGAGTCTTTAAAGATCTCAATTATAGCCTAGATTCTGTCCACCCACTACAGCTGTGTCACATTTTCCCTACCACTTTCCTCATCCTTTTGTTGATGGAGGTGACCTTATAAATCTATTCTAGAGATTAGGGACAGCATCAGGAAAGTGCTCCCTTGAAAAACAATAAGGTTGCTCAAGTGGCTCTGACATAACAACCAGTCAGGAAGAGTAATCTTGCCTTCAGGAAGTTAATGTAATCATGAAAATTACTTTCCAATTCTCTCTCCCAGGCTCTAGCTACTACATTATTTCCCAGTTTTCCGCACGTAGTTGTTAACATTATATGTTATATGGAAAATATAATTGGACTAAGTACTTTCATAGTTGATTTTCTAATGCTTTCCAAATTAATCTTACAGGATAGAAGTCCCCTCTACTTTGTAAATTAGACTTTAGTTATATTTGGTAAGTTGGAGGATCCTGTTCATGTTTTTTTGGATAATGGTTCCTTCTTGCACCATAGTAGTGAGCATCCACCTCTATCAAAAAGTGACACTATTTACTTTTTTGGGAGTCTGACCAACCTCATGTAAACAACCATGACAGTTAAGCTGGCCTCCTTGAGGGAGTATACAACAAGCCACTTTTTGTGGGATTTAAACCCTGGTAGCAGCTTTAACAATGCCCATTTTCACTAACCTTGCCTACCTCTTGTGGTTGGTTCCTATAATGTTATTGTCTACTCCTTCCAACTATTGTTTATGAACATCAGAAACTAGCTATCTGGCAAGCATGTATTCTATAGTTCTGATTCTATGATCTCATGAAATTGACATCTTTCATGAAAGTGCCCTTTCATTGTTGTGATCTACACAGCCAGTTTTGATCCAAAAGTTGTTAATTATCCCAACAATTTATTATTTGCCTTTGTGAAATGCTTCTTGATTCCAATTTTTCCATAAGAAGGTGATGCCTATGAGTTTGATCAGACTCCACTCTTTACCTATTTATCCCTAGAAAGGACCCTTTTCTAATGAGGGGAAAAAAAAGGTACTGTGCTCAACAGCAATCCTGGTCCTTAAAACTTTGGTAACCTTGCAGTTCCACATACCATAATTAACCATTTCTGACTTGTGACAAACCATGTAATATGAATTTGTAAAGCTAGTATGATGTAGCTGATCCACAAATGCTAAACTATTATGAAGAACCATCCATCCAGGTACACTTCAGAGTTAAAAGAATAATGGGACTTCTAGATACCTTGAATTTTTATCTGGGTATACACTCGGATACAAGGCCCATAAGTTGCTTATATTTATTCTTGGACATTACGATAATTATTTTCTTGCAAGTTTCTTGTAGTCTTCATGGATTTGTAGGATAGCACTCAACATGGCTTTCTTTTGTCGTTTTCTATCCTAAATTTCCAAAGAACTGAAGGATTTTAGCTTCTAAATTTTGGTTCTGCATTTTATATAAGTCAGCTACTTTTACTTGCTTTCATGTTGTTGAACAGTAATGGAGTAAATGAGCATTGTTTAGAACTTGAATGTTATGAAAACCTCAGTTATCTAAAATAAATTCATGCTGAGAACTGGCTTTTTGAATTTTCAAGCATAGAGGCATAATGAGAGAACTTCAAAAGAGGAAATCCCTCAGCTTTTTATAAAGACCAGCAAGCATTGATGAATGAAAATCGCTCTATCTCACTCATTATTTCTTGGAAGGCTATTGATTATTTGTATTGTGTCATGGTCCTTTATTTGGGGGCCACATCAGCAATATTGCTTGTTTATTTATTTCTTTATGTTATTTTCAGCCTTTTCTAAAAGCAGTGCTTGCACTTCCACATTGTATTCATACTGATTATACTCTTTCAGTTCCACTGACCTACTTATCAATGTGATCATTTGTTGGACTTTAATAAATTATCATATCTTTTACAAATTTTACTTTTAGTTTTAAACAGTTATGAATAATCTAATGCTTACTTTCCTTGGACAGTGTAGAAAGTTCTTGCTGCATCAGGGGATATGCGCAAAGCTCTTCATGTTTGCAGGTAGACTATTTCCCCCACTCTAATAAGTGTTGTCCATGATTGTTCTTATCAATTTAAATAAAAATCTATAGTAAATTGATATGTCCACTCCAAATACTATTTAGTATTAACTGTCTTGACATGTAAATCTATATCTAGATTTTGTCTTGACATATGCTTGGGATGCTTAGGTAACCTTTTCTGTGGAGCATTTTTTTCCAAGCTACAGAGCTTGGGGAAACCCCCAATGTACTTCCCTTCATTGTGAGGATGGTACCTAGGATAAAACCTAGAATCTTCAGGGCACAAGACTAGTCAACAACAAGATTCAATGCCATTACAACAATATATTTGTTAGGAGCTCAACATGCCACTCATGGGAATTGAAACTGGGTGGGAAAAATAATGATCATTCCTCCCAACCACCAGAGATCAACCCAATTAACAACTTTATTTGTGGAGCTTATAGTCAATATCATGATAATCACATTTTTTTAAGCAAATTCATTCTACTCTTTAAATAATTTAAAGCACATTATTTTGACAAGGCTAGGATACTAGGAACCTTTTTTATTGTATTGAAAACAATTATTTGTTGTCTTTGTCAGGAAAACTAGTTCTGTATGTAGTTTAAATATTTATCAATACTGAAAGCTTCAACTTATTATATTCTATTCATTTTGGATCATGACAGAGGTGCTGTTGAGATGCTTGAAGAATAATTAACCAGTGGGATATATGAGTTGGATAATATTTTACATGAGAAGTCAATGACCAATGGATTGAATCTACCGCCTGAACGATAAATGAAGAAAGAAATAAATATGGTGAGCATTCTTCTTATTTTTTTCTTTCACGATGATGGATATATTTTGAACTAGAAAAAGCTGTAGCCGAACTGGACAATGGTGTAAAACAAACACACACACACACACACACACACACATTAGAAGCAAGAAATAAATATGGTGAGCATTCTTCTTGTTTTTTTCTTCCACGATGATGGATATATTTTGAACTAGAAAAAGCTACAGCCAAACTGGATAATGGTATAATACACACACAAGCATATATATTAGTGTTTTTCTGCAGCCTGAGATAGTCTCGTATCCAAAATTCCATATTCTTGCCCACCCTATTCTATTCTCTGTCGGCTTCGAAGGAATATTTCCTTGCAAACTAAAACAATGACAAAATACTATAGATATAAAAAATAGATTAGAAATTCTCTCGAGTTTTAGTCCCACTTGAGTCCCCATTGTTGCTTTTTGTGAGTGCATTTACATGTCAAATTTTTCCACAGCGTTGATTTCACTTGTAGGATCCTCCAGTTTTGGTTTTGGAGTGTTAGATGCACAAATCCTCATCCTTGGCCATGGGAAAGTTGAAAAGTGAGGAGTCCTCAACAATTTAGAAGTTGACGGGGCAGGAGATGAAACCATCTCCTATGGGAGGTAGAGGTGACTCGAGATTCTACTAACTAGGAATGTTAGAGAACCAATCTGAAACTCTAGCTTCAATCTGCATGAAGTTGGTGATCTCCTTCATTTCCTTAAGGTTCTGTAGTCAGGGTGTAGTTTCCATTGCACATGGACCTTTGCCCTATTTTTGGCTTCTAATGTACTGTCACAATCCTCTTGCTATTGATTGCAGTAAATGGTGAGATTCATCACACATCATTGGGTTTGAACAACCTCAAGCTCACAACACTTAACCCCTTGTTTAGAAAGTCAACTTGCAAGGTACTTTGACTAGAATACTTTCCTTTTTTTGGCCCTTAGCATTCACCTCAGCTGCTCTCTAGAGCTGTAGAAGATAGAGCTCAATCCCTACCTACAAATGCTTTTTGCAAGTAGCCCTTGGCATATTTGTATTTCTGCACTTGTACAACATGATAAAGCTGTCACTATCAATGATATGTTCATGTTGTTTCATCTAGATTACTATGGAATGGGCTCTTCAGAGTTTTCCTGTAATAATGGAAACTGATAATATTATATCAAATGCTTGAAACTGTTTTGTAGGTAAGAATTGATCATATGGCTAGAGCATTGGCAAAAAAATTCCAGTCAGCTGTTGTTGACACAATACAATCTTTACCACGACATCAACAGGTATTCTTTTAATTTTTCTTTAAACATGTATGCTTTTAAATCTTCTTTAGCAAGGAATTGTAGGCTAGTATTATCAAATTGTGAAGGAATGTGACATTGAATTAATTATTGTACAGATAGTGCTATGTTCAGCAGTTAAGTTTTTTCGGCGTCGGAAGAAAAATGCCACATTAGGAGAGGTAACTTTTGTTTGAGTTTCTATTGTTAAATCTATTTTGCTTCTTTGCGCCTTTGGTTTTGTAGCTCTTTATTTGTTGCACTAAACATCTTATATGATGATATGTTTAATAATTTATTTGTAGTTCATACCATAATTTTACCTTATGCACGAGCTGGGAATTTTGAAATGTTGGGACACGATTCTCTTGGTTCTGTTAGGTATCCTATGTGTTGTATTATTATTATTATTTTTTGTGACTTGTTTCATTTGTTCATCATCTATTGCTTCCGATGTAGTTGAATGCAGCTTACTTGGACTTCTGTAAAACAACTTCAATGTACCCTCTCACTGGTCCTGAATTTTCAAGCATGTGTAGGGTGCTTAGTGATCAGGTATGCATTTGAATCCTTAAAATACGAGTCAGAAGTGATACTATCTTTTGATATGAATGCAATGTGTAAACTCTTATGTGGGTTGCAAACTAGGCCCTTCTTAACCTTGGTCAATCCCGAGAAGATAGGCTAAGGAGAGTGACCTTAAGAGTAGATGAAGGAGATGTAAATTTTGCCTTACAGGTATACAACTCTGCCACATTTCTAACAAGTTCAACATACATTCTCTTTATTTGGATCCTTTCATATGTTATCTAGATTATTTTAAGTTGCTCTTCATGTTGGATACTTGTGGATGACGAGCTGTTAAAACTCAAATTGTAGGGAATACAGTTCTTCAGAAACTGTCTTCAATAATGCAGCATTTGGAAGGTAGATTTTGCAGAGATTTATTCATTTTCATTCATCTTAAGATATCTTCAGTCATCAGCTAAATTTCTCAAGATGCAAGGTACCTAAATTAAATCTTCCTTTCTGTCAATTCATCTCAATGGATAATTACTATTTTAATTTTTAAGGTTGATTGTATTGAATCTTAGAAAACAAGGAATTGGAAAATGTACATGCAGCATGTACGTTCTCTGAAACTTGTCAAGATAAGTTAGTTTCCTGATACTGTTTCTATTAGAAGTTAGAACTTTTGTAGCCTATAAATATAATAGTAAAATAGGTTATGGTGGACTGAAGTATATTTCTTTTCAAGTAAGAAATTGCATAAAATATTATCACTTTCTTGCAGGCATTTCCGTTCCATGCATATGTGGATTGCTTCTTATATATGATCTCTTCGTAGCAGCTTTCTTGCATGTCGATCATAGAGAGGAATTGCACGAGTCTAGATTCAAAGGTGATAGTAGGCAATCTACCTATCGCATGAAGTCCATTGTTGTTGTTGTAAGGAATTTGGTGGCAGCGATTTTGAGTTAACAAAGCCCCGAAGCTCATGGCTAAAATCTATGTCCATTCTTCCCATGTTCTCACTATGGTTTGGGAGCTCTGTATTGCCACTGAATATGAATTTTCGATCATCATGGTCTATCTGTGATGCAGGGGCATTAGGCTCTAGAAATAATTTGTACTTTTATAAGACATAGGGGGGTCTTATGTTTTTAAATTCTCATGTAAATATTAGTATTTTGAATAAAATGGTGAGGGATTGTAAATGGTATCTAACCACTAGAGAACATGAGGAATGTGAAGAGTCAGTTTAGTTACTTTAGGGATTTTTGTCTAAAGTTAGGAATTCCAGAATCTTAAGAGTTTGTTGAGATGTTAAAGGAGATGAAGCGATTCATTATCTTCTAAGCCAAAAAGGCATTAAGTAGAGAGGTTTGTAGAGTAGAGTTCGGAGTTGTTCAGAGGTAGAGTATCGAGAATAGAAGGGCCACTGATTGAATATCAGGCCAAAGAGGAAGATTGCTGATGTAAGTGTTGTGTGTGTTAATACAAAGTTTAGTTTTCTGAAGATTATGTTTCATTCCTGAATTATCTGTTGTGTGAATGAAATGGAGTTCAATATTGATTGAGTGTGATTGCAAATTTGTGCGAATCGATCACAGAATGGATCGATTCTGAGAGAGGAAGAATTCTGTGTGAGACATTTAAATGTGAATCGAACTTATGTGTTAAATGTGTGAAAGGAGGGTTCGATTCTTTTTGAATTCTTGAGTTATATATGTTATGGAAGGATTTGAATCTCTATGTGAAGGGTTCTGTTCCGGAAGCATTGGGATTTCCATTCTAGTCTTGTGAGAATTGAACGCATTTAAATATAAGTATTTTGTTGATGAATTGTTGTGTATTTTATGAGAAGATATCCATAAAAACAACGCACTTTTGACCTTTTGAATGGGAAATGCAAGCAGTTTTTGTATCAGATGATTGGGCATGTTTTTGTTTTGAATTGGGTTGGTTCAATTCATAAGAATCGATACTAATTCTGGTAATTTCGATATCAGCGTTTGACCCTTAAGTACGCATCGAACTTTGATTGATGAGTTGCTATCAGATTAAGGTGAATCGATTCCAAGTCTTAGGTGGGTAAGATGTGGTTTGAAAGGAGTAATTCACTCTGTTAGGTGAAACCATAAGGAGAAGCGAAACCTGGAGCTAACGATAAGGCGGAATCGTAATTGGTGAACAGTGAAGGCGGTTTGAGAAACCATTTATGGTTTTCACAAAACTTAAAAGCGGTAAATGGAATTCCAAGAAAAAGTGCGATAGCATATGGGGCTTGATGCGTGGTGGAGGCGGTTTTCGAAAACCGCGAGTTTCACATTTTTTCTGAGCGTTAACGCTCGGAGGCTGAAAAAACACGATATGCATTATACTCGTCTGATCATAGGCTTTTGGAATCAATGGTGGTTGCATCATCAAGTCACGAAGGGGTTAATGAGGTAAGAAGACCTATGGGGCCAAGTGTTATTATATAAAATTTGGGTTTAATATGTGTTGAGTAGTTTAGTTATATGGAAAATATGTGCGGATTATTTGATATGCGTTGATGCATTATGTAATGCCGAGGGTTTAAACTCAAGGTCGAGGATTAATTTAGGTGTTGATATATATTATGTGATGGCAGCCATGGACATATATAGTTAATGAGGTATGGTGAGCAGTTAATTTAATTGAAGGTTAATGGATATATGGGACCCAATGGCTTAAGGTATGGTGAGCGTTTATGTTGCTGGTGTCTTATATAAAGTCAAGACTTTATTACAATGTTCCTTGACATTTGAATGGAAGCGTAGTATATATTCATATATTATGGTTGAATTGTATGCGTGCGTTGAACTCTTATAAGGTGAAGTTCTGCACATGAAGGGTTTTTGTTACATGGTTTTATAATCATTATTCAAGAAATAAAGCTTCCATAAGGGATATTGAATCTGGCTGGATGGTTTGGTTCTTAATAACCACGAGTTCAAAATTTGCTTCTGTGTAGTTTAAGATAGCCAGGTCGAAAAGGAAATTGTTGGGGTTGCAGATTTAAAATTATTTGGGGAAGAGATTTGGAATGAATTTTGTATACGAATAAAGAGTGTGATGTGGGTTAAGTAGGTAAGCCCAGGCATCAATCTGCTTATCATAGAAGGCACACCTCTTTTATTGTTTTCACATAGCCCATAAACAATAATATGCCTCGACTTTATAGCTTGGTGCAAAAGTTAATTTATCCGGATCATTGATTAAAGTTATAAACCCATTACAATCAATCCCTTTGCTGCTTTCATCTGAAAAACACGAAGCCTGTTAATCTCTTGGTTCATCAGGAGCTATGGATGAGCCTCACCATCTCTATGTACTGCAAGTAAACTGCAAGGCCCAAGAAATTATTGATTCTTTAAACAATAACCAATTGTGACTTCATGTGATTCATTTCGAGGGAATTTGAAGATTTCAGTGTATATCGGATAAATAATGGAAGGGAAGAATGAGGGTAAATGAGAGTACAGGTCAAATAAGAACACTTTTAATTTAATGATGAGAGCTTCAGTCCCAATGGAGCTTGGGACGAGCCTTGATATCTTTACCTACTGTAACCAATTATTGATTCTTTTATTAATACCCAAATAGGACTTAAAGGTTATTTGGTTCCAAGATAGCTTAAGCTTTCAGTGCATGTAAGATACATAAGAGAATCACAGAACGAGGGGAAATGAGTACAGGTCAAGGTAAGGACACTTTTCAAATGACTATGAAAGCTCAAGTTCCAAAGGTAAAGTCCATCATATCAATTTATGCAATTTCAAATATCGCCCAAAGCCAACCTTTTATATGTTTTTCAATGCTTTTGAAATGCATAAACCGTAATGTTGCATACCTCTACAATAATTATAAAATTTTCCACCAACATGTAACTCTATTCAGGAGCAGTAGATTTACTGGTTTACAAAGAAGACTAATACTTGAAATTTCTGACTCTGAAAGTGCCATTAATTTTCTAGAATTGTAAAATTATATTATTTTGCAGCAAAACTCAGATAAGGGAAATTGTAATTTCATGCCTTCATCTGTTAGGATTGATTTGAAATGGTTTATCAAAAAAAGAGATTAATACATGAAATGACCTCTAATTTTTTAGAATTATAAAGTTAAAATCAAAATCAATGAATTTGTTATTTTGCAGAAACCGTAATTTCATGTGTCCATCCATTAGGGTTTTAGATGCGTCCATCCATTAGGGTTTTAGAAGTAGTTGTAGTATTAGAGTGGTTAGATTTATAAACCTAGTCTGTTACACAACAATTTGTCACCGTCCCTGCAATTTCCCATCCCGCACAATTGGAGGGCTCATTCTGTGACTTGTGAGCAGTGACATGAATTGAAACCACTTTCATGACATCCCTATGAACATGAGCTTTCATTGCCTTGAAGACAAATCCTTTTGAAAAACCCTAAAAACACCCCTTTTTGCATTGGCGCGGGAAGCCAGTTCAGTACTCGCGCCAATGTGGGAAATCCTTCAAATAGGGCGCACCAATTGGCGCTCTATCTCAGAGTCGCACTCACGCCAGCCATTTTAAGGAGTGTTTTTTAAAAATAAATGGCGGAAGTTTCGTCCTGACCAATTCATAAACTGGTATCTAATTTGAGTTGGGAGGTTTGGCTCCGGATCTCCATGTAGAGGACGTGGTTTTCCACCTCTCATGGAAGCTTCCTTGAGGATAGGGCCAATCCCATGATTATATGGATCCCAACTCCCCTTCCTCCATCTATAAAAGCTTGCTCATCTCCTTTGAAAGCTAGTTCCCAACAGCCATTAGACCCTTATGCTGCAAGAGCCTTGATTCATTCCCTTAAGGCCAAATCCAAGCAAGGAGATTATTGTTGAGACATCCGAAGAGAGAGTTTTGTCCCATCCCCAACAGGATTTTTCGAGACGTGTTCCGCTGGCGACCTTCCGAAGGAGAACTCAGCGTCAGAGCCAGGTTGTATCCTCATTTGATTGATTAATGATAAGCGACTATTGGTTATGGTTCCACTCCTGTTGTTGATCATGATGATGAGTTATGTCTTCTCTGACTGACATATAGTTGCATATATTGGATTTTACGCTTGTGTTTTTTTGTGTTTCTTGCGTGTGCAGATGTCCGGTCGCAGAAATCGTGAGGATCGTGATCTACCAGAGCTAAGGAATGGGAGCGCTACTTTCTCTACAAGCGACAGCGTTGGATTCCGGGTAATCCTTCATCGCTAGTTGGTTTATTTGCAATTAGGAACCTGCACTATAGCGTGTGACGATTGTTGCTAGACCCGGTCTGGGCTAGTAGGGATAGCCTCTGTCCACAGAGGGGATTTACATCCACAACAAATTGGTGACTCCACTGGGGATCGTCTAGCTTGTTTTTGTTCAGCTTTGTAAGCTACAAACGGAGCCTGAAGTTAGCCAGATAGCTATCGAAATGCTCTTGCTCTGCATTAGCGAAGTAGATCAATGTTGCTTAAGTCAATCTCTGGTTTAGTTTATGAATTGAACACTTGGAGTATTATCTTGTCTTTTAGTCGTTTCTTGACTTTGCTTGCTTGATCAGCTCTTTTGGCTGGATCTTTTTGTGAGTTTGGCTCTTGGTTTGAGCTTTACAATCACTGGTCTGCTTCTTGGATTGCTTATTTTTTATTTTTTCTTAGTAAACTCGGTTGACGCGCTTTTCAGTGTGACAGTCACACCCACTCATGCATGTTGTCAGTGTATTACTCACGCCAATTCCATTCTGGCGCTAGTTTCATCCTTACAGTCTCGCCAATCCTATAAGGTGCTAGGGTTTACTGGGTTTTGAGCCTTCTGAGACTGATCTGGGTGTTTGGTCTTATTTTTTTCGACTGCCTGAGTGTTTTGGGGCCTTGTTTGACTGACTGTGACCTTCATCCTTTGGTTTTTCACCCGTTTCTATCGATTTTACATTCTAGCCCTACGGCATCTGGGTGCTATTGTGTGTCGAGCCTCCCGTGGGAGTTTTTGGTTTCTATTTGTTCAGTCAACTTTGTGATTGCTTCTCCGCATTCGTTTGGTGGTTTTCTATCATTTTATTGCGTTATTTGAATGATTGGTTTCTTCTTCATTCGAATTCCGCTTTGTCTCGCTTTGAGCCTAGATTACATGGTTCATTTGAGTCTTGGAGATTCTGCTTGAAGTGGTGAGTCCGGTCTTGGTTGGGAGAAATTCTTTGTTTTTTCATTTTCAAGCGTTGGCACTTGTTGTCAGTTAGCAACCCGCGCCAATTTTCCATCGGCGCTAGTTGTCAGTGAGAAAGTCGCGCCAGATGGCGCTAGCTGTCAATGATAAAGTCGTGCCAATTTTAGGGTGTGTGAAAATTAAGATTTTTTCCCCTGAATCCTTCACCAGTGTGTCTTTCCCTTCCATTATTTTCACTGTATGAGCATAGATTACATTGCTCATCATTTGAAATGTCTTCTCTCCATTATTGATTGATGTAAAAGGGAATGAATGCCTTGTTTTGATCTCATGCTTTGGAAGTCCTCTTTGTGTTTGATCTCATATGTCTTGTCACCTTTTGAGGAATTTCATTACAAAGTGTTTTGAAACAACGACTGCATTCTTAGTGTTTTTTTGCATCCCTTTTTCATTCATCCTTCATTTAGGATATTTGTGTTCTTTTAGTTAAAATGCATTAGATCACATTGCATTGAAAAGTATTTTTTGAGATCCATCATTGAACTTAGATTACATTGTTTAATGATTAAAAACTAGAAATCGCATTGAGTGCATTCTCTTTCATTAAAAGCATGCATTAAGTAGATTCTCATTTCATCGAAAAATGCATTGAGCGCATTCTTATCATTTGAAAATAAAAGGAAATTGTGCATAGATTACAATTGCATAGTTTTCAAAATAGAGGATTTTGCATAGATCACATTGCATTATTCGCATCGTTGGATGTTTAAAATTACTTTTGGATAGTGAAAGTCATCTAGTTTGGAAAAGATTTCATTTTCAGTGTTTTTTTATGTTGCATCATTGTTTGAAACTCTTCCCTTAACTAGATAGCATTCATCGAATTGAAATTTTTCTTTTCTCATATAGTTGCATATAGGAGATTGTCATATGACATGCGGTAGGGCCTTGAAACTGAGACATAATTGAAGATCAACCATAAAATTTATTGAATCAACCTAAGGAAGCATTGAAACATTAATGAAATATTTAGAGGTCTAGGTTAGAGACGTGTTCCGGCGTCGTTAAACCTAGTAGTTGTCGTTCGCCTTTTGGCATTAGACAGCACTAGTACGAACTTGTGCTCCCTGTACCGTCGTGTATATAAAGGGACACCCCACTAGGTTTCTATCCTTTATCCATAGGAAGCTGAGTCTACCGCCCTATACCCGTGATACACTAGACACATCATTCGGGGAGATTTTCTGCATGTACGTTAAGTCCTTGGTTGATTTATCTTTGATTTTGAAACCAAGGTGTATATTGCAGTTCACGGTTATTTGGTACACCCTTTGCCTAGTATTCCAGAGTAGTCATTTTGATATTTTCCCTTGCATGTTATGCACAGGAGACCATCTTCTTCGAGATTTCCCTGGCATTCCCAAGGTGCTCGAAGTATGGTCCAATGGTCGTCCGTCGTTGCCTTTGGCTTCCGGCAGTCAGGTTGGGGGCACGTCTTCAACTGGTGCTGGTAAGGCTCCTAAGAAGCAGGGTAAGATTACCAATCCCTGTAAGTTGTGTGAAGGGCACCATGCCATTCACCTTTGTCCTTATATGGATGAAGCCAAGAGAGTTTTGGACAACTCAATTGTTTCTACACCACGCCTCCTGGCTGGTTATAAACAGCTTTCTTTGAGTCCTCCACCAGCTGATTCCATGATTGGTCAAGAGTCATCCTTGGTCGATCCCGCTCCCCCAAAAATTCAAATTCAGGAATCCTTTCCTGCCCAACCATTGGTCGTCGGATCGATTGAGCTGGCCTCGTCTGCGGTGCACCAGGTCTTTTCTGTGGAGAGTGGATCTCACACCCCTCAGGTTCTTCTCATTTCTTCAGATTCTTTGGACTTGGAGAAGGATTATCCTGTCCCTATATCTCAAGAAGTTGCTCCTCCGCCTCCCGTGATGGAGGTCCCGGAGGATACCCCTCCCAACTTCGAGATGGAGGTCGTGGAGGATGCTCCTTCTTCCGTAACACCAGGGGAAGACCATCTTGGTTCGATGGTAGCCCCTCTGAGTAGTTTGGTCACTTCCTTTGACTGGAGTCGATTTGCAGGATACCACCTTCCACCTTATGTGCCTTTCGAGATAATAGTATAGGGTTTTGGTCTGGTCATACCCAGCACCATTATAGATGAAGGTGCATCTTTTAGTGTTCTATCCTCAACTACTTGGCAAGCATTCGGTTCACCGCCGCTTGAGCCTATTACGCATAATCTGTTGGCATTTAACAGAAGAGCTAGTCAACCGTTAGGGATCCTTTCGAGGTTACCTGTTACTTTGGGAGGTAAAATTGTCCATATGGACATGATGGTTGTTCCAGGCCCCTTGGATTTCAATCTAATCTTAGGGTGCGATTACACCTATGCCATGGGAGCACTTGTCTCCTCCCTTTTTTGTGTGGTCTGTTTTCCACGTGAAGGACGGATCGTGACCATTGATCAGCTTTCGTTCTTTGGTCCTGATGTGGCAGCTGGACCACCATCATCCCTTCTTGGTTTTTATCCACCCGTTGTATCTACCCCACCGCAGGTCAATTATGTGGCTACCTACCCCATGCCTGTGCTCAGTGATGATGCTGTCGTGCATCAGGTGCTGGGGGCATTAGGTCCTGACTTCCAGGATGTTTTCCTTCCATCGGGAGTGGAACTCTTGGAAGCGATGACTTCTTTTTCATTATGATGAAGTCGATTGGAGCATAGTTCTTTCCCTTGTGTCAAGCTCCTTAAAAAATGAAACAAGCTGGCCGGAGCACAGTTCGTTCTGCTTGTGTCAAGCTCCTTAAAAAATGAAACAAGGTCGTCGGAGCAGAGTTCGTTTTCTTGTGTCAAGCTCCTTAAAAAATGAAATAAGCTCATCCGAGGATAGTTCGTCTTCTATGTCAACCTCATTAAAAAATGAATTAAATCTCAAGGATAGTTCTTTTAATGTGTCAACCTCGTTAAAATAATGAAATACTTTTCTGTTCAATTCGAGTCTTTGTTAAGATCTCGTAAAATCCCAGTCGAGTCTTCCTCTTGATCTTGTAAATTGAACCTTGACTCCATCTGCCTTTCATATGGATTGAAGCTTGGGGGGCATGTACCTCGCATTGAGTCACCATGCTGGGGGCATGCTCACTTTTTCAAGCATGGTTTGTTTCCATTTCAAGCTTGTGTAAAAATGAAACCGGTTTTAAGCATAGTTTATCTTTGTTTCAAGCTTGTGTAAAAATAAAACCAACTTCAAGCAAAGTTTTCTAATTTCAAGCTTGTATAAAAATGAAACCTTTCCCATTTTACCTCTTGTGATTTCCATTTTATTAGCCTGTTTTTGCCAGATGAGCCTTGGTTTTCTCACTCCATCGTCACTATCTGCTTGGCCGATCATATGCCTTCACTTGGTTGTTTTACCCATTCCTGGGGAACTGCTGTTACCCTTAATACCACTCGTTTCTTCAGGAGGATTCATCTTTCAGCTCTTTTCTGACTCTCTAAACATGAAAATATTGCCGAGTCCCTTGTCATTTCGATCTCGTTAAAGTGGCTGCGAAATGACATCTACCCAGTATACGTTTACCCCTTTTTCGGGCTGGGATAGATTATTTAAGAAAAAGGAATACCCTAGCCTATCGCGACTAGGAGGTTTTCTCAGACATAGTTTTCTACCTTTTCGGGTCTGAGGAACTATTTACGAAAAGGGACCGTTGTAGTTTACTTTTTCGCTGTCTTTTCAAACTCTCTAAACATGAAAAGACGCTAAGTTCTCCGTTTTTCAGACTCATTAAAACCTGATGACATTGGATTCAGTTGAAATAACGATATCCGAGTTCCTCCTTCCTAGGGCTCGTAAAATGTACTAGGATGGATTTATATAGCGAGCATATGGTATCCTCTTCAAGCTTGTGTAAAAATAAAGAGGTACTCACTAGAAATGGTGGGGAAAATGGAACCAACATCATTATCGTGTCGGTAGTATGTTGCTCT
Organism: Pinus albicaulis; assembly: GCA_034641835.2. Taxonomy (NCBI): domain Eukaryota; kingdom Viridiplantae; phylum Streptophyta; class Pinopsida; order Pinales; family Pinaceae; genus Pinus; species Pinus albicaulis. The sequence goes on along the minus strand of JAXQQM020091806.1, from coordinate 294,902 downwards.
TGAACATGGCACTTGTCTGCATTCGTGTCGGGTTGGGGATATCTCATCTCGTTTTTTCCACTTGCCTCCGTGGGTTTGGGTGATCCCTTTTGACCTCTCATCTGATCTTTGCCTTGTCATCATGACCCTTGATATTTTTATGTCAAATACTTCCAAATCCACTGTCGTGCCGCCGATATGTTCAAGAGAAGTTGACCTCTACAGATTTCAACCTTCCTCTGATTCTCATCTAAATCTTGACTCACAAAGACATTATGTTCTTCTGTCTCGTGTCGATGATGTGGGAAACACTATAGCCCACCTTCGATCAAGGTCACTTCCTGTCGACTTCAGCTCATTATCCAGGAAGCTGATCTAGAGACTCCCTTCTAGTACCTTGGAGCCTGCATGCCTTAATAACAAGTTTTTCGCATTCGACGTGAGGTGTTCATCATTGGCCTCCGATCAAGTGATTCTACAGGTGTTCGATGCCAGCTCATTGATTCACATGCCGTAGATTGTACCTATAGTACCTTGAGGGTCACTGTCATCATTGGTGGTACCTCTCGCGTCTGTTAACAGCTTTCATCACTGGCTGGTAATCAAACGATGTTCTTGCATGTTCGACGTCAACTCACTTATTCACATGCTTGAACTTGTACTTTGTTCGGGTCGAGATGGAGCGCAAGACCCTAGATTTTGTCTGTTGGAATCCAGGCTGCAATTTTGTGGATTATTATGATTGGTTACATGACTCATTCACTGGATGGCTGCGACCATACCTGAGTCTATTTATCGATCCTCACTGGATGGCTGCGTCCATACCTTGGATCTGTATTATTGTACACTCTCTTATGGATGACTGCGCCCATACCACATGTATATCATGTATTTGAGATGTCAGTTGTACTTCTCTACACAGGTTTTCTAATGGCGGTGTTTTCATTTGGACACGTTCTCGTAAAGAATTTCACCCCTCTCTCTCTTTCGGGCCTCATGCTTTAGGGGGCATCTGTTACACAGCAATTTGTCATTGTCCCTACAATTTCCCATCCCGCACAATTGGAGGGCTCATACCGTGACCTGTGAGCAGTGACATGACTTGAAACCGCTTTCATGACATCCCTCTGAACATGAGATTTCATTGCCCTGAAGACAAATCCTTGTGAAAAACCCTAAAAACACCACTTTTTTCATTGGCGCGGGAAGCCAGTTCCGTACCCGTGCCAATGGGGGAAATCCTTCAAATAGGGCGCGCCAATTGGAACTCTGTCTTAGAGTCGCACTCATGCCAGCCATTTTAAGGAGTTCTTTTTAAAAAGAAATGGCGGAATTTTCATCCTAACCAATTCATAAACTGGTATCTAATTTGAGTTGGGAGGTTTGGCTCCGGATCTCCATGTAGAGGAAGTGGTTTGCCACCTCTCATGGAAGCTTCCTTGAGGATAGGGCCAATCCCATGATTATAGGAATCCCAAATCCTCTTCCTCCATCTATAAAATCTTTCTCATCTCCTTTGCAAGCTAGTTCCCAAGAGCCATCAGAGCGTTATGCCGCAAGAGCCTTGATTCATTCCCTTAAGGCCAAATCCAAGCAAGGAGATTATTGTCGAGACATCCGAAGAGAGAGGTTTGTCCCATCCTCGACAGGATTTTTCGAGACGTGTTCCGCTGGCGACCTTCCGAAGGAGAATTCAGCGTCAGAGCCAGGTTGTATCCTCCTTTGATTGATTAATGATAAGCGACTATTGGTTATGGTTCTACTCCTGTTGTTGATCATGATGATGAGTTATGTGTTCTCTGACTGACATATAGTTTCATATACTGGATTTTACACTTGAATTTGTTGTGTTTCTTGCGTGTGCAAATTTCTAGTCACGGAGATCGTGAGGATCGTGATCTTCCATAGCTAAGGAACGGGAGCGCTACTTTCTCTACAAGTGACAGCGTTGGATTCTGGGTAAGCCTTCATCGCTAGTTGGTTTATTTGCAATTAGGAACCTGCACTATAGCGTGTGATGATTGTTGCTAGACCCGGTCTGGGCTAGTAGGGATCACCTCTGTCTGCAGAGGGGATTTACCTCCACAACACAGTCCATCTGGGTATTCTTTCAGCACCATGCAGGCTCCTAATATTGAAATGGGTGAACCCATGCACATGCAGGTTGGAATTGTTACTCATTTACAATGACAAACGACATTTTTGAGTCTACAGCTCATTCTATACAATCCTATACAATCCAGTATGAGGATATGTAAGTATAAATAATAATAAAAATAATTTTCAATGAGACAAAAAAAATTAAATAACCATATAAATAAACAATTAAAAATCTATTAACACAACAATTAACTTAGTTGTTAATATTTCACTTTTAGTCTTCAAGTAATAAATAGTAATTACTTCTTGATAAGAGGAAAATGTGTAACTGGTTCAAATTTTAATATAAAATATTAATAATGATACAATATAAAAATATACAATTAAAACATTGAAAATTTACCACTATAGATTTATATTAATCACATATTTACCAAGCACTAAAATGGATTAATAGATTAATTGGTGATGTGTAAGTATATATGTCCCACTTAAAATAAAAATAAAATATTCTCTAAATAAAAAAGTAATGTCCTTTATAACAAAAAGGAAAAACAATATATCCTATGTATTTTTAATTAGTTATCCATATGACCAAGCAATGTCCCTTATAATAAAATGGAAAAACAATATATCCTATGTATTTTTAATTAGTTATCCATATGACCAAGCAATGTCCCTTATAATAAAAATGAAAAAAATATATATCCTATGTATTTTTAATCTAATATCATGTAAAGTAATTTGAGGTAAAAAAATAATGTAAGATGTTTAAACCGATATCAACTTGATATATATTATTATATATATTTTATTTTTTAAAGAAAATATTTTCATGTCGTAGAATAAAATATCCAATGTGAGTTATGAATAAAATGTTTTAATATGAATTAATAAAATGGTTCAATACACATGTTATGTAATCTCTATAATATTCAAAAATACAATTTAAACAGTATAAAATTACACATTTTTTTTTGCACTCTAAAATAAGTTTGAAACAAAATAAATTTAATCCCTCTCGGCTCATGATAGATCCATACTTTATATGGATCTATGCTGGTAAATTACTCAAAACATTAAATTTATAACAAAGTATTTCATTACACAACATCCATTAACAATCCATGTTATTACAAAGAATAAGTGTTATTAAAAATGTCTATATCAAATGTTTGGTTGTTCACATTGCATGATTTTATATAATAATTTAACGTCAAATTGGTCCAATGGTAATTTACTCCACCTCAAAATATTAGTCGTCCATCCTTAAATTAAGGACTCAGTTAGAACCTTTGATGGAGGTCATTGGTCTTCTTATTGCCTATTCAATTTATGGTATTTGAACCTTTGATGGAGGTCATTGGTCTGCTTATTGCTTATTTGGACTTATAAGTTATAACTACCAGATTTGAAAAGATACATATACTGAAAATGTATCTCTCCTTGTATAAATTTAAAACAATACATCATTTGTACAACAATACTAGGAGAGCATTGGCAAGTTCTAGAGTGGACCTCCTCTCCAATCAATGGAGCTATTAGGTAAATACAGGGTGCCACTACTACTACTTGTGGGATTCTGCTACAAACAGATTCATGACATGGCATGGGAATGACATGGGGAATTCCGAATGGAGTTTTTCTAATGGTTCTCTTCATGTTGATGGTTATAATTTTAACAGATTCAGCAGGGTGGCTGCAACTGGCACATATTCCTTTCAATATCCAGATTTTGAACGCATGAGAAGGAATAATATTTTGAAGAAGTGAGAAGAAGTTCACCTTATTATAGTTACCATGCTAGGTATTCGTTTAAGATATTCCCAGCATCAAATAATTTCCATAAATATGGTTGTGTAAGAGTCGTGATGGTGTTGTAATGTAAATTATGTTTCCATAGTTGAACATCTGAAGTATTTTGCGATATTGTTATTATACCATGGCACCTGGATCGGATCCAATGTTTATCAACACTTTTTTAATATCATGTTTTCTTTTCTTACCATTGTTGTTCATTTCTCCTCAAATTCCTCTCCAACCTCAATATCAGTGCTAGCAGTAGCATGAGTAACAACACTACGCTTAGCAGAACTAGAAGAATGCGTTTTCCAAACTACACGAGAACTACTTCCCTCACGTGTCACCATGTGTCATGCTTGGTCTCGGTGGTTCTCTTCCTTCTACTCTTGGTTCAACTACCATATCTTCATTGGAACCAATGTCCTGAACTCCACTAGACAACGATTCACCATTTTGTAGTAGTGATTCGCCATTTGTACTGGTGATTAGCCATGATTTTACAAGATAATAAAATCTCATGAGAAATTTTCCAAAAAATTATATATACATATTATATTATTAATAAAATCGCCTTCCATTTTTCCTATGTATCATGGGGATTTTCCCATTTATTATATATATAAATTTAGGGGGGTTCTTAAAATTTTCCCTGTTGATGAAGTTGGAGAATCTCTGGGCTGAATTTCTGACCTTAAGGCTTCAAGGAGTCTATGTTTTAAGAATGTAATATGAGTTTGAGATGGTGGTGTGGCACTACAAGGTCTTGGTGGAGTGAGTGGTGTTGTTGGAATCAAACTTCTACGTCTAGCTATAAATCTACCCCTACAATCTCTTTCTCTACGCATATCATGTTTTTGTGTTTTTGTTTTTAGATGGTTTTTTTTAAAGAAATAAGGCTCCTAATTACACTTCCATGGAAATGGAACCAAAATTTTTAGTCAATTTATTGTCTTAACTTTCTATCATAAATTATCGACCAGAGTTAGTAATCTTGTGAAGTGTGGTGCACTATATATGCTAGAATTATATCCTTCTTACTTCGTTGTGTAGATTTTATATATTTTTTTGGGGCATTTTCTACTTTATCTGAAATAGGAAAACTAAGAACTGATCTTTAGGAATGAAATATAAACTTTAACTGAAAGCCTATCATGAGAATTGAGAAAAGAAGAAAATTTTCTCTAAAAGAACTAGAAGATAAAGCTTCACTCTTTTTGTATTTTAGATATTTTATATCAAATATAAAAGCAAGAAAATCATTGAATCTAGAAGAATTTTAATGCTAAAAAGATGAATTTTAAGAAGGAAGAAAAGGAAATATTTAAATTTAATCTAAAAAGAAAATTGATTTATGAATTATTATAAAGAAAATATTCTAAGAACTAGAATATAAAAATTACAAGAATGAAGAAAAGGAAATGTAAGATTAGGAAAGAAAAATAATCTAAAACAAATCTAAATTATGTAAAAAGAAACTATGCTTAACTTCTATGTTAGGTTATCCTATTCCGGAAATTATTTGTTATTAAAGAAGGATACTATCTACTTAAATTTCTTCTAAGTCTGAACAAAGCATCAATATAAACTATGATCAAATTCTATCATGTAATTGAACACTTTTCTTTACTTGTAAAATGAAAACTTATCACATTAATCCTATAGAAAACAGATTATTAAACTAATCTCTAATTCTATTCATTACTTGAAAAAAAATAAAAATATTAAGCCTCTAAAATCCTATCTAAATGACTTTACTGTAGAAAAAAGGCTAATTAAGCTATGAATGAAAAAAATAGAGTATTCTGCCTATGCGCAAAGGTAAAAATGCTTGCTTTATCTTGAACGTATGCTGACTGTAAAAACATAGATCTATTAACACTATTACGGCATCAACATAATTCGGGGAGTCAAAACATTAAAGCACTAAACTTATGTGAAAAAAACAGTATTCATTTTATGAAAACTAATCATACAACTAATGAGAAACTCATAAATTAATCTACGCAGTGATGAAAAAATTGAACTAGAAATCAACAAAGATTATGCTATGAAACCTTTTTCTGTGCAGAGACCCACTGCAACAAAACGACTTGAAGAATTATGTATGACTAATCATGCATTAAAATTTTTGAATTTCGCCTTCTCCTTGAATTAATAAAACTGAGTCTCACTGTCTAGCAATATTATAGAAAAATTGAACTTGTTTCCATTTCAAAAAACCCGATATTTATAATAATTAAAGTCAACTATTTTTAGATGATCTCGCCTAAAATATACTAACAAAACTGAGAAGTAGAATCCTAAATAAGACTACTGATCTTCATAGCCTTCATGATTTTCTACGTGGAGAGCAAATCATGAGGCTTCCAACTTCTCATCTGATGTCTCGGCTTTCTATTTGACTAATCCTTTGACCGTGATCTTAGGCATGATTTATCTCGATTTTGGTCAGGTGAGTAGGAAAAAATCCATGTATGGATCATTCCAAGACTACCCATATGCTTTTTTCCTCTCCTTCATCTTCAAAACCTATCAAAAAATGTTGGTAGCTACAAAAACATAGATTAGCTACAAAATTACAATAATTCTGTAGCTAAATACAAAAATTCTTCAAATACTAAGAAAACAATAGAATATGAAAGAGATATCATTTAAATGCCTTTTCAGAGTGAAAATATATCAATTAAAACTTATTGGGGTTTGTGAATTATGTAAAAAGGAAAGGAGAAGTGGTGAAATAGATGTCAAAATAAAGACAGTCTTGAGGCTCAACAACAAGTTATACCATGCAGGGTTCTTGCGTGACCTAATCTGCACATTGTGCATGGTTACTTGGAACTCGACAACACTCTTTTATTTCTCATATAATGTTGGTGAGAGACTAGGTCGTGAATGGATGGCAACAACCCACGCGCCATCAAAGAGTAGCCATAATATCTTGTTTTCCTTTAAGCGCTAGGGATCAAGGGAATCCCACAGATTGGCATAGCGCACCCCTTCGCATACACTCAAATCTATCTCGAGGAGGAATGCATATGGTGAAGTATCCCATGCTACCAATGCAATAAGAAATAGTAGCCAAGAGTAGAAAAACTATTTATCCAGCTCCTGTGCCTTGCACAAATTATCCAAAAATTATTCACAAAGGTACTAGGACCAGTTATAACTGGTCCCTTTCCCGCATTGCCCCGCCAAAGTAATGACGTTCGCCAGGACCGCCTTTGGGTGAAATTTTTGCATTAACTTGCAACTAAGTACTAGATTTTCCAAGGGAACTCCCAGGTCAGCGATGGTCTAAACCAAGAATCCCCTTTTGTCCCTCTCCACCTTGTACTTCTTCTTTACATATTTCGCAACCCTAAGCTCATTTTTTTTCTCGAAACTCATAATTGGATGAGGTCCCTTCTTGGGTAGGTTGGTGAACCAATCAATGAGCGTGGCATCTATTGAAATTCTCCCCTGAATCCACAGGAATCCATCATGGACTAGGGCTAACAGCTAGCACAAGTAGATGTTGGTGATTAGGTACCTTCCAACATGTGAAATCCTCAGCAGATTTAGGATTTTGACATTGTTCAGCCTACGTGCCCAAGGCATTGGCTCAACCTTTGGCACCTCTTCATAGAGCACTCATTCCAAATAATTTAGTAGCACTAGCTCAAGGAACGTGTCTTCATTTTCCAAATCATGGTCATCAAACTAGACATTTTGTATTTTGTTGAACATATCACTAGCAAGGGGAACGTCCTGCATGATCAAGGGCATGTGAAGGTATTCCCACATGGAATATAAATTCTTTGGTGCGCATGTAGAGGGCTTGCATGGCTTGACATATGGCAGTTTCCAAGAGATAGGTTCAACAAACACAACCTCCTCTACGTCACTCATTGGTCTCTTCGAGGGATCACCCATGGGGGGGTGATCCTTAATAGCATCACACGGGGGACATCACATTTAATGGAGAGGTGCGCAGCTTCAAGGAAGCCCACTTTGACATTTTCCCTTTTTCCTTATCTGGTGTGGACACAACTTCTTCAACCTCAGGGATCACCTCCCGAGCGTCATCCGATCCTAGCTCAGTTGATGCAGTGAGGGGCATAGAGTGCTCCTCCGTAAGGTCGGTGGCTTTCATTCTCAATTAGAAGATAAAGTCTAGATTACTAATGTTAGATGGGGTTTCTCAGCCAGAAATACAGGGCTCATAGATATCATTATGGAAGAAATCATGGATAATCTCAGGGCACAAACTATTCATAAATCAAAGGAACCAATTGTGACCCGCGCCCTTCCTTTTATAAGCAATCCAAGGTAAAAAATTTCAGATCTTCATTGAATGCTACTTACCTCCGTAAAAATAGTCAAAAATCCTGTAATATCACCTAATTAAATGCAGAAAATCTGCTCCATCCAATGGTAAAATTAATTTTTCACCCAGTTGCATTGTTCCAATGGTTAGTTTCTTTTCCTGCGCATCACCCCTATGCTTTTGTCACACCTTTTTGCGCCTTTCCTCTATTCTGCATGAAAACCATTTGATTCTTGTGCTCTAGCCATATATTCATTTGGTTGGCACTGGATTGTCCCTATACGGCTTTAGACGACTTCCATTGAAATACCCTGGAAGATTCTCACTGCGTAGTGTGGCCAAGCGCACCACACTTCCATTAATGATCTCCTTCACAATATATGGCCCCAACCAATGTTTTTTAAACTTTCCTGGGTGGCGTACAAACTGAATATTGTATAAAAATACCAAGTCTTCCTCCTTGAACACCTTCTGCCTAATGTGCCTATCATGCCAAGTTTTTTCGTGTGCCTTCTGCACTTGTTGATGAAAGTTATCAATGAACCGATATTATTCTAAGGCAACGAGTTGCACCAACCATTTGTCCATAATGTCAGGATCGACCATCTCAGTGAAATCTATGATGTGCAGGCTTGGGAAAATATATTCCATTGGTATCATTTCTTCCTGCCCATAGACCATCCTGAAAGGTGTTTTCCCCATCAAATTCTCGCATGTGGTCCTATAAGCCCATAACATAGAAATGATGTGCACGTCCCAGTCATTCTGATTGGCATTACAGATCTTTGTCTGTGCATTCTCCAATATTTTTTTGAAAGTGTCTACCACACCATTTTCTTGTGGGTGATAAGGGGTACTCTTCTGGTGATGGATCTAAAATTCCTATGTCAAGGATTCAATTGTTTCGTTAACAAAGTGTGTACCTCTATCACTTATCAGAATCTTCAGGCATCCAAATCTGGTCAGGATGTGCTCAAAAATGAAGTGCGCGATAGTATCTGCAATATAGTCCTTTATTGCCTTCACCTTTTCCCATCTGGCTACATAATCAGTGGTTGTAATGATATAGCATGCTCTAGTCTTCTTCCCTGGAGGATTTATTGATCCAAAAAAATCTATAGCCCATTTATCAAAGTCCTATAGGGCCATCTGTGGTTGTAGGGGAATTTCATCTCTGCACGAGGGCTTCCCTGTTCACTGACATGCATCAAAGGTGTGAAAATACGCATGTGCATTGCTATGCAGTATGGACCACCATAAACAAGGACGCAACACCTTATGCACAATGGCTTTTCTATCATAGTGGCCTCCTACCACTCCTCCATGAGCCTCTACCAAGATATTATGCCTTTCATGTTCCAACACATATCTCCTCAATACTTCATCTTCTCCTAACTTAAAATACAAGTCACCCGCAATCAGATTAAAATCAGTTGTGCGCACAACCAACTCCTTCTTTTCATGTCCTGAATATTCAGGAGGCACACTTCCAGTAGTCAGGAAGTGAATAATATCAATAAAGTTCTCATCAACCACCTTTATAGCAAAGAGTTGTGCATTGGGTAACCCCTCCTCCAGACTAGTTGGTTCTTCCCCATTTTCAATCCATGGCAGATGATCATGTCCTAAATTTAATCTTCCAGGCTTCACAATAATTTCAAAGTCATACTCCTAGAAGTGAAGCAACCATCTACATATATCCCCCCACGACATAGGCTTATTCACCAAGTATTTTAAAGCAGAACGGTCGGCGAACATTTTGAAATTTCCTCCTAGCATATAGTGTCTGTATTTTTGCAGAGCGTACACCATGGCCAATCCTTCCCTTTTCTTGGTTGAGTATTTTATCTCTACACTAGAGAGCTTCCTACTGGAAAAAACAATAGGATGATGAATGTATCCTTCTCCTGGCTGCGCTAAAATAGCCCCAAGTGTTATACCATATGCATCCACATGTACATGAAAAACCTTAGACAAGTCTGGGAATATCAAGATAGGTGCAGTGACCATTTTTCTCCTTCAACAGCTCAAAGCTCTTTTGACATTATTCATCCTAGAAAAATGACACATATTTCCTTAGCAACTTCTCCATTAACGTAGTGATCAGAGCATACCCCTTAATGAACTTCTTGTAATAACCCGTGTGTCCGAGAATGGAGCGCAATTGTTTCTCATTAGTAGGAACTTCTAATTTGATGATAACTACTATCTTGGCTGGGTCTACCATCAGTCCTTCATGGCATACTATATGTCCTAACAAAATTCCAAAAGGTACGCATAATATACATTTCCTCAAGTTAAGGGAAATCTGGTGCTTCCTACATGTGTCAAGCATCATGCACAGTTCCGACACATGTTTCTTGACCAATCGAAATACATTCCAATCATCAAAATATACCTCCTAGAATTTGTGCATGAATTATTTGAACACAACCATGACCATGAGCGAGAAGATTGCAAGTGCATTTTTCAATACGAACGGCATGAAAGTATACTGGAAAGGCTCCCACTCTGTTGGGAAGGTGTTCTTGTGGTGATCTTCAGGCGCAATCCTGATCTGATGATACCCTGAAAATCCATCAGTAAATGAATAAGCTTCTTATCCTCCCACATTATCCAGGATTTCATCATAAAACTAAGTAGGGAAGGGGTCATGCACACAACGATCATTCAGTTTGTGTAGATATACACAAATCCTTATCTCTCCTTTGGTATTTTTCTCCTGAGCTACCATTGGACTTACCCAATCAGAATATTCTACAAGCTCAATGATGTCTGCAGCCACCATATTTTTTAATTCCTCCTTTACTTTCTTCTTATATTTAGGATTCAATCAGTATGGTCGATGTTTTACAGGGCACGCATCAGGCTTCAATGTCATCATCATAACACCCAAGTCCCCTACAATTCCCTTGAGCTTAGAGAAATTTGTAGGCAACAAATCTTGAAACTCTGTCAGTAGATTTGAAACCTTTCCTACGGTATCATCATCCCAATAATCCCCAATTTTGGAAAACTTGTGCTGCCCTTCTGTCCCAATGTTGACTTCCTTCAATTTCATAGGTTTAGTTACATAAACCATCCCTAATGCGGGCCCTGTGGCTATGTTCTCTCCTTCATATTCAGGTATGTTAACATTCATTGGGTCATCTTGATTATCCTCTATTCACAAGTTCCTGCAATTGAAAATGTCTTGCATTTGCACATCCCAGGCCAACGCAACACATTCCTTTCGGGGTCGAGATTCGTCAAAGACAAGGGAATATATGTCTTGCAAGGCTTCATCCAATTTCTCTGAGCCCCAAACCAAGCCAAAGGTTTCCAGGAAATCCTCAATCATCCTAGTCCAATGGTGAGTGCCTTAGTGTAGCTTAGCTTCTAGATACCAAATGGTGGGTACTGGCCCCAATGAATGAATAAACCTATGAACCCACTCGTTCCAGGTCTTTTCATCCCATACCTCCATCCACATGGACAGGTGCTTGTGCGTATATCCCCGACCATATAAAACCTCAATTGGTGGGGTAGCTGGAGGTTCAAAGTGTAGTGTCATCATTTTTCAACATTCCTCCCAATCCTAAAAAGCTCCATTTTGTGTCTCCCACCAACACACTGGAGTTGCAGGCATAGCCAAATCAAGTGCCTAGAACCTTCATTCCTATGGGACGGCCTTTTCCAATGCTTCCATAAATTATTTGACACTACCAGAACCATCAAAATAGGGTAGTTCTCTTACCTTTGAGGAGATGCACTGGAAGTTCTTAGTGATCTTGAGCCAGTGCAACGGAGACACATCGTGCAAAAAATTCTTCCACTTCTCCATCTCGACATCCAAGTCTAAGAAACACGAACTATCCTTCTCCCAATTCAACATCCCATAAACTGTAGGGTTGATCCAATATTCGTCCCACATAGTCATCTTGTAAATATGGTTGACATCATCTCCTTCGCATACTGGTTATGTATATCGTTCTAGCCCTTTTGCTGGATCCAGGGTGACTATCATGCATGCCATCATTCTCAAGGATCATGCTTCTACACTTCAGGTTGATTATTCCTCCCATATTAATGGCCCAATCTAATCCTAACAATGCAGAGTAGGGGTCTACATCATCCACAATCCTATTACTTCTAAATTTGCACATACCTTTACTCCAACGATGTCTACCACAACCTGTGGAAGTCTTCCAAGTGGAATGACATTTTGCTGATTAGCCATGTGTAACTGAATGGTGGATCATTCCATATTTGGCTCTCCCATATTCTGATAGGTATGCTTAGGTAGAACATTTGCATCAGACCCCAGATCTAAGATGACTTGATCCATTTCATATTCTCCAATCTGCACATTCATGTGCATCTCCCAGCCAATTCTTTTCTTGTGCTTATATATCTTGTTCACGGCCTTAGCCTCTGTTTGAGGTACTTGTTTTTCTACATAGCTATCTATCAGGGCATGGATATTATCTACCTCATTATTATTGCATAGTAGCTTGATGCAAGCTTATAAGAATGGTTTGACATCATCATTATCCTTTTGTTCTATGGTAGACCTTGAGGTGGACACTCCTGCAGTAACAAAATTCTTCATGGCTTCAATGAAACTCTCTTTTTCTTTCTGCAGGTTGAGTCCTTCTTTCTTGTCCGACGCCTTTCTGATCGATGGCTATGTGTCAGCCTTTTCCTCATTTCCTCCAGTGGAAACACCACTGTGTGTAATTACGTTTACACTTGGACCATTATTGCGCGATTAAGCTTTAACCGTTTATATGTTTTGTGTAGGTGCCTGCTACTTCTCATGCATTTTAGATATTAACACGGGAAAATCTTCAATTACATGATCAAATTGCCTATAGTACCTGCAATATTGTTGTGTCGGGTTTAGGCAGTCACACACAGTGTCGAACATCTCCACATCTATTGCAAATTAACTTCCCTCTTCCTCGACCTGCACCTCCACCTCTCCCCCCTCCCATTCCTCTTGTTGGGGATCCTCCCCTTCCAAAGGGAGATGTTGGTAACAAAGGGTTGACCTGGACTCTGTAAAGGTTCACATTGTCTATGATTAGGTCAAACGTCCGGTAATGGTGTTCACCATGGCCAACTGAAGAACAAAATATGCACCATTTTTTCTTCAGTTATGGCACACAAGCTCCTAACTGCGAGAAATGGTATTTATCATGCCTTCCAACCACCCTACAATCAACGCACCATAGTGTGGGGGTACTAGGCCCAGCAACATCCCTGGGGCATAGTGGGCTTGGTCCCCCGGCCTGCAGGTAATCTAAAAATAGAGGGCACTGATATTTGGTGTGGTCATCACCTTTGCAGTGTATGCACCAGACATCTGAACCCACTTCCTTACCCTAGTCTCTGCATAAATTTTGAATTTCTAAGTGCATAGCTTCTAGTTGGCTTTTAATTTTCAACGCTATGAATTGAGCATCTTCTCTAGGTGCAACTTCTAATTTCATAGCAATTTCCGAGGCTTCGCCCTGAAAATAAATCTTCTGCTGACCCATAAGCTTACGCAGATGTGGAAAGAACACGGCAATGAACCATTCCTTATGCTGCTTATCATCATAAAAAAATTCTCCATCATTAATGGTTTTCTTCATTCGTTGGTCAGCTTCCCAAACCAACTCCTTCAGCCCTTGCTTAAAATATTTTAGTTCTATTACACACTGTGAATACGACTTTGGATTTTGGAACTACTGCTATAGGGCATCCTTAATCTTCTGAACAATGGGTTCTATGTTTTGAGCAAGGTATCCCATGAACCAATCTAAAGCATGACCTTAAAATTCCATATCCAACTACACTCTTTTGACAGCATCAATATTAACATTTTGTGCAATCCACACCACATTAGCCATAAACCAAAATCGATCCACATCCTCTTCCCCTAGACCTTTAAAGGTGGGTAGCTTCATATGCATGGCCATATCTCCCGCAGGTGGGCGTGGTGGTGGGGTAGGAGTTGTCTTACCCCTACACGGGTTTGATGGTGGCATAGCAAGAGGGATACCTTCAGCGTGCATAGCCTCGCTTCCTTCTAGATTAGGTGAGTTTATCTAAGGTTTGTATACAAATCTGTCCCCTCTTTGATTAACTCGATAATATTTTCCACTACACGTAGTGCTCTCGATCTTATAATGGTTAATTCACTCAGTGTGGCTGCACAAAATACCCTTTTCACACAATAGCATCTTAATCAACAAAGGAAAATTTCATAATAATTTACCTCTCAATCCCTTGAAAAATTTCATTTCAACTTCAAAATATGACACAAACTGATCTATTGCAAATTCTATCACAAATCCACTCAAGATGTTGTGAACCCAGTGATCTACAGTCTGGGTGATGGACTTATCATTCTTTTCCAATTGTTGGATCAATTCAGGTCCACTGCGTGACCTTATCGTCCTTCCAATAGGTTTGGAATTCTTCAAATATTGACAACCACTCCTATATTTCATGCACAAAGGTCACGAAAAATATCTTGTGTACCTATGTGAAAATATACTTGTTCTTCCCCTATTCAATAGACAACTTCTTACTTCTATTTTCTTTCAGGGAAAATTCCTCGATCTGTTTTCAAACCAGTCCTATAGCTTAGGCTTTGATAGTTGCCACTAACTTTTCCACATCACCCAACCTCTCTCAAAATGATCACGGTCCTGGAAATGGAACTGTTTATTGACTTGAGGGGTCCTGGCCTAGGTTCGGAGTTGAGGTTAACTAAAAAAACTCTCTTACTATGTAATATTCCTTAATTACCATGCAGCTAATTGGAAAGTTAAAAGCTGAACAAACCAAGCAGCATTTCATATTTGGCATATGTATTCATAGGAATCTTGCTTGCCTTGATTATTTGAGTTGTGCCCACGTCTATTGAACTTATTTGCTACTGATTTACATAATAAAATGGTTGTACATTTGTCTCATGTAATGGTGTATTGATTTGTTCATTACTATTTCCAGTTTTGTGTTCATATATTGTTGCCTCCCCATTTGGGAATATTACAGTGGTATCAGAGCATAATCTTGGATCAAAATGTGAGTTTTCATCCAATATGCTAAAAGTAGAAGAGATCTACAATGATGGAAGGAATGATCTTTGTCTCATCACTTTTCAGATCTATGAAGAACCTCTCCAGGGAGCTTAAGCAGATGAAAGAGGAGAGATACAATGAGATCTCTAGAGGGTTTCAAGATGAGGAAGGTCCATGTACTTCCTACCATCAGAAGAAAGAGTTGGTATTGCATAGAGCTCCAAAGGAATATACTATTCCCTTTTCTTTTGAAGGAGAGGATAAAAGGCATGGAGATGGAGGACACTTAGATCATGAGGTTCTAGGTGAGTATCTTGCAGAATACAGATCTCAATCAAGAGCTTTCAAGGAGAATCAAACTCTCCTGCAGTTCATTTAGCTTAAAGAAGAAAGGATCCCTTGCAGCTATGGAAGGAGAAATCACAGTAGATTTCTATTATCTACATTTGATGGTTCATCCACATCCACAAAAAAGGCTTGGGGAATGAAGTTGGATGCATTCTTCCTACTACATCCAGTAGTAGAAAGAGAATTTATTGAGATTGCAGTGCTGCACCTTGAGGGTGAAGCAAAAATTTTGTGGTTTAGCCACTTGAGTCATGTAAGAGTGACTCCATATGCAGATTTTACTCAAAGTTGATCAAGGAGTTTGATACAAAGGAAGCAGAGGAGAAGATACCTTCACCACCACTTGCTGCAAGAGCACTTGCATCAGGAGAAAGAACCCTTGCATCTTTGCAAAGTGGTCTTGATCTCTTGACATGTAGAGTCCCATGCACTATTATGTAGATGCATGAGGAGGAGGAGACTTATACCAGCGCTGATGCAGCCATAGAGGAGCAACCATCATCATCAGTCATTGGGGAAGTCATCACACCGAAGGAAGGAACCCTTGTAGCAGTACAAGATGTTCCCATGTTTTACCAAGGTATGCATATGTTTCCACTTTCTGTTATTTCAGCACATCTTATGGAGGGTTGTGGGAATATTCCATTTCATGATCGGGGGTCAAAGCACATTGCTGATTTGGAGAAGCAAACTACCATTGCGCTAAGCAGCCTTCAGTTTTTCAAGGAGGGGATAAATATTCATCCTGGTTAATCATTTTTGAGATGCACAGAACTCTTGGGGTTGGAGTGTAGATTTCTGGAGGATACAATGAGCATTGTCCTAAAAAATCCAATGCAAAACTATATGTTCTACATTGAGCATGAGCATGAGACAGAAAATACACGATTATGGAGATCAACAGTGTTGTCATTGAGCAGAAATGATGAGTTGGGGGCCCAAATATTATTGTATCATTCTGATTACCATTTTACTTGTGTGGCATTGGACGGGCAGATGATTGATAAGAAGCATCTTATCTTTCATTGTTGTGATGGATCTTTCTTGATGAGAATTTCACAGCTCAATGAGAATAATTTTCCTTCAACATCTTGGATCCTTATGGATTCAACATGGTCATTGATGAGTGGTCTTCACTTGGGGATATCCAAGAGATTTCATTTCAACATCCCATGAAATGAAAAGGTAGAAATTTGATGTGGGAGGATGGTATTCTCCATTGGAAGAGTACCAAGATGGAGCATGGTAGGAGACACCCACATTTGGATGAATGGGTATGGATGGTGAGCAAGAGGCTGATGAACTAGCTACATACCTATGACACAGGACAACAGGAGGCATGGCTGCATTGGGTACTCTTGAAAGAGTTTGGCCATCATGTGGCATATCCTTCTTCAAAGGCTATGTTGGTGGAGGGAACTTGGCATGGCACTTGCATCATATGGTAGCAAGGAGTTTGGGTGCATTATGTTGATATGGAACTCTTCATATCAATCATCATTTTTTCATCTCATGATTTGTATGATGGAGGTGTGAGGAGGCAGAAAGAGCTTTTGTTGCTTTGGCTACTCTTGGGAGATTATGGGCTGTATATCTCCCATACTTTGCAGTATGTTTCAGGAGGAAGGAAGGGCACAATCAAAGTGCAAGGAGGCTATCCTTCAGCATTGAAGGATTAGGAGGTACTTCCACATAGGAAGGAGACTCCCACACATAGAAACATGATGGTGGATGACTTTGGGATATGGCCTGTCAAAGAATGGAGTCATGGAGTGGCAATAGCCTTATCACTAAGGCCAACAATGCTATCACTTGGGAGTATGGATCTATTGCTGGAGTGTTCCAAAGGGAGTATGCAACCCTTCATTTTGCAGACCTTTATGAGGAGATTCCCATGGGAGGGCTCATCTATGGACCTCACTTTCAACCTACTCATAATGCATGGTAAGAAATTTATTTTTGTACTTATTGATCATTTCATAAATTATTTGCATTCTCTCATCATCTATGTATAGTACATTTCTCCACAAGAGGGCAAGATTATCTTTGAGTTTCATGGTCATTATAGGACCAACATTTGTGATGGAGATAGCCCTTATTTGCATGACTTTGGGAAACTATGGTATTATTCTTGTTATGCTCAGCTGATATATCATGCCATTTACTACCTCATATTGGATGAGCAAACATGCACAACTAGCAACTTGTTGGGAGACAACTTTCCACATGATGTTCTAAAACAGCAATTGGTAAAACTACACTATATCCACTGGAGAAACCATTGGTACTATCCAAAATTGCACATAACATTAAGCATTTTTCCGGTTTACATACCAAATGGGGGTGATGTACCATTCACTTTGTATGCGATGGTTTGGGCTCATGAAACTAGAGGAGGGGTCTTTGGAGATCCAATTGTCCTTTTGTATCTTAAGGGCAACAATATTGCAGTCCAATATCAACAATAGCTCTACACTTTCCATAAGTTGAGAGAGAGACAACATCAGGTAAGCCATTTTGTCTACCATGTTCAGTTATGCAGCCCACCTACATTGCAAGAGCCAAAGGTGGAGGAGATTTTTCATGAGTCACCATTTTCGAGGATGGCTCATTTTGTATGGTGATAACTTGGGGATGGGATATTCACATGGGAATGATAGTTCCCAATATATTTCAGATTTCATGCCTCAAGAAGGCCTCTATACAACACATTGTTGCCTCCATGGGTGTTTTACTTCTTCATGATGATAGCTATTTGGGATGGTTACCAAAAGGTAACTTGCATACTTGGGAGGGAAAACTTGGAGATTTATTGATGAGACAACATCTTGTTCCTTGGAGGATTTTATCATATGAATATGCTACAGGAGGAGGAGAGGAGGCTCTTTAGTTCTATCCTTACAATTTCTTGAGGACAAGCAACATTTGGGAGGGGAGGACTATAATATTCCTAAATTAGCATGCAACTAATTGGAATATTAATTTTTCTCTTGTCATTTAATTAGTTGAATAAATGGGTAGTGAGGCCCACAAATATCTTTTGTAGGCATAAAATCCCTACTAATATGAAAAGGGATCATATTCATAGCTTGATTAAGCACCCTCATGTGTGAAGAGGGGCTAATGCATGTGGAAAAGGTCAAGTTTGACCAAGTCAACAATGCTGGTATGGAGGGAGTGGATCATCATTAAGAGACATCGTAGTGTGAATGGGAGGAATACTCCATGATGATGGAAACCCTAATGAGTGGTACCCAAGGTGAGATTTCTAAAAAAAATTATAAGGAGGGAAAGGCAACCATAGGGAGTTATATTATTGATTATTGATTTTATGGTTTGCATGACTATTTTGCAATCTTCAGTTGTTTAGTTGAGATTTTTATGTTGTTTAGCACTGTGTGTTCCCGAGTGGGAATCCCATTTCATTTCTTGAAAGGCCTCTTGGGGGAGCATTTCACTTCTTTTTTTACACTCAGGCTTAAGGCCAAGCATCATTCTTTAGCTACAATGCAGTTTCTGCAGATTATTGTGTTGTGTTGCAGGGTGTTGCAGTGGTGGGTTGAGAAACACACTTTCGGAGCTAGTTTTTCAGAAGAGGAAGCATTCTTCTCCTTGGGAGATCAAAGAGGTAGGTTATTGAGCTTTATTTCACATATTTGCACCAGGCCAACATATTCCCATCATCTACAGTGAAATAACCCTCTTTGACTGCGTTATTTTAGTGAGCATTTGTAGTGGGGGTTTCAGAGTCTAATTTGGAGGGTGAGATCTTTAGTGTTAGGATCAACCTTTCACTTGAAGGATCTATTGGAGGAGATATATTCATTATATGTATAATCTACAACCATATTCATCTAGCTATTTAGTAGAAGCTTCTATTCAGCCCTAGGGCTGCATTTCAGCATTTTGGTATTTTGGGTATTTATCGAAACCCTTTCTGGGTTGTCTTGGAAATGTGTTTGGGAGCCTAGATCTCTACTCCCAACACATTATGAGCCATACATTTGCAGATATATATTATTTTACAATTCCAGAAGCACAGTATCATCTGAAACTATGTTGTACTTGTCCCTTGGTATTCTGCTAAGTAGCAGCATTTCATATTTGGCATATGTATTCATAGGAGGCTTGCGTGCCTTGGTTATTTGAGTTGTGCCCTCCTCTATTGAACTTATTTGATGCTGATTTACATAATAAAATGGCTTTACATTTGTCTCATGTAATGGTGTATTGATTTTTTCACTGTTGTTTCCAGTTTTGTGTTCATATATTACTGCTTCCCCATTTGGGAATATTACATACTACTGGACGTTTCGGTAGTGACCTGCTTGCGCAAGTCAAAGTATCACCCGAAGTAGTATGGGGGGGTGCTGGAACCATGTTTTCACACCCTAAGAGAGGGTTAAACGATGTGGGTGCCCTTATATGAATAGACCTTCGGAATAGAAGCCTTAACCAGGAAACCCTTAACAGGCAGATTCAGGTCAATTATGTAGAATATATTGCGCGCAGGTTAAAACAAAGTCCATAATCCATGTAATAACTCTTAGCAGATAGTATTAAAACCCAATAACACTAGATCCATTAAATAAAACCATTCACCTAAATCCAGGAACAGTTGCGTCGTCGATCTAAACGCAGATAACACAAGAATCGGATATAATATGTAGAAATGATCATAACGTAAATAAGAGATGCATTTCAGACTCATATATTAGCAACAACAGTTCCTTATTAATAAAATGTTCAAAATATTCCTTACAAAACCATTCACCACCCATGCATTATTACCTAATGCAAGTGTCCAATACGTAGGGTCTTAAGGTTCTCGTGTGGTATTTAGCTAGCATGAGGCTTCTACTCTGTATAATTCACACCACAAATATAAAGACAAATTTTCGTATCTATCATCAATCATTCACTTCTTTTTCCAAAAATTGACTCTATCCTAATTTATCCAGACTCTTATTTATACTTTTATCCTTGTAGAAATTTGAATAATAGTTGAATTATTCACCGAGATTATCCTGATTACACACTATTTAAGCTTCATGCGTAATACATAACCTCTTCTACAATTGATCATCAATATGCGGAAATAGAAACAGTGGCATGCACACATAAACACAATAGTCAAGCACACATAAACACAGTATGTAATGGGGAAAGCTTACAGCTAAAAAAACCCAACTATCTATATATTATAATGATAGATAACATGTAACAATCATAGTACAATACTCCTCACAAGTACTCAGTACTATCTCCAAAAGTTACACACAAACTAGCTCAGATTTGAACAAGTCACGGGTTCAAATCTCCTCCACAAGTCTGCCTGCCTCTACTGCGCAATCCAAGATGTGAATGAATGAGATCCAAGTTCAAATCCACTTGGCTTCAACTATGCAATCCTCATTGGAAATCTCCATCAATGTGTGTGAAAATCTCATGCACAAGTATAGTCACAACTGATAGTCACACTCACCCTTTCACCCACCTCTAACACTGGTCTCCACTGAACTGTCCATGCATTGCAGTTAACTGATGTGTTCTTTAGTTGATTTATGAGTTAATAATTTGTGAATTAATTAATAATTAATTCACACCACTCATCACTAGTGTATTTATCAATTAGACTAAATACAACTAGTTCAACTAAGTTAAACCGAACACAACTCCACCAACTGTCTCTTCAACTCCACCAAACTCTGCCACATGAGTTATAACTGAATTCAACCATGCAATAGCTCAAATAACCCTTAGGAAAAGTGTATTTCCTTCTGTCAGCTGCATGTGCCACATCCAAGCATCAAACTGAAGTGCTCCAAGAGGATAAGATAATGTTTATAGTCTAAATATTATTAAGGGTTAATAATATTTGACGGTTCTATTTTTAGCTCGACAGTCTAAAAATAGAAACTGCCCAATTTCTAAAAATAGAGGTCCATCTATTTTTACCAACTCGACCAATCATCCATAAATAGCATCTTGCAACTCATAGACCATGATCCATATGTCTAAAAATAGACATAGTCTAAAAATAGACTTTGCACCAAAAATAGCCTGCGGGCCCACTTAGTGAAGGCGACTTCATTTCACTAAGCTCCATCATCTTGTTGAATTTTCAACACTCCCTCTCAAAAATATATGGATTATCTACAACCCCTATCATGCCTCTGTGGTATTCGAATTTTCTCCTGGTGAGCGCCTTCGTCAAGATGTCAGCATCCTGATCCTCAGTGGGAATGTATGAAAGTAACATGATTCTCTGCTGCACACAATCTCTGATATGATGGTACCTGATGTCGATGTGTTTGGATCTATCATGAAATACTGGATTAGCCGAGAGTTTAATGCAACTCTGGTTATCACAATAAATCACAGTAGGCTCTAAGTGTAACCCGAACAACCCGACCAGAATCTTCCTCATCCATATGGCCTCGCATGCAGCCAAGCTTGCTGCCATAAACTCAACCTCTACTGAACTGAGTGCCATGGATCTCTACTTCCTGCTATACCAAGAAACTGCTATCGACCTGATACTGAAGATCCCTCCAGATGTGCTCTTTCTATCCATTGGGCTCCCTGCCCAATCTGCATCCGTGAAGCCACATAGCTTCACCTCATCCTCCTGTCTGTACCACAAGCCATATCCTGATGTGCCTCTAAGATAACGCAATACATGCTTGCATGCCTTCCAGAAGAGCTTGGTAGGCTTAACCATAGCTTGCGAAAGCTGGTTAACAGCATAGCATATATCGGGTCGTGTATTGACCAGATACATAAGCGACCCCACCAACTGTCGATAAACAGTGGCATCCACTACCTCCGCTGATGTAGCATCCTCCTTCCTCCAACCTCCAGGAAGAGGAGTATCAACAGGCTTGCAGCCATGCATGTTGAACTTCTCCAATATTTCTCGGGCATACTTACCTTGAGAAACAAACAGTCCATCACTGCGCTGCCAAATTTCCAATCCCAGGAAATAATGAAGGAGGCCCAAGTCCTTCATCTCAAACTCTCTAGAAAGATCCTCCTTGCATGAAAGTATCAACAGCTCATCTCCCGTCAAAATCAGATCATCTACATACAGTATAATGATCAACAACTTCCCCTCCACCACAATCTTGTATAGGTTAGGATCCGCCTCACTCTTGGAGAATCCAAGTCCAGTGAAATAACTGTCTATCGGTGTGTACCAAGCACGAGGTGCTTGCTTCAACCCGTACAGTGCTCTCTTGAGTCTGCACACATGCGACTCACAGCTGAAGATCTCGAAACCTTCGGGCTGCTCTATGTACACCTCCGCCTCAATGACTCCATTGAGGAACGCAGTCTTCACATCCATCTGATGGATGTGCCACCCCATCTGCACTGAGAGAGCTAGGATCGTCCGTATGGAAGAGTACCTTGCGACAAGTGCAAAGGTCTCCTCATAATCGATCCCCTCTATCTGTGAGAAGCCTCAGGCAACAAATCTTACCTTTTACTTCTCCACACTCCCGTCAGCCGCCTGCTTCACTTTATAGATCCATCTCGAACCCACCACTGATTTCCCCTCCGGCCTTGGGACAATCTCCCATGCACTGTTTCTGACAATCGAATCATACTCTTCCACCATGGCATCTACCCATGCGGGGTCCTCCACAGCTTCCTCGAAAGAGGATGGCTCTGTCACGACACATTTTCTCGTAAGAGCCATGTATCCAGTGTACCAGTCTGGTGACTGTCTCTATCTGCGTTGTGCTGTAGGTGGTCCTACAATCTTCTCTGCATCTTGAGCCAGTCGCTCAGCTTCTATAGTGCGCTTGCACCCTCTGATGGTTGGTGCTGCATGAGTGGTCTCTTCCACTCCATGAACTTCCTCTTGTGGCTGATCCACATCCTGAAGCTCATCCTTAGGAACTAATAGCTCTTAATCTGCATGCAATTGTGGCTCCCTCTCAAGCGAACACTGCATGGCTTTCTCCTCCTGAAATTTGATATCCCGTCGCACAACAGTCTTGCGATTGTTTGGAAAATACACACGATAGTTGTGGGGAATATCAGTGTACCCCACAAATATCCCAACCTCTGCAGTCGGATCCATCTTCTTTCTGGCGTCCTTCGTCACATGCATGTAGACAGGTGAGCAAAAAATCCTCAAATGGGAAATATCAGGCCTCTTGCCAGAAAACGCCTCCTCAAGTGTACTCATGCCAAGTATCTTGTGAGGACAACGGTTCTGCACATATACTGCAGTATTGCATGCCTCCGCCCACAAGTGAAGGGGTAGGCCCTAATCATGCAACATCGCCCATGCAACACCCACAATCGTTCTGTTCTTCCACTCAGCAACCCCGTTCTGCTGTGGGTTATGGGGTACGATGAGCTCTCTCTGAATCCCTTCTGTGCTGCAAAATTCCTTGAATTCAGCAGAGATGAATTCACCACCATTGTCGCTCCTAAGAGCCTTCACATGCTTCTTCGATTCCTTCTCAGCCAGCGCCTTGAACTCATAGAAATTTTAGTATGTCTCGCTCTTCTTCTGCATGAAGAAGATCCAGCACTTCCGAGAGAAATCATCAACAAAGATCACATAGTACCTGTGCTTTGCTGTCGAAGCTACTGAGAAAGGTCCACACACGTCTATATAAATTCTCTCAAGGATTGTCGTGGCACAACTATCCTTCTCGTGAAAGGTGGATTTCACAAATTTTCCCAAGGTACACCCCTTGCACTGATCTGACTGCGCAAGAGTGCCCTTAGGAAGCCCAGTAGAAATATGCTGCAGTATCTTCAAAGCTCCATGGTGAAGGTGGCCCAATCTCCGGTGCCACAGCTCGCCGTCACCCCGCTCACCACTCCTTCCGCCTTGCATGCCATTGCTGCGTAGCCATCTACTTGCAACTGATAAAGGTTCTTGACTCGAACCCCTATCTTCCGGGTTTCTCCAGTTGTCTTACTGCGCAGGAAAGCCTTTCCTTCGCTGAAGACCACATCATACCCCTTGTCTTCCAACATCGCCACAGAGATCAGATTCTTCTTCAATCCTGGAACATGCATCACATCCTTCAATATGAAGGGTTTACTAGACTCCCTCTTAAAGGAAATGGTACCGATACCAGTCACACTGTATCTACCATCATCGCCCATCTCGATGTGCACTCCAAGATCTTTCTCATCTAGATCTGAAAACAAATCTCGATCTCCAGTCATGTGAGAAGACGCACCACTGTCCAAGAATCATACTGATCCCATCACACTTGAGACCAAGCATGCGATCAGTGAAAAATCTAGTTCAAACTACGAGGCTAAGGACTCTCCCACTGCAGATCCAGCAGCCTGCTTATTTTTCTTCTTCTGCGGACAATTTGTGGCATAATGTCCGTGCTGGTGAGATTGAAAGCACTTCACCTTGGACATGTCCTACTTCTTGCCTTTCGCACCAAAATGAGAAGCTTTCTTACTCTTCCCTTTCTTTGCTTTGGTAGCCAAAGTGCAATTTTATTCATCAGATACCTTTGATGAAGATCCGTCCCTGGTATTCCGCCTTATCTCCTCTTGCACAAGATCTGACCAAAGTCACTCCCATCTTGGCAATTTCTCCCGACCATTGACAGAATCCTAATAGGCATGCCAACTCTTCGAAAGACCAAGGAGAGCCAAGCTCACCAATTCCTAATCATCTACAGTCACCCCCACACTTCCTAGCTCATCCCTGCATTGGATGAACTTCGTGAGGTACTTCGGCATATTGTCGCCTTTCTCCATCTTTATGTGTCTGAGTTTATCCTTGAGCGCCAACTTCCTTTGGTCGCTCTTGCTATGGAATAAATTTTTCAATGCTTTCCACATCAAGTATGGAGAATCTTTTCCATGCATGCTGGATACAATGTGATCCTTCATGCCCTCCAACAGATTCCTTCGACATTTTGCCATCTTCTTTTTCCAAGCCTCAACTTGAGCAGCATCAGTAGGCTTTGGGACCTCAGCATCTATGAACTCCTTCAGCCCATTATCATCTAATACCACCTCCATTATGTCCTTCCATGTAACATAATTTGAACTGCCCTCAAGGGCATACTCCAGTCACAATCCATTGAAAGACATATTGACTTCGACACCAAGAAAACTGCTGCAAATTCGAATTCCAAATTATGCTGCAAATTCGAATTTCACCAGCTCAAAACTCAACTACTTCCGATATGTGAGAAAAAAGTATTTCTGGCACAGAGATTGACTGTAGGGGCATTTACTAGATATATCACCTTTCGAAGAAAGGATGGATCCAGAGGCTACTTGGCCGCTTCTGAGACTCTGTCTACCGAAATAAATTGTAATCACTGTAATAGATCCGATGATCAATTTCGCTCTGATACCATGTAGAAATTTGAATAATAGCTGAATTATTCACCGAGATTATCCTGATTACACACTATTTAAGCTCCATGCATAATACATAACCTCTTCTACAATTGATCATCAATATGCGGAAATAGAAACAGTGGCATGCGCACATAAACACAATAGTCAAGCACACATAAACACAGTATGTAATGGGGAAAGCTTACAGCTGAAAACCCCCAGATATCTATATATTATAATGACATAGAAAATGTAAAAATAATATTACAATACTCCTCACAAGTACTCAGTACTATCTCCAAAAGTTACACACAAACTAGCTCAGATTTGAGCAAGTCACGGGTTCAAATCTCCTCCACAAGTCTGCCTTCCTCTACTGCGCAATCCAAGATGTGAATGAATGAGATCCAAGTTCGAATCCACCTGGCTTCAACTGCGCAATCCTCATTGGCAATCTCCATCAATGTGTGTGCAAATCTCATGCACAAGTATAGTCACAACTGATAGTCACACTCACCCTTTCACCCACCTCTAACACTGATATCCACTGAACTGTCCATGCATTGCAGTTAACTGATGTGTTCTTTAGTTTATTTATGAGTTAATAATTAGTGAATTAATTAATAATTAATTCACACCACTCATCACTAGTGTATTTATCAGTTAGACTAAATACAACTAGTTCAACTAAGTTAAACCAAACACAACTCCACCAACTGTCTCATCAACTCCACCAAACTCTGCCACATGAGTTCTAACTGAATTCAACCATGCAATAGCTCAACTAACCCTTAGGAAAAATGTATTTCCTTCTTTCAGCTGCATTTTCCACATCCAAGCATCAAACTGAAGTGCTCCAAGAGGATAAGATAATGTTTATAGTCTAAATATTATTAAGGGTTAATAATATTTAACTGTTCTGTTTTTAGCTCGACAGTCTAAAAATAGAAACTGCCCAATGTATAAAAACAGAGGTCCATCTATTTTTACCAACTCGACCAATCATCCATAAATAGCATCCTACAACTCATAGACCATGATCCATATGTCTAAAAATAGACTTTGCGCCAAAAATAGCCTGCGGGCCCACTTAGTGAAGGCGACTTCATTTCACTAAGCTCCATCATCTTGTTGCATTTTCAAAAACCCTGCACTCTTCTAAGGTCCGCAAATTGTGGTTTGTGGACCCTAGTTCTACATTTTTTACCCATTACAACTCATGAGGGGCTTTAACCCGCCCCAAATCCCTTTGACTTGTGTTTCACACAACTAAACTTACAAAATCATTTACAAAAATATATCAAAAATGTCTTCAAAGCTCAGACTTAGGGGACCCTGTTCCAACACTTACATTCCAGGATGTTTGGCTTGGTATTCCCCTTTGACTTGATTTATTACCAGCTCGGAGTCACTATATATAGAAATGTTCTTAGCAGCTAGTTTCTTGAGAATTTTAAGGCCAACTATCAAAGCCTCATATTCTTCTTCATTGTTGGAACAATCAAATACCAATTTATAAGAACACATCCACACATTAGGAGGAAGATGAGATGGCTAATTCATGGGACCACTAATCCAAATTCCAATTCCAGCTCCTTCCTTACCTAAATCTTTGTCAAATTCCATAGTCCATAGGACATTTTATTCGTTGGGAAGCTCAATTTTGGATGACTGACTTTTATTATTGGTTTGAGAATGATTTTTTGTCCCAATACACTTTGTCTCCTTCACCGTCTCAGTTTTCATTTTGACTAATACACTTGGTTGCAAGCTGCTTGGTTCAATTTTTCGCTTTTCTGCACTTGAAATTTCTTGAACACATTCTGAAATCTCAGAAATTTCTTCTCTTTCTTCCATCAAATCCCTAAAAATGATGAAAATTCATCATTGTACAAAAAAAATGACTCTAAATATGTACAAAAAACATGAATTGGATTATTATGGGGTTTTTCTTTGCTACTAATCATGTACTTCATCTTGTTTTCCCTATATAATTTTCTGATTTGTCCAAAAACTCGTATTGTAGCATAGGAAAAATCCAACTGTAAAACACCTTTAATTTTGGCTCCCCATGATCAGGAGAGAAGCATTCCATATCTTGGAGGAATGTCAGCTACAACAACATCCATATGAACATTCTTAGATGGAATTTGATCTAAGGAAACCACTAAATATTTGATAAGTCCAAGACATTTAACCCTTCTTGAGTCAAATGAGTAAAGGTCATGGTATGGCCTAGTAATATCCAATCCTAGTTTGTCCATGGTGGCTTTAGGCATGAGGTGATGTGAAGCCCCAGAGTCTAGCATAGAATTATGGAGGATGAATTCATGAATTTTGTGGCTGAGGTAAAAAGGTGGAACTTCACTGTCTTCTAAATTACCATCTACAGCAGGGCCAAAACAAATCTCGATGTGGTCATCACTAACATTCACCATATCAGACATTTGGTCAACTTTAAGCATTTTGTCTACTTGAAACTTGTATTGGTCATTCTTGATTAATTCAATCAAGGGAATTGAGACTCTAAGCTTTGAAATTTCATTCCCAAGAGTGAATAAAGAAGAATTATTTTCTACCTATTTAGATGGTAAGTCCTCCTTTTCAAGCTATTATTTGATTGGGATCTCCCTTTTTGGTCCTCCAACTTGAATTTTTTTGTCTTTCTTCAGACCACTAGTGAAAGCTTAATTACTTTTTCCCTAATTCGTAACAACAGGTCCTTTTTCTTTATTCTGATTTGAAGTTATTGGCACATTCCTATTTCTCAGACCATTTTTCCTTTGCACTTGGTTAAGGGAATTTTGGTAACCTCTTTGATAATCCTTTGTTTGTACTGGTAGGATATCATCATTCGAAAGAATATATTGCTCATCATCAGGTACATAAATTTATTCAAAAAATTCATCCTCCTTAGTCAAGAAAATGGGTTGTTGTTTTTCCTCAAAAATATGATTTTCTTCTGAGATTTCTTCTTCTTCATCAGGGCCCTCCATATAATTTTGTTGAAAAGGAGCATGGACATCTTACTGACCTTGCTGACCTTGAACTCTCTTCTCTCTTTATTTGATCCTGTATTGAGGTTTCTTCTGTTGACCACTGAAATTGGGATTTCTAATTTTTTTTTCTCCTTGTCTATCTGTGATGGTCATCTTGTCCATCATCTTCTCCATTGTCTTAATCAAAGTATCAAGTTCACCCTCAGATGAGGTGGATCGCTCCTCCTTTATGGTAACCCTATTTTCTGATTTCTTCTTGACTTTTTGATAAGTATATTTTCGTCAACACTTACTGCATTCTTTTACATGTCTTAAAGGGTAGTATGATTTCTCTCCCTGAATTGGTAACCCATATCTAGATAAAAATCATCTCGATAATGAAGAAGCGCTAGGTCAGGAGGAGCCTTAATGTTTTCTAAGATAGAATCATATATCCTTTTAAATATGTGTTAAGTCCCTATATTAATAGTGTAATCCCTTATTATGTTAGCGTAGCCCTGCTTATTGTTATTGTTGTACCCCTGTAACCCCCATATTTTTATTATTGTGCCCTTACATTATTATTGTGAGGTCGGCTAGGATTACATTGTGGCCCCATGGACTCCTATATATAGAAAGGAGGTTTTTTCATTTGTATCATCCAATAATTGTTCATTCATGTAATGTATTGGAGGTTTCCCCCTTGAAGTGGCTTATTTCTAATGCATTGATATATTTTTTCTTCTATTTTTGGAGCTGGTTTCACAACATTTTGTATCAGAGCTTTGGATTCTAGGGTTTCGCTGCTCCAAATAGGTCATCATGGAATTTTTCCTATAACTTTTTTTCTACGAAGGTTCAGAAGCTGAAATTTTTAGAGTGTGAAGCCAAAATCCTGAGGAACATCGTCGCACATTTTTCTAAGCATGGTTCACAATATTTTTAGAGATATGATATGTGGAAGTTAGGGCATTTTTCAGGCTCCTGAATTTAACCTAACAATTCATCGCAGAATTTTCACTATAAATATTTTTATACGAGATTTCAGAAGCTGAACATTGTACAGTGCCAAGCTGAAATCCTGAAGAACCTCCTGTAAAAATTTCAAATCTTGGTTCATAATATTTTTGGAGATATGATTTGTGGAAGTTACGATTTTTTCAGGCTTCCAAATTTCATCTCAAAGAGGTGACCGTGGGAAAAATGTCATAACTCTCTCTTTGAGCATCAGATTGAGATTCTGTAAGAAGTTACCACAATACATGGACTTTAGTTTCTATCTATCAATTTCAGAGCCAAAGGAGGAAACACTGATACATGGTAAGTCATACAAGTTCGCTTTACTGAACTAGTCCGTAATTAGGTCATCGTAGGAGATTGGGCACAACTTTGACTTCAAGAATCCAAATCAGGTCAGACCTATGGCATTCGAAAGAGAATTCAGACGGATACCTCAGTGCCAAATTTTAGATATTGAAGATCCAAAATCATAGAGATAATTCAGTTTCAATATTGAGCATCTCAAAAGCAGGAAAAATGTGCGTATTTGGTTTTTAAAATTGCATAACGTTTGTTTGAAAAAGAAGTTCGAAGTGATTCCAAGGGCATATTTCAGAATTTTTATCAGTAGTGGGTTCTATAATACCTCCAAAAAATAATTCCATACCAATTAAGCCCCCAAAAAGCTATACTATGATGCATGAATAGGAATAATTGAAGTATGACATATCACAATATGGTTGTGAAATCTTGCACATATTCATTATTATTTCTCTTCAAAGTATTGTACTTGGAAAAAATTTGGAGAGGGTTGTTTTCCTCTTCCCACTTTTCTAGGAATAGGTTTAATAACTATTGTAAATTTCCTACATATGCAGTTGTTAATAAACGGAACCATTTCTTGACTTCCCCTGAAAACTTTGTTCTATTATGCGCATGTTGGAATCATCATTATCAATTTCTTCGAGATCAATACATTAAATCACTTTAATTATATGTTTTTGAGAAGTGACCATTGTTTTCCCATCAAACAAAGGAAATATTTGACAATAATTTTGAGGCAAAGAAGTAATTTGTGGTGGTAAAATCAAAGGAGAAAATATTTACATGATTGTTGTAGAAGGTTGTATGGAAATCACAATAGGAGGTGTTGAATAAGGAAATGATTGTAGAGGAAGTGATGAATTGATAGTGGAGGATGATGGGGCAATTGTATGAGGAGGCGTAATAGTAGGTATAGAAGAAAAAAAAGTCTCTTGTTGATACTAGATATAGGCCTTTTCAGAGGTTATTTGGAACTGATCGGCAAAGCTCTGAAGTTTGTAAAAATATGACCAGACCTTACTATCACCCTCAAAAGATGAAGACTTGGAAAATGGAAAATATTTTCAACTTTAATGGGATCAAAAACTACTTCTTAGAGGAAATATTTTGACTTAGACTTGAATAGAGATGACTCAAATTTGAGGTCTAAAGATAAATCTTCAGGAGCACCAACCTGGTAGGGAAAGAGTTGGATCTTACAAGTGGAGGAGTATCCTTTTTAACTTTTTGAGATTGTAACCTTTGTTTTCTCAATAGCCTCTCAAGGTCATTAAATATTAGATAACGATTAGGATCAAGATTTGACATCATATTCCTTTCGGGAGTCAATTTTCTTCTGGTTTTGCACTTTGGCTTGAAATGACTAAATCATACTTCTTTGAGTGTTAGCACCTGTCACCCACAAGTCCAGCCTTCAAAAAATTATAAGAAATATTCCCAGGGAATATTTGGCACTTGTTCCTTGGGCACCGAACCAACATTTGTAGCTCCCTTCAATTTCCCAAGGCTGGGAAAGGAATCGAAAGGGGTAACCACAAACCAATCTTTAGATTTGGTATCTAGCCCTACCAAATGAGATAGGGCTCTCTCAAAATTACAGTAACATTCAATGGAAGTGACTGGAGGATATTTAGGTTTTTAGGTTAGTTAATAATATTAGTAGGGTTTTATTTAGGGTTTTTTAATTTAAGATTGGTTGAGAAGAAGTCTAGGAACTAGGTCTAGTATTTCACAAGGTGAGTTGCAGACACATAGGATGAGGCAAGTTAAATATGACAAGTGACACAATAGGAACTTTTCATTGTAGTGTAGTGGGGAAAAAGTCATGTAGATAGAGTAAAATTAGCATACACGCATGAATTCATTTACTTAGAAGATAAAAATCATTTACATGAAAATATCATATAAAACAGAGCATATCAAGCGATGTATTATGCTTAAAACTTATGAGATTACCACTAGAAGAACATAGATGGTTTCCATAATTACTTAATCATAAGATACAGGAGTAAAAGTGAAGAAAAACATTTTCACTAACCATATCACAAGAATATCATAACAAAAACTACAATAGCCTATAAATTACATATGCAAATAATGAAGTACACTAGTGCCAAAGAGTGAGAACTTCACATATCCAACTCTCTCAATGACTTATTTCTAAGTACATATAGAAAATAAAATAAGATTCCAACTTTATGGGTCCAAACCTAATCTAAAGAAACTAATTAATGCACCTAATGACTCATAGCCTAATTCTAGGGGAGTTAGAAACAACTTTCCCTTTTTTAGCTAACAATTTGAGTTTTTGTTTCAAGTCATTAAACATAAAATCCTTCACATATATTACCATAAATAGGCTCATTAACCATCAAACAACTCATGAGCCAGATATTACATTGACCATTTTGAATTTTTTACCTCCACGTGTCAAGAAACATCCTAAAACCTAGAAGCGCATTGAAAAATTACAGAAGCACAATGTCTGGCAGCAGAAGCACAACGTCTAGCAGCAGAAGCGCAATGAAAGTTTGCAAGGTGATTTGGATTACTTTGAGGGATATTTGAAATTCAATGAAGGCTGGTACAGGTATTTTAGGATGTCTACTACACCTATGAAGCATCAAAACACTATAAATACATATTTAAGAACCCAAAAATTGATTAGAACACAACTACTCCAAAAGTACAATGAGTGACTCAAAACATTGCCAGAAGGGTGGAAAATAGGTGGTTTTTGACCTCTTATGAAAATCCATGAACTGAACATTAACCCCAAGTAAATTTCTGGAATATACTAACCAAAATACACCTCCATATTATTTTCAATCCTCATTTGGATCCTCTGGGAAAAAGTGCAGCAAGCACACGCTGTGTTTATGTGCACTAGTTTTGCCTATGTGACAAACAAAACTCAAAAATTCTCAATATTTGCCAAAATTTCTCTCCTTTTCAATATTTTTGTCCTGTCTCAAACATTTAAGGATGCATCAGCCAATAGGTTCATATTATATTTTTTCTTGAGATTTCTTAGGGTCTTCTTGAGTTTTTTCTTCATGTTTTTAACACTAATTTTGCAAATAGTGTTTCTAGTGTAATAGTGCCTTTCTATGCGCCTGTGCATGCCAGTGTCTCTGTTTTCCTTCTTCAGTAACTTCTCTAGTGTTAATTTACCACCCCAATTCAAAATTATTTGTCTTCTTCAACTTCAACAACTATGATGCCATTGATGTCTTTGTGGGCTTGAGGAGGAGATGGTTCTTTTTCAAGTTTCTCTCTTCTTTCTTCTGCTCTAGTTTTAGGCCTTCTTGGTTGTGCTTGAATGTCTTTGTCTTCTAGTTTCTCCACATCAATCATGGCTTTTCCCTTAACTTTGTCTACCACAACATCTTCCTTGCTGGATGATGGATGGTCCCCTTGTGGTTTTCTTTGCAACAACAGGTTTAGTTTGAGCTCCCTATTCTCTTGTTGCAAAAAATACACCAGGAAATTTTCCTTCGCAAGATCATATTTGATATCTCTTATTTGTGCCTATTTTTCTTTGAGTGTGTCCTCAGCTACCTCTTCCTCATGGTGTTTTGGAAGTTCATTCATCTCTATTTTAGGAGTCACTTCTTCATGATGTTAGAAAGATGAATTATCTCTGTCTCTAGGTGATTCCTTCATGCCTTCAATATGCACTTCTTGATCACTCACAACCTCCTTATCTAGTTTCTTAGCATTAGACCTAGTTCTAGGTCTAAGTGCAGGCATATCCTTTTCAATCTAAGGAGAAAAAAACTAACCTCTTACCTTTGTTGTAGGTCTTTGAAACCGCTGTTGTGGGCTAATTTTTTGTCACTGATGGCTTGCTTGATGACCTAACCTCTTGTGGTCTAGTTGATGAAGGAAAACTTGGGCTCTCTGCCTGACTTGAGGTGGGTATAAGATAAGTTTCCTCCAAAAAAATCTCCCATTGCATGTTTATCTGTGTTATCTGGTGGAGAACTATGATTTTGATCAAATAATGATAAAACAAGCTAGTTGAATGATCCTTTCCCTTTGATTGCACCTTCCCTTTCATTTTAACCAAAATTCTGAACAAGTAACTGGGTAGATTTAGATGTTTGATGGAAGTGGAGTGCATAAGAATCTTATATGATATTGATACAACCTACTAAACCTTCGTTCACAAGTCAAATATTTCATAATCATCTTCATCAAATGAGTATATGTATCCAATAATTTCCTGCGAGAGAAAATATAAGAGGGAGCTTCCTTATACTGTGGTTTCAAGAACACTTTATATATTTCTATATCCAAATAAATCCCCTTAAACTAAATTTCCCCTTGGTTAGGGATACCAGTGGCTAAAGCTATGACCTCTACTGATACTAGGAAGTCCATCCCTACTATGGTGGTCTTGTTCCTCTTAAATTTGGTGGTAAATAGACCAATCAGCTTACAATGGTAGCCAACTTCTTGTACTTTCCCACAACACCCTAGGCAACCTACTTGTCCAAATGACCTCTTGATGAATTCTGAAGCATTAATATCCTGCATATGAGTTGGAACATATCTCGAGAATTGTCCCCACTTGTTTTATTTCTTCTTTTCACTGGCCATATTTTTGGTTTCTCTTAACTAAAAACCCTTGTTTGATAGGGTATTCAGTACGGGTTTAAGGCTGGAAAACAAGGAAAATAGAGCAGCTAGTTTAGGGAGGGAAATGGAGGGGATAGGAGTTAGGAAAAATTCTAGGAAAAATATGGGGGGCTAAGGGTAGATGTTAGGGATACATAGGTACTGAAATTTATTAGAATGGGTGAGGGAAGGAGGGGAAAATTTGGAACACATGCGGAAAACCTAGAAATGCAGAAAAAGCACGACGTGGGCTTGATTTTTTTGGGAAAAGTGGTGAGATTATTAAAATAGGTATGCGAAATGGTTAGGGAGGGTCTATTAAGTGTATACAAGGGTGTTTAGGCAAAAAAACGTAGGTATTTACTCTTTGGAAGAAATCAAAAACCATGAAATCTTAAAAACGCAACATAAAACCCTAGGAGAGGGATTTCATCACTTTTTTAAGGAAATCACTGCATGAGAGGGTCGATAAATGATTCACTTACTTGTTTAGGAGTTTTGAAAACTTCTTGTATGATAAATTACCTATTATTTTCTTTATTTCACCTTCAAACTCAAAAACACAGTGAATGTCCAGAAGCACAGTGAATGCATAGTAGAAATGCAATGAGCTGATAGGAAAGGTGTTTGGTGATGAAAATAGATGCTATGATGGTTTAGATGAGAAAAAATGGTGGAGAAGAGCTCTTGGAGTATGAAATTAAGTTCGTGAATTCTTGTATGGTCTTTTAATAGCTTGAAACTCAATTTTTTTGCTTTGGTGGTTGTTACACAACATTTTGTCACTATCCCTGCAATCCCTCATACCGCATATTGGAGGATTATTCCTGTGACTTGTGAATAGTGTCATACTCTTCAAACACCTTATTTGCATCCTTCTGCATAAGGACATCATTTCTCCTATTGGACATTTCCTCAAAAAATCACACAAAACCTATGTTTTGGCCTTAGCGCTAATAGCCAGTTCATCCCTCGCGCTGATGTGGAAGATTTTCACTAGAGCTCGTGCCACCTGGTGCTCTGTCTCAGTGCAGCCCCTACACCAATTTTTTTTAGGAATGTTTTTTAAAAATTGTAGGTGGAAGTTTCCTTTTAACTACCTCGGGGATGATTCACTGCAAGTGGTTAAGTTGATGAGCCACGGATCTCTCTCTTTAGGTAGTGGTTTTTACCTCCCATGGAACACTCCTTGAAGATAGGACTCCCTTCCTTGATTATAGGGATCCTAACTTCTCCCTCTCCTTCTATATAAATAGGCCTTCTCCCTTTATGAAAGTTAGATGAACATATAGCCAAGGAGATGAACTTGGAGAAGAATACTGTAGCTGAGTAATTTCTATTGAGAAGGTAGAACCAAGGAGAATTCCATAGAGAGAGTCTCGTCCAAATTCCCGATGAACCTTTGTGAGACATGCTCCACTTGAAGCCTGCTGGAGGACATCACAACGTCGAAGCTTGGTTGTACTCTTCCTTCCATTTATTAATAAAATCGACTATGGTGTTGGTTCCATCGTTATGTTATGTTGTTTATGTAATGCAATTGATTTAGTCCTCTTCGACTGACTGATAGTTATGAATGTGAATTAATATGTTGTATATTGTCATTGTTTCTTGTGTGTGTAGGTGTCTGAGCGTGAATGCAGGCAGATTGTGATCTGTCAAACCAAGAGTGAGGAGCAAGCCACTCTTTCCGACGACAATGATAGCATAGGACCTCCGGTAGGTCATCTATCAAATCTTTGTCCATTTGTTAACTAGGAATCAATATTATAGCATGTCTTGTTTGTGGTTAGACCCACTCTAGGGCTAGTGGGATCACCTATGTCGGAACAGGGGATTTACCTCACCAACAAATTGGCCACTCCACTGGGGAGTAGTGTGAGTTTTTCTTTCACCCATTAGGTCTTCTTTTGGTCTTTGCTTGCTTGTTTTTCCTTTTCTGATTATTCTGCTAAGTCTAACAGCCTTGTTCAGCCCGAGAGGATCAAAGCTGGCCTCTGTTTTTCAAAATTTTCCCTTTTACCTGAGTGAACTGGCTTGATGCATTTTCTGCTTAGAAAGACACACCGATTGGCGCATGTTGCTAGTGTTGCGCTCGTACCATTCCATGTTTGGCACTGCTTACAGCCAAACAGTCACGCCAATTCCTGTAGGTGTTAGGGTTTTCTTTGTTTTGGAGACTTTTGGTCAGTGCTTATGCTTCTAGGTTATTTTAGGTATACATTGAGTGCGTTGGGATGATTTTTTATTGTGATTGGCTTCCTTCCTTTATTTTTTTGTTCGTTTCCTATCAGAACATAGCGTTAGGGTTTTTTAAGTGCTTTGGTATGTTGAGCCTCCTATAGGAGTTTGAGCCTTTTGTCTTGCAGTCAAATTCTTTCCTTGTTTGGTTGCATTCATATCCTTTGATCCATTTGAGTGATTACATTGGTTGAATGATTCTTGAATTTTTCATTCAATTTTTCTTCTTGTCACTCTAGGCATAGATCACTTATTGCATGGGTCTATTTGGAAATATTTCTTCAATTTGAGCGATTGCAACATTGGTTTGAGTTTTTTTATGTTTGTCCTGGGTTGGTTGAAATTGTTTCGCTTCAACTCTTGCATTAACGTTCTCGAGCTAGCGTTTTGGTTTGTTTTTCATGTCATTTACTGCACTGTTTTCTCTACGACATTGTAATATTCCTACTTAGCCCTTGCTAAGAGGAATATTCATTTTTGTTTTAATTTCTGTTGCATGAATAAATAAATAAAGGAGGACATGTAAAACTCCTGAAAAGGTTGAATAAATCAATGCCCATGTGAAAAAAGATAAATCAGGGCCATGTAAATAATCACTTGTGGGTTTGAAAGAGGTTTGAGCTGAAGACTGGGTCAACCTTGACCAAATCTACAACGTTGTTTAGGTTCAATGCATCCCCAAAAGGGACAACGTAGTTCTAGAAGGAGGCCTCTCATGTGAAAAGGGGCAACTCATCAAGGTGGTTTAGGGTTTTCAAAAGGCTTTTCATATTATAAAAGGAGAGGGAGGGCATCAAGAGAAGGTTTTTGATTGATCATATTCATGAGTATTTTTTCTGCTTAGACAAATACTATTCTCTGTTGTTTAGTGGAGAATTATTCTTGGAATTCCTATGCAGGGATTTCACCTCTTCCTTTGAGGATTCTTGGAGGAGTGTTTTTCTGAATTGATCCACTATCAAGCTTGAGGCCAAGCTCTACTTACATTGGTAGCATTGATCCATTGAGGGTTTTGCTATCTATGCAAGCTGCAGCAAGTGGGAGTCTAGATCTGCAGACATCTAGTGTATTTTGGGAGCCTCTTCTCATGGAGTGTGTCTTTTAACCTCCTGGAAGAGTGTCTCTTTTCTTTGTACCTCAGATTTGAAATTTTGTAGTGGTTATATATGTCATTTGAGCTACAACATTTTTCATCTTGATGGACTGCGTTATTTTGGTGTGAGGCTCTTCATGGTGTTTTTCTCATAGTTTAGATCAGAGATCTCTAGTGCTGGGCTTGCCTTCCACTTGGTGATCCATGGATTAGCTTGCTGATCCATGTTCCATTTAGATCTGATCCCTTGTAATGAAATATTATATTTAGAAATTTACTGCAGCAATTTCTATATCTGCAACTTTTTTCTCAGATCTACTCTTATTTATGCATGCTTTTGCCAAAATTATAAGGGGATCTTGAAGAGAAAACTATCTAGTTTCCAGATCTGAAATAGATATGATGTTTTGTCCACAGATCTTCCTTAGATCTGAGTTGTAACTTCCATCTACTGAATCTCCTTAAAAATAACGTTGTTGAGCCATTTTCTACAAATGTACATGTGTCCTAGCTCTCTTTCTAAAGATTTCTTGCTATATTGTCTCATTCATTCTACTGTATATTGAAAGAGCTTAATTATAATGTTGATTTGATGTTGTATTGCTGAAATATGAACCTCCTTTATGATCTCCTCTGAATATCTGATAAAACTGTGCAATTCCTGAAGCATTGTTTGCATTTGGCTGCAGCCTTCCTCTTTGGGTGCTTTTTAGCTAGTCTAGTTTGTGGGAGATTTGTTTAGTGTATCTAAATTGGTTTTTTTTAGATGAAATTCCATAAATGAGACCAATACAACATAAATAAGAGGAACCAAGTCCTAATTTTTGTTTATATTGCACATTTTTTCTTATACAACGTTTCTATTGAGCACATTGTTGATATTCCTGAAAAAGGGATATTACAATGGTATCCGAGCTCCTTTCTTGGCATAGCCTGTGCTCGCCTTGGAGCACCAATGCTGCTGCATTCAAAAGAATATGATCCTCTTACTTAGAGGGAGAATATTTACCAGAATAGAAGTCATAAAAAGTACGACTACACTACTGATGATCCTGACAATGGTCAAGACAAGGGGAAAGCCCCTGAAGTTGTGAATGATAAGGAAGCAGAGGAGTTTGAAAAAAATATTTTGGAGACCATGTAAGATCTTGCCAAGGGGATCAAAGAGATGAGGGTGGACAGAATGAGGGAATCTCCTGGGAGATTTGAGTTGGGAGAAAGCTCAGATATGTCTCATCATGGGACTGGTCAACTAGTGAATCTACCACTAGCCCAACAAGCTTCACAACACTCCACTATGCCTACCTTCTTGGCTATGGATAATGAAGGACCACATGAGCAAGATTATCTTGAAGAATACTTTGTGGAGTATGAATCTCAGAGTCAAAGATTCAAGGATAACTTGAGTTTCCAAGACTTCTGTCACATCAAAGACAGAAGAAGACCAGGGCAGCAGTATAGAGACGGTGGTTTCTTTCATGGTAGACACCACACCATGGGAAGATTATTTTTTCCCAAGTTTGATGGATCATCCTCTAGTTTTTCCAAGGCATGGGTAGAAAAGCTGGATATCTATTTATAGCTGAACAAAGTCCCTGAAGTTGAGGCCATCAAGATTGCAGCACTGCACTTTGAAGGTGAAGCACACAATTGGTGGTTCCATGGATTGTACACAATTGGTGGTTCCATGGATTGTCTACATTGGGACACATCAATGTGACTACCTATGCTAAGTTCACTAAAAGACTGGTGGAGAGGTTTGATAGGAAATATCCTGAAGCACCCTTCATAAGCCTTGGAAAACTGAAGCAGTCAGGAGATGTGGAGACTTACATCTCTGATTTTTTAAGATTATCAATCATGGTCCCTGATCTATCTATAGCCAGGAGAGTCTACATGTTCATTGATGGCCTGGAGAAACCCTTGCATGGATTGGTTAAATCTACCAAGCCCATCACTTTGCATGATGCCATCGAGAAAGCTAGAGATCTCCAAGATGCCTTGCCAAAAGCAAATGCAACTTTCCAAAGCAAGGCCCCTCGGTTTTCTAAGGGAAAAGAAGGAAAAAACGCTCCTCCCAAGGAGAGCTCTTTGAATAAACCTCTTGATATTGATCTCAAGAGGTAATTGAGGAAGAAGAATTTGTGCTTCAATTTCCAAGAGTCATGGGTACCCGGACATAGGTGTGCTGCTGGAAGAGAACACTACATAGAAGTATTCTCTAATTTGGAGGAGGAAGATGATGAGGAGGAACCTAGGAAGGGTCACAACACTGATGATGAGGAGGAAGAACAAACACCCACCAGAGATGGGAAGGGAGCCTTTGCTCCAACCTGTGGGACTCTTGCCTCTTTGAGAGGAGTTCCTAAGTATTTGACCCTAAGAGTACAAGGTTCAGTTATGAATCAGAGAGTATCTATACTGATTGATAGTGGGGAAACCCACAACTTTATTGATGCTCACCTTGTGCAAAAGAGGGGAATCCCCACTGATACTTTTGAGGGATTTTCTATCTTGGTTCCTAGAGATAGGACCATGCAGTGCATGTAATATGTTCCATCACTCTCTATCACTATGGGATCCTACACCATGGTGGATCATTTCTTTGTGGTTGACATACCACACACCAACATCATCTTGGGTGTCCAATGGTTGATTACCTTGGGGAAGGTTACCAGTGATTGGAAAAATTTTCAAATGGAGTGGGTGCACTTGAAGAGTGGGAAATCAAAAATGATCCAAGGCATGAACACTTATCCTTCACCTAATGTTTCCACACAAACAACAAAGATGGATTTGCGCTGTGGAAGTAGGGATCTCATAGTCCCTTCTCTCATGTTCATGAGGATGCTGCAAGGGACATTCTTATCTTATGGCAAGCCACTTGGAATGCCATCATATTCAAATCTTGTGGGGGAAGCCTCAAAAAGTACTACTCCAAATCTAAATCCAGGAAGGAATGGAGAAATAGAAGACGAAGCTACAGTGTTGTGGGAGGAGAAGAATGGGAGGAGTAGCCTTCCATCACAAACATTTGTCATGAAAGATGGCAAGGAAAAGAAGAGGAATATCAACAACATAACAAATGTTTCTATGGGGGTATCACCAACACTGTTATTTTTGGAGAGTGTGGATCCATATTGGAGATCCCAACTCCTTGTGGAGTACTCCAAATATCTTCACACCGGGATGATACTAGATGGCATGAAGCAAGAGGGAGGATATTTGGTCCATGAAGGGGTCATCTATCATATTGGTAGAGTATTCTTGTCTAAAGCCTCCAAGCTTAAGCAAGAGATACCACAAAGGGAAAATAAATAGTTCCTTTCTAGCTATATGCAGTCAGCAAAGATCTACACCCTAATCATGAGGAGTTTTGATTGGGAGGGCATGAAGGAGGAACTACATCAGCACTATGATTGGGAGGAACGACATCAACACTTTCAAGAGTGAAGGAGTTATGAGGATTTGGGGCAGCCAAAGGACTCTATACAGGAGTCATTTCAGCCATCTCTTCCTTCTCTTGAAAAAGAATAATTTTCCATTCCCAACCCCATGTGTGTGGGAGACTTGGATGGTAAAGAATCTGATCTTATGAAGCATGTTTATTTTTCAGTGTATATGTACCACATGGTTTGGAACTTCAACCTGTACTTCATGATACATGATTTAGATGTAGCATTGCTTCCACCATGTTTATTTTTGTTGAGTTTTTCACTCCTTAGGGGATGGACTATGCACATATTATGTTGGCCTTAGAGGAACAATACATGATGCATTGGCTTGTTGAGCACTTGGCTTACAATGAGGACTTGATCCTTGATGATGCCATCAATGGAGAAGGAGAAGAATTACAACTCTTACCCTAACAGTTGCTTGAGGACAAGAAACATTTTGGAGGGGGGGACTGTAATATTCCTACTTAGCCCTTGCTAAGAGGAATATTCATTTTTGTTTTAATTTTTGTTGCATGAATAAATAAATAAAGGAGGACACGTAAAACTCCTGAAAAGGTTGAATAAATCAATGCCCATGTGAACAAAGATAAATCAAGGTCATGTAAATAATCACTTGCAGGTGTGACAGAGGTTTGAGCTGAAGACTGGATCAACCTTGACCAAATCTATAGCGCTGTCTAGGTTCAATGAATCTCCAAAAGGGACAACACAGTTCTAGAAGGAGGCCTCTCATGTGAAAAGTGGCAACTCATCAAGGTGGTTTAGGGTTTTCAAAAGGCTTTTCATCTTATAAAAGGAGAGGGAGGGCAACAAGAGAAGATTGTTGATTGATCATATTCATGAGTATTTTTTCTGCTTAGACAAATACTATTCTCTGTTGTTTAGTGGAGAATTATTCCTGGAATTCCTATGCATGGATTTCACCTCTTCCTTTGAGGATTCTTGGAGGAGTGTTTTTCTGAATTGATCCACTATTAGGATTGAGGCCAATCTCTCCTTACATTTGCAGCGTTGATCCATTGAGGGTTTTTCTGTCTCTGCAAGCTGCAACAAGTGGGAGTCTAGATCTGCAAAGATCTAGTGTATTTTGGGAGACTCTTCTCATGGAGTGTGTCTTTTAACCTCCTGGAAGAGTGTCTCTTCTCATTGTACCTCAGATCTGAAATTTTTCAGTGGTTATCTAAGTCATTTGAGTTACAGTGCTGTTCATCTTGATGGACTATGTTATTTTGGTGTGAGGGTCTTCATGGTGTTTTGCTCATAGTTTAGATCAGAGATCTCTAGTGCTGGGTTTTCCTTCCACTTGATGATCCATGGATTAGCTTGCAGATCCATGTTCCATTTATATCTGATCCCTTGTAATGAAATGTTATATTCGTAAATTTACTACAACAATTTCCATATTTTCATCTTGTTTCTCGGACCTACTCTTATTTATGCATTCTTTTACCAAAATTCCAAGGGGATCTTGAAGAGAAAACTATCTAGTTTCTATATCTAAAATAGATATAATTTTTTGTCCATAGATCTGCCCTAGATCTGATCTATAACTTCCAGCTACTGAAGCTCCTTAAAAATAACACTGTTGAGCCATTTTCTGCAAATGTACATGTGTTCTAGCTCACTTTCTGAAGATTTCTTGCTATATTGTCTCATTCATTCTACTGTATATTGAAAGAGCTTAATTATAATGTTGATTTTATATTGTATTACTGAAATATGAACCTCCTTTCTGATCTCCTCTGAATATCTGATAAAACTGAGCAATTCTTGAAGCAATTTTTGCATTTGGATGCAGTCTTCCTCTCTGGGTGCTTTTTAGCTAGTCTAGTTTGTGGGAGATCTGTTTAGTGTATCTAAAATGATTTTTTTTAGATGAAATTCCATAAATGAGACCCATATAGCATAAATAAGAGGAAAAAAGTCCTAATCTATGTTTCTGTTGCACATTTTTTCTTATACAATGTTTCTATTGGGCACATTGTTGATATTCCTGAAAAAGGGATATTACATACATTGAAAAATAAAAAAAATTGTTTGCATTCTTGTTTGCATTGTGAAATTGAAAGTCTATCGTGAAATATTGCTCATTTTAATTAGCTTTCATTGGATACTATAGTGGATGTTTCCGCATATTCTCATTATTTTCTATCGCTTGAAAACTCCTAACTTTCTCGTAGATAGATTTTCACTGAACGAAATGGTATTTTTGGTCATGTAGCTTTCATTTAGGGATTTTTGAGATCCAAAATTCAGTAGGACCTTGGAATTGAAACGTAAATACAAGATCAACTTAAGATTTACTCAATTAACCTAAGGCAACATTGAAACCTAATGAAACATCTAGTGGTCCAAGTTAGAGACGTTTTCCGACATCTTTAAACCTAGCAGTTGTCGCTCACCATCTGGCTTTAGAAAACACTAGTATGGAATTGTGCTCCCCATACCTTTGAGTATATAAACGGAGACCCCTCTAAGTTGCAATCCTTTTATCTGTAGGAAGCCAAGTCTACCACCTTGTAACCGTGATACATCTAACACAACATTCGGGGAGACTACCTGCACGTATGTCAAGTCCTTGGTTCATTCTTCTTTCATTTGATCACCAAGGTGTATATGGTAGTTCACAGAAACCTGGTACACCCTTCTATCTAGACTACCTGAGCAGTCATTTTCCATCTTTACTGACTCCATAAATTTGAAAAGATGATCGAGCACTTGTCCTTTCACGCTCGCTTAAAATTGAAAGCCACTAGAGTCATCCTTTGCTTGTTTCTTGACTCCTAAAACATGAAACAGCGAAATTTTGGTTTCAATGTGGTTAAATAAACTACCTACGATTACATGCCCATTAAATTTTGATATCTTGGCCTGTCTTTGTTTTCCGTGGTTTTTATCCAAGAGTCTTTGTTTTCGATCTCTTTTTCTTTTTCTAGTGTGCTACGGTCACAATGGCGGAACCATCGGTTTCGTCTAGTGGTAGTCCTTTCTCGGAAAAT
Source organism: Pinus albicaulis (assembly GCA_034641835.2). Taxonomy (NCBI): domain Eukaryota; kingdom Viridiplantae; phylum Streptophyta; class Pinopsida; order Pinales; family Pinaceae; genus Pinus; species Pinus albicaulis. The sequence continues at coordinate 250,249 of JAXQQM020091806.1, read as the reverse complement.
TCATCTAAAACTTCTAAAACCTCTAGGTCTACCAAGCTTCAGTAGCCTATTCTCCCCTCAGAGTACCCCTTTGGAGAACCATTTGAGTTCAATTGGCCTCTTTCAAATGCTTGGTTTGGGTTTGGGGTCGGGGAACATTTTTCCCCTCTTACATCGGGATTGTCATTTTTGCCTGCTATCATACCTCCTAGTCCTTGTAGTATTTTAAAATATCTCATGGTGGATTCAAACATGGAATCGTCTGGTCTTATTGGCAATGAGGGGATTCTTGTTTCTGATGAAGAATACCAACTTTTTCCAGAAAACATCCCTCAAGATTCCACTCAATCTTCACCATCGGTGCCACTTCCAACCAGATATAGGTATTTGGATCATATTATGGCTGGTATTGCCTCCATGGTAGCATCAAATCTATTAAGGGGTCTGGTCCTTCCATCATTAGGGATGTCGCCAACGACACCTGTCTCATCAACACCTTTTATTACATCTATCCCAAATAGACCTACTGTCTGCGTGGTTGCATCGGCACTAATTGTCACCGCTCAGTCATCAGGGGCTTCGCCTTCAGTAGAGACTTCAATAGCCATGGTAATCCCTAAAAGGCCTGTCTTTTGAGGAGCATCGGCTAGCTACTCCGCAGCAAAGCTCCCAGACTTACTAGTCCCCTCAGGATTCTAGTGAGCCTTATCTTTCTCATTATGACGCGGTCGGTAACCCCATTTATACACTTCCATTTCATTATGATGAGTACGGAAACCCTATCTATTTTCCTTCTTTGGAAGCTTATCAGTTCCTTTCCAATTTTAGACCTACCTTGCCTGTGAAACCTTCTAACCAACAAGGAAAACCCTTTCAGGGACAACCTTCGGTTTAGCAAGGGTATGCTTACAACCCACAAGGACAACCCTTTCATGGAAAACCTTTGGTTCAGCAAGGATATGCTTCTGACCCACAAGGAAAACCCTTTCAGGGACAACCTTTGGTCCAACAAGGATTATTTTACAGTCCGCAAGGACAGTCTTACAATCCACAAGGAAAAACTTTACAAGGTCAGCCTATGATCCAACCTGGGCAACCTCAAGGACTTGCTAGGAAACTGATATATCAACCAGGGCCTTCATACGGTTCTGGGGGTAGATTTATCCATCTCAAGGGTAACCTTTCATGCAACTGCAACAACGATATCTTCTAGTTAGTCCAAATGTTGCACAGCCAGGGCCATCTTATGGTCCTGCTCTAGGTCAACCTGGTCATCAGGCACAACCTGGCCCATCGCAGCCATGAAGCCAACCTACTCCATAGGGGCAACTTGGTGGCCCTCATGAGTTAGTTCAACCTACTCAGCAAGAAAAACCTACACAGACAGTTCACCCTACTCATCCACTTCTCTACTCTACACCACAATCGGGTCAACCTACACGCCCGATTTATCCAGCTCAGCAGGGCCCTACTTATCAACAACTCATTCGGCCCTAAGGCACCTATTACCCACGAGGTCAATATTGATCAGTTTACAATGTGCCTCAAGGTTCTACTTATTACCCTCAACTGCAAGGCTATACTCACATTCCACAGCAAAATCTTTATGCTGCTCAATCAGAACCCTCATACACTCATAATCAGTATCCTGGTCCTCAACCTCCGTATCCTAGTCCTCAACTGCCTCAACAAGCCATGGATATGACTTGACACCCCTACAGTGTGCTTATGGTAGGCCTGAGGAACATCATCAAGGTGGGCATAGTCCGGGATCCCACGGGTGATCCCCTCTAGATTTTGTACTATCTCCTCCTCATCGTTCTCACTCTGAGGATCGAAATCGCAAGGAGTTCACCTCGCTATCGGTGACATACCTACAGGCCTCTCTGGGCCAACATCTGCATAAATATAAGATTAGCTGTTAGAATATGCATATATACCAAAAAATCATAAACTCATGAAAATGAAAAATGAGTTTCACCTAGTTCTTCATCCCAATCCTCTCCCTCCGGGAGCGGGAGGTCTGAATCACCGGTGAAGTCTATACCAAATTAACGCCAGTCCTCCACGACAATCAATTGTCGATGGAACCAATCAAAAAACTCTGGCCTTCAGGACATCTGTTGGCCACCCCCTACTCTAGGCATCAGCACAGCCCATCAGGCCATCCGTGGTTCTCTGGGTGGTGGCATCGGGACAATGACCTCCTGAGACTGGAATATCAGTTGTCATTCCAAGAATAACAATATGAAAATGGATCCATACCCAAACTAATTTAGTTTGAAATTCTTGCATTTGGTTAGTTGTCGCTTGATGTTAATGGTCACGACCTTTGCCCTGTTGTAGAGATTCGGGGTCAGGCAGTCTACGGAAAGAGGCAGTTGTGTCTTTATGGCCTCATGCGGTGCTTGCGATCCTGCAACCCGCGTGATAGTGTGCATCACTACTTTTAGTGTCATATCCGGGATGGTTTGGATGTCAACCTTCCCACTTCCTATTCCTTTGCGTGCCCCTTGGCACACTCTGTTGATCACCATCCCCATACTCTCCATAGAGGGATGGGTACCAATCAGCATAGGGACTGCACCCCTCCGTGACAATCTTGTGATAAAGTACACATCAGAGACTTCAAGTTCAAGTTCCTGATCTCGAAGCACAAACTTTTCTTGATCCTCATCCCAAATGATTATCATATATTGAAGAAATTCTAGCTGAGCCCAGAGGCACAGTGTTAGGAATAATTTCTTTATCCCACAATCTCTGAGGGCATCCATGCGTCGTTCATTCTCCATGGAAAGTTAATCTTCCTCAATGTGTGCTCTCTCTTTCCACTCAATGACCATTTTCTCTGCTTGATACCTGCACATTCGTCATATGAACATTGTTAGTCTACTTAGGAATCATAATTTGCAAGCAATTGACTTAATTTCCCTCAAAATTTATGCAGATTTTTGGGTTGCGCTGTTGGCACGACTGTTTCGCAAACAGTAATGCCAATGGACGCGCCCTCTGTGTAAAAAGGGGGCGATTGGTGCAGGTCCGTGCCCGTAACCCGCGCCAACCACGATGCCCTAGTTTTGACAAATCCTCTCCTAAAGGAATCAAAATGAAAAATATAGGTAATGAAATTTAGCTTAAAATATGGAAAATGGTGTTGGCTCTTACCTGAGACTGACGGAATCGAAATTCGTTGATTGGATCGCTCGCAATCTTCGCCACAAGATTGCAAGGTAAGTGGGTCATTGTCGCTCCACAAAGAGGTAAAAGTGAAAATTAAATAATTTTTACCACTTATGGCATTTTATAACTTTTCAAAGTTTTAAAATTAGGTTTTAAAACATGTTTGTCAATTATTTTATCATATTATTTTCGAGAAATGGGTTTTACACACGTCTTTTTTGCAGCGATAGGTTTTCACATGGTTATGACAAAGAAACGAGTTATATTTTATGCTTTTTCGGACTCGGTAAAAACACAAAAAAGTCACTTCTGGAGTCACTTTTCAACTCTTTTCTGACTCTCTAAAACTGAAAATATTTCCGAGATGCTTGTCATTTTGACCTTGTTAAATGGCTACAAAAGGATATCTACCCAGTATACGTTTACCCCTTTTTTGGGATGGGATAGATCATTTACAAAAAAGGAATACCTTAGCATATCATGACTAAGAGGTTCTCTTGGATGTTGTTTTCTACCTTTTCGGATCTGAGAGACTATTTAAAAAAAGGGCCTTGCTGGAGTTTTTCTTTTCCGCTTTCTTTTCAAACTCTCTAAAAATGAAAAGATGTCGAGTTCTCCCTTTATCAGACTCGTTAAAAACTGATGACATCGGACTCTGTCGATATGACATCACTCGAGTTCCTCCTTCCTAGGGCTCGTAAAATGTACTAGGTTGGATTTTTCCGAAGAACAAACTTACATCGCAAGCATATGCTATCCCCTTCAAGTTTGTTTACAAAAATAATTGGTGTACTTGCCAAAAATGGTGGGGGAAAATGGAACCAGACTTTAGTCGGCACTATGTCACTCTTGAACATGGCACTTAACTAAAATACAAAAATTGGGGAAATGGAACCAGATTTTAACTGCATTATATACACTTTAACATGGTGTACTCACTTATGGCAGAATATTTGTCAAGAAAGACCAATGAGTTTGACAAAAAAAGATAGGTAAATAGCCTCAATATCAATTATACCACAATATCTTCAACCTATAGTTGGTTGATCAAGACACAATGCACAAATCCGTATCTATGCATAAAAAGATATTAAAAAAAGGAAATAAGGCTTTTTCTTCCAGTATCCAAGAGAATAAGCAGTGAACAATAGATTTTGAAAGAATTTTTTATATTAAAGGGCACCTGAGAGGAAAACAAAAAAGGTGTTTCCAATTCTCCTCAATGGGATGTGTTCTTGAAAGTCCTCAGCACTTCAGATCTAAAATTTCTCTCTCTTGTTGGTGTAGAAAACCCAGATAAACATAGAACTCAAAGATAGCTCGCAAAGCAAATAATGGAGAATGTGACAATGATAATGGCTCAAAGTTAGACCAAGAGTATAGATCCAAAGCAGATTCAATAGGCAACAAAGGGTGAGAAATGAATGGGAAACCTTTATTATAAATAAAATATTAGGTAGTCTAGATTCTCCAAAAGAATAAAATATTATTAATAAAAATTGTAACCACCTTTAGGAATATTTATTATATTTGTTGAGGGAAAAGGTATTTGACTTGGGTCAAACGATTTAATAAATAATAAATAAATAAATGATTTATTTATTATTTTAAGGAAATGGTTGAATGATAATTAAATAAATAATGGTTTATTTAATTATTTATAAATGATTTAGTCATATTTAAGAAGGAATATTATTTAAATAGGATTTAAATAATTATGCGTAGAAAATAATAAGATAAATAAGTATTTATCTAATTAATTTCCTTGTTTTCGGTTAAACCTAACTTGGAATAATAATTAAATTATTGTTTAATTAATTATTCCATGAGGAAAATTAAACAAATATAGATTTTTTTAATATTTCCTTTTGGGGTTTCCTATTTGGACCATAAACAACCTAATAAATGTGTTTTATTAAGTTATTTTACATAGAGAAAGCAATTTTACTTAGGGTAAAACTGGTCTTACATGGTGTACTTGGGTCCATCTAATGATAATAGGTTAGATGACCAAAAAATGGTGTAACAGATTGCCCCCTAGCGTGCGAGTGTTAGGAGAAAATCTTATGACCGAAGTACGTTGTAAGAACTCAATCACCAGACATCAAAAGGGAAGTCAGAGAGAGAAATGTAAGGTAGTCTAAAGTGTTAAAGAACTAGACCCCGAGGAGATGAGACTTGGAGGCGCAACAAGTCTCATTTTATGAGAGGGTACCTGTGCTAGCGGCAGTGGGGGAGGCATACCTATGCCTGCCGAGACAAAGTACAAAATAATAGTGCGTCCAGTAAACAAGGGACTGAACTATAAAGTACATGCTAGCGTAAACATGAGACAGATAAAAAATATAATGAGAAATCCCACATACATGTTGTGCGTGGGATAACAGCCAGGAATTATACAATAATATCTGAGTACATGAGATACAAAGACACCCCAAATGCCCCATATAAACGTGGAAGGGCTCACAAAATCCGACTGATACATGCAAATCAAAGAGGTGCTGCAAGCGGCTAAGACCAACATCATCAAATATATGGAGTTGCATCGAAGGCTGCAATGAAGAAGTCATTCGGGCATGTGGGGGGCTACCTACAGGGCCACCCCCTCATGAGGGTTGAGACATCTCACACACACTCGAGAATCACCAATAGCTGCTACTGCATTGCTGGAACATCAAGTATACAGATCTCGATCATGCTGGAAGGAGCTGGAGTGGAGAAACAATCAAGTCAAAGGGTCGTGAGAAATAACTTTGCCTGATCTGAGGCACCGAAAAAGTGGAGAAGCTGGAACCAAGGTACATCGCCCTTTAGACCCATCTTCTGGAGTGAAGGAGCTGATGTCGACAGAAGGAGGTCCACCATAGGAGAGGTAATAAGGGATCCTCAACTAAGGCACGAGAGAAAATAGTAGAGTGACTGACAGACTAACACTAATGATGATGATGAAATGGGGGATACTAAGTAGCAGATGGACGACTTCCCTTGTTAGAGCATAAAGGGCATGGATGACTTGGCAGCAACTGACACAATATGAAGAGGGGTAGGGGACAGTGGGACTGAATGCCATCATGTGCGACACGAGAGAGGGACCAAGAAATGAAGGATGGAGGACTATAGCGGGGTACAAATGGACTCGGGATAGACTCCATGAATGCAATGATGACTCAACTCGGATGCTCTAAACAAGGGCGACTCGATGGTGCTGCCACACAGTAAAGGTCCAATGGGGGACCATAAAAACATGAGTACAAGAGGGTATCTCATGACGAAAATCACCACGAACAAGGACAAGTATAGAGGCAGAGTGGTGCCCCAAATACAAGTGTTGTAAGTGAGGAAATCCGATTTGAAGGATAGGTGAATAGACCCTTCATGGATAAAATGTGCCCTAGTGAAGTATCAAATAATGAAAAACTAACATATACCTATTTGAGTGCTCGGTGAGAGCTTTCCAATAGTGTAGAGGTGTGTCAAATGGGGCTATGGTTTGGTCACAGCGAGCGAAAGAAAAATCAAGGGTTTTTCTTCTAATAAGGAATTTTCCCTCCAAATGCATTCATTTGCTTATGTAGCTGTGGTGAATGTAGAGAGTGGAGGAGGTCGTAAATCTTGCAGTGATTGTAGCGGAAAAACCGATCGTTGGAATCGAGATTTGTCAGTTGCAGGTAAGAGGCCTAATCCTAATCTTTCTCTTTGATGGATTAAAAGTTCAGATTAGGGCCCCAAATCTCAAGACCAGCCCCTGCCTCATATTTTCGGCCAGGTCGTACCTTTTGGGCCAAAAACTGCGACCTGTCCCAAAAGTTGGCCAAAAAATGCGACCTGTCAGCTGAAGGTGATTTCAGTGCTGTTGTGGGCTGAGAGTTGGGTTTTTTGTAATTGGATATAGTTTTTCCTATCTGTAGACTAAAAAATATGATATTTTTGTGCATATATGGCAGATATACAGATCAACTGGAGAGAGAGATACCTGGGTTCATTATGGATGGAGATCCAAGTGGATCAGGGTGTCTGTCATGCACTAGCCAGGTTTGGAGTTCTGAAACTTGTGGAGAACCCTCTGATGAGAGCTAGGGAGCCCTTGTTGGCCTGGATTGTCAATTATTGGGATCCAGATCATGAGGTATTTATAGTGTAGGGGCACAGGATCGAGTTGACAATCCAGGATTTGTATTTCTTAACTAGTCTCCCACCATTAGGGATAGTGGGAAATACACAACTAGTGTTACCGCGGGGGCGTAACATTATGGAGTTTGTAGAGCGACATTGTTGACCAGGCCTCCGAGTTAAAGGGACTTGGATACCGATTGGGGATCTAGAGAGGTTAGAGACCCGTGCAGTGGCGGCAGCAGTGTTGTGGATCCTGGGCAGCCAGGCGCTCCACCACATCACTGGAGGGTAGAAGATGATTGTATAATCATTGTTGAGCAGGACCTATTATGGGTGGCCCCAAATGATGTTGGTGTTGTTGAAAAGACAGCTGTCACTTTGCAAGTGGCAAGTGAATCATGATTGCTAATATGGGACTTTGTTGTGCTCCTTCTTTTTCGAGAAGATCCCGACCTTGCTACCTTGTGTACAGCTACCAGATGGGGGTACGAGAGAACCCAGGATGTGACGGTGGGGGTGTTTACTGTGTAGAGGAGGAGGAGGGGCATTTGGGCGGGTGTTCCGACCTAAGTTTTTTGCCCATTGGGATCAGATTTCGCTGTACATAGATGACTATCCCTATAGTGGGATGAGTTATTGTGGAGATCCAGACTTGTCACTTCTGCCGGGTCGAGTATGGGGGCCTGATGGTAGGTGAAAAGTAACTAATCTTTTATGTGCAGGTTAAAGTTTGTGAATAGTATATATGGTACTGATTCTTATAATTTTGGTATGCATATATAGCTCTGGTGAAATCGGCCGGATATATGGGACAATCTGCAGGAGCAGGGACTACAAGTGTGAGTGGATCGCGAATGGCGTAGAATGAGGACATGGCCACCCTCTTGGAGGACATACGTTGTAGTTGTGAGGGGCTGCTTACTAGTGTTTCAGAGCGGGGATGGCAAGACTTAGATGACCAATACATAGAGCTATGTATTGGTCTTCCTTCGGAATGGTGAGGTGTCATGCAGCACATGGCAATGGTCGGTTAGACTGTGCGTGATCTACAAGCTACGGCAGCAGATCCATTGGCTCGAGATCCTCCAGAGAGTGATTAGATGTGGGGCAGGGGGTGCCCCCTAGTGTGTATGGAGAGGCAAGTGTTGCCCCCCAGTTTTGAGATGTGTTTGTTGTAACATGCTATGGGCATGTCAGATGTATCAAAGTAGATGGACTCTAAAAACATGTTATATGATATATATTATGATTATGCAGTGTTTTGATGATTTTTAATTTTATTGTATTGTGTGTGATAAATTCCAATCTAGAACATGTTTTGCAATGCTATGTACATAGTGACTTTTTCCTCTAGGTACATGATTAAAAGTAATGAATCTACATTCACGTATCAAAAGTTTCACTCGTAAATATCGTCTAAACATGATAGGATTATGCACACGATAGACACCATTGAGTTGCAAGACAAGAAGCAGGGAATCTAAACGAACGTGCAGGTGGAGGATGCGATGAGAGAGGGAATCGGCTAAGAGGCCATGTACTACATCATATTTGGCTTGATTATTGGTGGCATTACCAATGCAAACCCCATTAGAGAGAACGAGGGTATGCAAGGGGGTAAAGATGGCCCAAGCTGACGAGGCTAGATTCTAGGAATAGTGACTGGCCCCATGGGCATAGCCAATATAATGTGTGGACGGGAGGTCCTGCAAAGTAGTGTCACAAGACAAGAAATGGGAGGAGGAAGAACAATGATGGCAACATGAGTGTAGGGTAGACATCAAACGACAACTATGGGAGGGAGTAGTCTAGATAGGATGGCTATGACTCATGGACTGACTAGAGGGTGATGTATGAGGGCTACGAGGGGAATAGCTGGAGCTCATGCTGCGGAGAACATCATAGATAAGGATGGTATCATCCTGGTTATGGGTGGGAAAGAAAGGGTTAGGGAGACCAAATGATGTTGCAAAACTACCTAAATCATCAGCATGGGAAGAAAGGCTCACATACAAATCATCAGGGGGGATGACAGAAGAAAAAGTAAAAGGATGGTCAAATGATGTAGAGCCCAAGAATGTCGCTGAAGGAAGATCAAGTAAAACGGACGGAGGGGATTCAGAGGGAATGTACTCCAAGGGTTGCATGGATGATGATAGGTATAGGATGGGGGTGGCAGGTTCCATCATCTCAACATCAGGGGGGGAATTTCAATGGTAGCAGGGGGATCCTCGAGTTGACCTGATGCATACTGCGCAAGGATGGGAGAGGCGGATTGATTTTGTTCAACTTCATACTCGCGAATGACATCTAAAGAGGCTTGGTAATGCATTAGGTGAGGATAATGGTGAGAATAATGGCCACGGACACCACATAGAGCACAGGTTTTGTTAGTGCGAAGAGTCTTTGGGTTCTTGGCTGCAGATGAAGAAGAAACAGAGGATTCAGGGATTGTAGACTCAGGGAACGCGACTTTAACCATGGGTCTAATACGGGGAAACTCGGGACAAGTATGGGTGGTATGACCGACGCCATCACACAAGGCAGAAGGCTTGGCGGGTGTAGGAGGGGTAGGGTCAGTCAGGGTGGTCTTGTCTTTAGATGTCCCCTTGCGAGCATTTCCTTTCTTTCTCATAGCGGTCACAATAGGAGAAGGGTCTTGTTGAGGTGTTGGTGGCACTGTAGCGATGGAAGAAGCTAAGGGAATTAGTTGAATTGGTGTCAAAGCAAGGTAATTTTTGGGGTGACCTGGTGGGGTCTCAGCTGGAGGGTTAAGATACCAGATGGGTATTCCCAGGGTCAAATTAGGGAGGGAAAGGGTGGCCATGATGGGGACAGAATAGACTCTGGGAGGAGGAGCAAGGAAAGGTATCTGACCGGCAGGGTAATGGCCAGGAGGGACGGCTCCAAGATGGTTGATATTTGGGGGAACCAACCCAGGAGGGTAGAGAGGTTCATGGGTACTAGCTAGATGAGAAGGTCCAGAAGGAAGAGTTTCAGCCAGCTGAGGTAAAGGGCTAGGAGCGGGTTGCAGCGGGCGAGGTTGAGGTTGCTGACTAGCCGAAGCGGGCCGCTTAAGGTCGGCCCGAGACGATTGCATCATGCAAACATTCACTAAGCTGGTATCAGAGATAGGAGGAGGGGGAAGACCAAGGAAGGTTCCAAGTAAGGAGGAGTCTTTGTAGACGCTTGTGGAAACATTGGTCAAAGAATCGACGGTTTTCTTGTTAGCTACAGAAGAGATGGTCGACTCAGGTGAGGTCTGAGATTTTGGCTCATGATATGTCAACTGGTCAATGGTGACTATCTTTCAATTGTGAGGGAAAAACATCTTGCGTTGAACCATATATGGGATAGCAGACATGGCATAGGTGTAACTACACCCCAAAAGAATGTTATAGTCAAGAGCGGCATCGATGACTTCAACGTCAACGCAAACAGTCTTGCCCACAAGGGTGATAGGACAATTACAGAATAGGAAAATGGGCTGGGAGGCGTGGCCATCCCATGCACAAAGGGTGATTGTGGAAGGGGCCAGCTCAATAGATCCGAGTTGTTTCCAAACAGAAGCAGACATCACACAGGTAGATGCCACCTCATCAATAATACACTGAGACACATTAACATTCTGGATTTTGATTGGGATTTGGAAAGCAACGGAAGTAGGAAGGGGAGGATGATCTGATTGACGAGCATCGAAAAAAATCAATTGGTCATCAACAGGATCTACAACACCCATGGCAGATAGCAGAGCCTTCCTTTGAGAAGGACATGACTGGAGGAGTTCCAGTGTTGAAATGGTAGCAGGAGACTACGCCAAATCATCTACTATGCTATATGAATGAGCAGCTCGACTGGAAGCAGCATTTCGGTGTAATGGGCCCTTAGGAACCTTGATAGGAACCTCAACTTTGGGCTGAGGGATCTGCAAAGGACCATTGGATGTCAAAAGAGGCTCTGTAGGACCTGAAGAAGGTGACTCGGGGATAAACGAAGCAAGAGGCTTGGGGTACTGGCGAGACCGAGTTTGAAGGTTAAGGTTGACGGTGAGAGGTGGGTTAGAATTCATCATGAGAATCTAGTAATCAGAGGAACCAGAAGGGGAAGGTTGAGGGGTTACCAGGGCATGAGGTGGTTGAGTAGTCACGAATCCTTGTTGAGGGAAAGGATCGGTAAAAACAGCTGGTTGAGAGGTAGCCGCATTGGGGGGAACAGTAGGGGAGGCATGTTGTCCACACAATGTAGCCTAAGACTCCCACATCTGCCGCATCTATGGTAATAGGGGACAATCGTGAGTGTAATGACCATAAACACCGTAACACGAACAAGGCTTATTGGTGTAGAGAGGCCTGTCCGGCTTGGGCTGAGAGCCCTATTGCTGGTTAGCAGTGTTAGAATCAATACTTGAAGGATTGGATCCACAATTACCAGGGGAAGATTGAGTTTGATTGCCTTTCCTCTTTCTTTGAGAAGAAGGAGGATTAGTCGTGCCCTGCTATGCAAATCCTTGCCCTGGAGGGGGTAGTAGTTGTTGTTGCAGGGGTTGCGAAGGCAAGGGTGGTGAAGGTCCAAATTCTGGAAGAGCTGGGACACCAGGCTGTGGGTAAAGATAATGGTTAGGATGGACAACATTGAGGTAAGCAGGAGGTTGGGAAGAAAGAGGAGGCATGTCATATCGTAGATACATGCTACCTGGAGGGGGGAAAGTGCTGGAGGTGCAAGCCCCTCCTGGAGGGAAACCATGGCCCATAGGAGGTTGAGCGTAGGTATGCGAAAGAGCTCCAATGATATCATCGACAGAGTGAGATGCCCCCAGGGCGTTAGCACCACTGGGTCTAGGGAGGTCAGGAAAGATGGTATAAACATAACCAGATTGAGCATAGATGAGGTCATATTTCAAGGCTATTTGGAGGGTGGCTTCTTCAGTTTGAGGAAACTAGGATGCAACATCTTTGCCGATGGCAGGTAAGAGAGAGCGAAGGAACCAATCCATGTAGACCCGATCTTCAAACGTGGGAGCTCGACATAAGCTCCTTCTTCTCTGCCATTCCTAGAAATGAGCGGAAAGGCGGGTCGAAGATGATTAACGGAAAGAAGTCAAGATTTCAGTACCAGTGTCGTATCGGAGAGGGAGCTGGAAATAAGATAAGAAGGCTTGGGAAATGGTCGCAAAGGTGGTATGGGAAGAGGCTGTATGATTAATATACCATTTAGAAGCTTCACCTGTAAGTGTGCATTGGAACAATATAAGACGGATGGAATCATCAGTAATGGAATTGGATGAACACCACATATGGAAAGATCGGATATGGTTGAAGGGATCTTCACTAGTAAGGCCTTCGAACTTGGGAATGTCGGAGGGGAGCTTGGTTGGCATAGCAGACCAACTAACATCGTGGCGGATAGGATCATTGATCAACTGATTCAGATCGAGGAGACTGAGACCTAGCATATAAGGGAGCAAAGGGACAGTCAAGGTAGTTCCCGTGGTGGTTCCGCTAGTAACAAACCCAGTCGTAGGACCAGGGTTCCGCTAGTAACAAACCCAGTCGTAGGACCAGGGTTCCGCTAGTAACAAACCCAGTCGTAGGACCAGGGTTAGGCCCTGAACTAGACATGGTGAAGGTAACGGGGGGAGAACTAGAAGTAGGGGGAGAACCCAAAGAATTAGAAGAAGAGTCGAAGTGCAGACTCGGGGGAGGACGAACTCGATGACGGTGGGAAGGAGTAAGTCAACCAACCGTAAACTGAGGGTGAAGGCCAAGAAGTCTCTAGGATATACGCCTTGGGGGCATAATGATGACGGCAGAAAGGGAAGAAGAATAACCAACAAAGGCAGGGAGGTGCGGAATCAAGTGATGTAAATGTCGAAACAAGGGCAGAGAGGTGCAGTGTGAATTGATTTTAAACTCTTTGCCTAGCAGTGTTAACAAAACTCTTCTTCACTTAGGGTCAGTGTGTGGCATGTGTTAATTTTAATTTTTAAACCCAGGCGTTTTGAGAGTAAAAGAAAAAGTGTGCGGCATAACTTAAAATAAATCTACAGAGAACAGTAAATAAGGTTGAAATAACAGAAAATTAATAGCTAAAAATGCATCGATCTAACCCAAGAAGGTGGGTCTCTTAAAACTAGGCTAAAAGAGGGAAAAAATCTAGTTAAAACACACTAAAAGGGTCCAATAGATCTAAGTTCGGGAGGGACAGGGATCTAAAGGAAAAAGCTATTGAAAAGAGGTGCAAAAAATAACAAAGAGGTAGAGGCAAGGTTCCTGCAACAAAGGAGGAAATCAGCTAAAGGGAGAAGGGACAAGGACATGACCCTAGAGGCAAACCCAAACAAAACTATATGAGGTGATTTGAAAGGGAGAAGAGCTAATCTAAGAGGGATCTGAAAATGAGGTATAAGATCTGAAAAGAACAAGGTTGAAACTATAAAAATTCAGACGTTTCAAATAGCTAAAACTCTTCCACAAAAAGTGGAGGGTACTAAAGCCCTAAGGGACGAGATTCCCACTTAGTTGAGTAAAACAGATCAAAAACAGGTCTAAACGGGCGGAGATAAGGGCTAGAAAACCCTGACAGAAAATTTAGACAAACCCAGAAAAATTACTGGAAAAGTGCAGAAAAAAGTGCAGGTCATAGGTTCTGGCATGTTTTCAGTCCAAGTCACAGTTTTTGGTCAGAAAAGTGCGTCCTCCAGTCCCGGTCGCAGGTTTTGGGCCGATAAGTGCGACCTGCAGATCCAGGTCTCTCGGCGGCAAATTTCAGAAAAAGTTGTCATCTCAGCTGCAGCTGATGTCTGTCACCTATGCAATAAGGCCAGAAACACACGGAAGTTAAAAATTTTAATTTTTGAGGGTTTTATAGGTGAAAAACACCATAAAAATAGGAAAAACAAAAAACTGAAGAGAAACCCTAGGGTCTAAAATAGCTGGATATGCAGGAATAGATAAAATGAGAGTGGTCGCAAAAGAAAACCCGTGTGGAGTCGCCAATTGTTAGTATGAATCATTTGTCGGAAAAATACCGATTTAGCTACCCATAAAAAATAGCCCTAACATCAATTATGGCTACTAATATCTTCAAATATGCAGTTAGTTGATCAAGACACAACTGTACAAATCCAGATCTATGCATAAAAAGACATTAAGCAGTGAAAATAAGGTTTTGCTCCATGCATCCAATAGACAAGAAAAGAACAATATTTTTGAAAGAATTTTTTATATTAAGGGGCACCTGAGAGGAAAACAAGAAAGGTGTTTCCAATTCTCCTCAATGGGATGGGTTCTTGAAAGTCCTCAGCACTTCAGATCTAGAATTTCTCTCTCTTGTCGGTGTAGAAAACCCAGACAAACATAGAACTTGAAGGGAGTTCACAAAGTGGAATGATAGAAAATTTGACAATGATAATGGCTCAAATTCAGACCAAGAGCATAGATCCAGAGTGATCTAATAGGCAACAAAAGGTGACAAATGAATCGGAAAACCCTTCTATTTATAACAAAATATTAGGGTAGTCTAGGACTTGGTGCATGAATGAAATATTATTAACCAAATTCTAGAACCACCTTTTAGGAATATTTTATTATATTTTTTGGAGGGAAAAGGTATTTGACTTGGGTCAATTCCCTTTATTTTTAAATAATAAATAAATAAATGATTTATTTATTATTTTAAGGAAGTGGTTGAATGATAATTAAATAAATAATTATTTATTTAATTATTTATAAATGATTTAGTCATATTTAACAAGGAATATTATTTAAATAGGATTTAAATAATTATTCCTAGAAAATAATAAGATAAATAAGGATTTATCTAATTAATATCCTTGTTTTGGGTTAAACATAACTTGGAATAATAATTAAATCATTGTTTAATTAATTATTCCATGAGGAAAATTAAACAAATAAAGATTTGTTTAATATTTCCTTTTGGGGTTTCCTATTTGGACCATAAACAACCTAATAAATGTGTTTTATTAAGTTATTTTACATAGCGAAAGCAATTTTACTTAGGGTAAAATTGGTCTTACATGGTGTACTTGGGTCCATCTAATGATAATAGGTTAGATGACCAAAAAATGGTGTAACACTTATCTGCATTCGTGCCGGGTTAGGGATATCTCACTTCGTCGTTTGTTTGCCTCCATGGGTTTGTGAAATCTCTTTTGAATGCTCATATTCTCTTTGCCACGTCACCATGACCTCAGATCCCTTAATGTCAAATACTGCCAAATCTAGTGTCGTGCCGCAAATATGTTCAAGACAAGTTTTTCCTCTGCAATTTTAAACCTCCCTTTGATTCTCTGTTGGTCTTAATTCGCAAATAATCATGTTCCTCTATCTGGTGTCGATGATGTGGGAAACATTATGGCCCTCCTTCGACCAGGTCGCATGCTGTTGACTTCACCTTATTTTCCAAGAAGCTGATCCAGAGACTCCCTTCAGGTACCCTGAAGCCTGCATGCCTAATGGCAGGTTCTTTGCATCAGTCGCAATGTTTACATCATTGGCCTTCAATTGAATGATTCTGCAGGTGTTTGACACCAGATCACTGTTCACATTCCATGGATTATACCTTTTGTACCTTGAGAGCCGTTGTCATTATTGGTAGTTTCTCTCGCGTCTATTAACAACTCTTATTATTGGCTGGTAATCAGACGATGTTCCTACATGTTGGACTTCAACTCGTCTATTCGCATGCTCGAGCTTGTACTTTTTTTGGGTCAGGATGGAGTGCAAGACTGTGGGTTTTGTCTGATGAAATCTAGGCTGCGGGTTCTTTGTGGACTACTATGACTTATTACATGACTCTTCTGATTGGATGGATGCGACCATACCTGAGTCTATTTGTTGATCCTTATTTCTATATGGCTGCGTCCATAACTTGGATCTCACTTTTTATGTACTCTATTATGGATGGCTGCACCCATAAAACATATCATATATCAAAGATATCAGTTGTATTTGTACTTGTAAGTTTTCTGACAGCAGTGTTTGGGTCAAACGCGTTCTCATAAATAATTTCACCCCTCCCTCTCTCTCGGACCTCATGCTTTAGGGGGCATCTGTTACAGATCATTTTGTCACCGTCCCTGCAATCCCTCGTTATTCCCGTGACTTGTGAATTGTGTCATACTCTGCAAACACCTTATTTGCATCCTTCTGCATAAGGACATCATTTCTGCTGTTGGACATTTCCTCAAAAAAGCACACAAAAACTATGTTTTGGCCTTGGCACAGATAGCCAGTTCATCCCTCGTGCCGCCTGGTGCTCTGTCTCAGTGCAGCCCCGCGCCAAGCTGTTTTAGGAATTTTTTTTTTAAATTAGAGGTGGAAGT
Organism: Pinus albicaulis; assembly: GCA_034641835.2. Taxonomy (NCBI): domain Eukaryota; kingdom Viridiplantae; phylum Streptophyta; class Pinopsida; order Pinales; family Pinaceae; genus Pinus; species Pinus albicaulis. The sequence goes on along the minus strand of JAXQQM020091806.1, from coordinate 233,634 downwards.
TTCCTTCTAACTACCTTGGCGATGAGTCACTCGAAGTGGTTAAGTTGATGAGCCATGGATCTCTCTCTTTAGGTAGTGGTTTTTACCTCCCATGGAACACTCCTTGAAGATAGGAATCCCTTCCATGATTATAGGGATCCTAAATTCTCCCTCTCCCTCTATATAAATAGGCCTTCTCCCTTTATGAAAGCTAGCTGAACATATAGCTAAGGAGCTAAACTTGGAGAAGAATACTATAGCTGAGTAATTGCTATTGAGAAAGTAGAAGCAAGGAGAATTCTATAGAGAGAGTGTCATATGAATTCTCGATGAGCCTTTGTCAAACGCGCTCCACTTGAACCTTGCTGGAGGAGATCACAATGTCGAAGCTTGGTTGTACTCTTCCTTCCATTTATTAATATACTCGACTATGGTGTTGGTTCCATCATTGTGTTATCTTGTTTATGTAATGCAATTGATTTATTCCTCTTCAACTGACTGATATTTATGAATTTGAATTAGTATGTTGTATATTTTTGTTGTTTCTTGTGTGTGTGTAGGTGTCCGAGTGTGAAAGCAGGTGGATTGTGATCTGTCAAATCAAGAGCGAGGAGCGAGCCACTCTTTCTGACAACAACGACAGCATAGGACCTCTAGTAGGTCATCTATCGAATCTGCATCCATTCGTTAACTAGGAATAAATATTATAGTGTGTCTTGTTTGTGGCTAGACCCAGTCTAGGGCTAGTGGGATCGCCTCTGCCCGCGGAGGTGATTTACCTCACCAAAAATTTGGCAACTCCACTGGGGAGTAGTGCGAGTTTGTCTTTCACCCATTAGGTCTTCTTTTGGTCTTTTCTTAATTTTTTTTTCCTTTTCTAATTATTCTGCTAGGTCTAAGAGCCTTGTTCAGCCCTAGAGGATCAGATCTGACCTCTGTTTTCAAAAGTTTCTCTTCTACCTAAGTGAACTGGCTTGGCGTGTTTTCTGCTTAGACAAACGCACAGATTGGCGAATTTTGCTAGTGTTGCGCCTGCACCATTCGCTATTTGGCACTGATTATAGCCAAACAGTCGCACCAATTCTTGTAGGTGTTAGGGTTTTCTTTGTTCTGGAGATTTTTGTTCAGTGCTTGTGCTTCTGGGCTATTTTAGGTATGCATTGAGTGCGTTGGGATGGTTTTTTATTGTGATTGGATTCCTTCCGTTAGTTGTTTGTTCGTTTCCTATCAGCATCATAGCCTTAGGTTTTTTTAAGTGCTTTGGTATGCTGAGTCTCCTATAGGAGTTTGAGCCTTTGTCTCGCAGTCAACTTCTTTCCTCGTTTGGTTGCATTCATCTCCTTTGATCTGTTTGAGTGATTACATTGGTTGAATGATTCTTGACTTTTTCGTTCAACTTTACTTCTTGTCACTCCAGGCATAGATCACTGCTTGCATGGGTATGTTTGGAAATATTTCTTCAATTCGAGAGATTGCAACATTGGTTTGAGTTTTGTTATGTTTATCCTGGGCTAGTTGAAATTGTTTTTCTTCAACTCTCGCATTAATGTTCTATAGCTAGTGTTTTGGTTTGTATTTCATGTCATTTAGTGCACTATTTCCTCTAGTACATTTAAAAATATAAAAAAAATTGTTTGCATTCATGTTTGCATTGTAAAATTGAAATTCTTTCACATATCTAGCATTGGAAAATTCTAGGATAGATTGCTCATTTTCATTAGCTTGCATTGGATATTGTAGTGGATGTTTCCACATGTCCTCATTATTTTCTATCGCCTAAAAACTCCTAAATTTTCCATAGATATCTTTTCATCGAATGAAATGGTATTTTTTGGCATGTAGCTTGCATTTAGGGATTTTTGAGATCCAACGTTCGGTAGGACCTTGGAATTGAAACGTAAATACAAGATAAACTTAAAATTTACTCAATTAACCTAAGGAAACATTGAAACCTAACGAAACATCTAGTGGTCTAAGTTAGAGACGTGTTCTGGTATCTTTAAACATAGCATCTGTCACTCGCGATCTGGCTTTAGATAGCACTAGTACAGACTTGTGCTCCCTGTACCGTCGAGTATACAAAGGGAAACCCCTCTAGGTTGCAATCCTTTTATCCGTAGGAAGCCGAGTCTACCACCTTGTAACCGTGATACACCGAACACAACATTTGGGGAGACTACCTACATGTACGTCAAGTCCTTGGTTCATTCTTCTTTCATTTGATCACCAAGGTGTATATGGCAGTTCATGGAAACCTAGTACACCCTTCTACCTAGACTACCTGAGTAGTCATTTTCAATCTTTACTGACTCCATAAATTTGAAAATATCATCGAGCACTTGTCCTTTCACTCTCACTTAAAATTGAAAGTGACTGGAGTCATCTTTCGCTTGTTTCTTTACTCTTAAAACATGAAACAATGAAATTTTTGTTTCAATGTGGTAAAATAAACTACCTACGATTACACACCCATTAAAGTTTGATCGCTTGGCCTATCTTTGTTTGTTGTGGTTTTTATCCAAGAGTCTTCGTTTTCGATCTCTTTTTCTTTTTCTAGTGTGCTATGGTCACAGTGGTGGAACCATTGGTTTCGTCTAGTGGTAGTCCTTTCTCGAACGATTCATCTGAAACTTCTCAAACCTCTAGGTCTGCCGAGCTTAAGCTGCCTATTCTCCCCTCAGAGTACCCCTTTAGAGAACCAATTGAGTTCAATTGGCCTCTTTCAAATGCTTGGTTTTGGTTTGGGGTAGGTGAAAATTTTCCCCCTCTTACATCGGGATCGCCATTTTTGGTTGCTATCATACCTCCTAGTCCTTGTAGTCTTTTACAAGATCTCACGGCATATTCAGATATGGACTCGTCTGGTCGTTTTGGTAGTGAGGGGATTCATGTTTTGTATGAATAATACCAACTTTTTGCGAAACAAATCCCTCAAGAGTCCACTCAATATTCACCATCAGTGTCACTTACAGCCAAACATAGGTCTTTGGGTCAGATTATGGTCGGTATTTCCTCCATTGCAGCATCAACTCCATCAAGGGGTTTGTTCCTTCCATCATTAGGGATATTTCCAATGACACCTGTCTCGTCAACACCTTTTGTTACATCTGTCCCAACTAGACCTACTGTTTGCGTGGCTGCATCGGCACCGGTTGTCACCACTCAGTCATCAGGGGCATTGCCTTCGGTAGAGACTTCAATTGCCATGGAAATCCCCGACAGCCTTTTTTTTTAGGAGCATTGGCTGGCTACTCAGCAGTAGAGGTCCCAGACTTACCAGTCCCCTAAGGATTTTGGTGAGCGTTATCTTTCTCATTCTAACGCAGTTGGTAACACCATTTATACACTTCCATTTCATTATGATGAGTACGGAAACCCTATCTATTTTCCTGCTTTGGAAGCTTATCAGTTCCTTTCCAGTTTTATACCTATATTGCATGTGCAACCTTCTAACCAACAAGGACAACCCTTTTAGGGACAACATTCGGTTCAGTAAGGGTATGCTTACGACCCACAAGGACAACCCTTTCAGGTACAACCTTTGGTTCAGCAAGGGTATGCTTATGATCCACAAGGACAACCCTTTCAAGGACAATGTTTGGTCTAGCAAGGATTATTTTACGGTCCGCAAGGACAGTCTTACAATCCACAAGGCCAGCCTTTACAAGGTTAGCCTATGATCCAACCTAGGCAACCTCAAGGACCTGTTGGGAAACCGATATATCAACCAGGGCCTTCATATGGTCCTGGGGGGTAGATTTATCCATCTCAAGGGCAACCTTTTGTGCAACTGCAACAGCCATATCTTCTAGTTGGTCCAAATTTTGCACAGCCAGGGCCATCTTATGGTCCTACTCCAGGTCAACCTGGCCATCATGCACAACCTGGACCATTGCAACCATCAAGCCAACCTGCTCCGCAGGGGAAACTTGGTGGCCCTCATCAGTCAGGTCAACCTTCTCAGTGGGGACAACCTGCATAGACAGTTCACCCTGCTCAGCCACCGCTCTACTTTACACCATAGTTGGGTCAACCTGTGTGCCTGATTTATGCATCTCAGCAGGGCCCTACTTATTAGAAGTTCGTTCGACCCCAAGACGCCTATTACCCGCGAGGTCAATATCGACCAGTTTACAATGCGCCTCAAGGTTCTTCTTATTACCCTCAACCACCAAGCTATACTCACATTCCACAGAAAAATATTTATGTTGCTCAATCACGACCCTCATATACGTAGAATCAGTATCCTGGTCCTCAACCTCTATATCCTGGTCTTCAACTACCTCACCAAGCAGTGGATACGACTTAGCACCCCTAAAGTATGCCTCTAGTAGGCCCAAGGAACATCATCAAGGCATGCATAGTCTGGGATCCCATGTGCGATCCCCTCCAGATTTTGTACTATCTCATCCTCGCTGCCCTCACCGTGAGGATCGAAATCGCGACGAGTTCACCTGGCTATCAGTGACATACCTGTAGGTCTCTCTGGGCCAACATCTGCATACATATAAGATTAACTGTTAGAACATGCATATATACCAAAAAACAATAAACTCACAAAAATGAAAAATGAGTCTCACCTAGTTCTTCATCCCAATCCTCTCCCTACGGAAGTGGGAGGTTTGGATCATCGGTGAAGTCTATACCAGAGTAAGGACAGTCCTCCAGGACAATTAGTTTTCAATGGAGCAAATAAAAAAACTCTGGCCTTCAGGACATCTGTTGGCCACACCCTGCTCTAGACATCAACGCAACCCATCAAGCCATCCGTGGTTCTTTGGGTGGTGGCATCGAGACAATGACCTCCTGATGCTGGAATATCGGTAGTCGTTCCAATAAGAATGATACCAAAATGGATCCATACCCAAATTATATCAATTTGGTCTTCTTGCATTTGGTTAGTTGCCGCTTGATGTTAATGGTCATGGCCTCTACCTAGTTGTAGAGATTTGGGGTCAGGCAGTCTATAGAAAGAAGAAGTTGTGTCTTTTTGGCCTCATGCGGTGCTTTCGATCCTGCAGCCCACGTGATAGTGTACAACACTACTTTTAGTGCCAGATTCGGGATGGTTTGGATGTCAACCTTCCCACTTCCCATTCCTTTGCGTGCCCCTCGGCACACTCTGTTGATCACCATCCCCATACTCTCCCCAGAGGGATGGGTACCTATCAGCATAGGGACTGAACCCCTCCACGACAATCCTATGATAAAGTACACATCAGATACTTTAAGTTCAAGTTCCTGATCTCAAAGCACAAAATTTTCTTGATCTTCGTCCCAAATGCTTATCAGATATTGAAGCAATTCCGGCTGAGCCCGGAGGCACGATGTTAGGAATAATTTCTTTAGCCCACAATGTCTGAGGGCATCCATGCATTGTTCATTCTCCATGTCAAGTTCATCTTCCTCACTGTGTTCTCTCTCTTTCCACTCAATCACCATTTTCTCTACTTGATACCTGCACATTGGTCATATGAACATTGTTAGTCTACTTAGGCATCGATATTTACAAGAAATTGACTTCATTTTCCTCAAATTTATGCGGATTTTTGGGTTGTGCAGTTGGCGCGACTGTTTCACAAATAGTCGCGCCAATGGATGTGCCCTCTATGTAAAAAAGGGGTGATTGGCACAGGTCAGTTCCCGAAACCCACGCCAACTGCGATGCCCTAGTTTTGACAAATCCTCTACTAAAGGAATCAAAATGACAAATACAGGTAATAAAATTTAGCTTAAAATATGGCAAATGGTGTCAGATATTACCTGAGACTGACAGAATTTAAATTGGTTCACTGGATCTCTCGCAATCATCGGCACAAGATCGCAAGGTAAATGGGTCACTATCGCTCCACAAAGAGGTAAAAGTGAAAAGTAAATCATTTTTACCACTTATGGCATTTTATAACTTTCCAAAGTTTTAAAATTAGGTTTTAAAACATGTTTGTCAATTATTTTATCATATTATTTTCAAGAAATGGGTTTTACACACGTCTTTTGTGCAGCAACAGGTTTTCACATGGTTATGACGAAGAAACGAGTTGTATTTTACACTTTTTCGAACTCGGTAAAAACATGAAAAAGTCACTACTAGAGTCACCTTTCAGCTCTTTTCTGACTCTCTAAAACTGAAAATATTGTCGATAATCTTATCGTTTTGAACTCGTTAAATGGTTGCGAAAGGATATCTACCCAGTATACGTTTACCCCTTTTTTGGGTTGGGATAGATCATTTACTAAAAAGGAATACCTTAGCCTATCTGTTAGGTCCATATAGCACTAGTATAGTCCCTTATTATTGTTAGTGTAACCCCCTTATTGTTATTATTGTACCCTTTTAACCCCCATTTTGTTATTATTGTGCCCTTAAATTATTATTGTTAGGTCGGCTAGGATTACATTGTGGCCCACTAGGATTACATTATGGCCCCATGGACTCCTATATATAGAAAGGAGGATTTGTAAATTGTATCATCTAAGAATTGTTCATTTATGTAATGCATTGGAGGTTTCCCCCTCGAACTGGCTTATTTCTAAGGCGTTGAAATCTCTTTTCTTCTATTTTTGAAGCTGGTTACACAACATTTGGTATGAGAGCTTTGGATTCTAGGGTTTCGATACTCCAAACAGGTCATCGTGGCATTTTTGCTATAAATTTTTTTATACAAAGTTTCAGAAGCTGAAATTTTTAGAGTGCAAATCCAAAATCCAGAGGAATATTGTCTAAAACTTTCAGAGCTTGGTTCGCAATATTTTCGGAGATATGATCTGTGGAAATTAGGTCTTTTTTCAGGCTCCTAAACAGGTCATCATGGCATTTGCACTATAAATTTTTTTCTGCTACGGTTCAGAATCTGAAATTTTTAGGGTGTGAAGCAGAAATACTGAGGAAACTCTTCAAACAATTTCAGAGCTTGGTTTGCAATATTTTTGGAGATATGATCTGTGGAAGGTAGTGAATTTTTAGGCTCCCGAATTTCATCTCAAAGACATGATCGTGGGAAAATATTCATAACTCTCTCTCTGAGCATCGGATTGGAGTTCCGTAAAAATTGGTTGCAAGTAAATGGACTTTAGTTTCTTGGCTATCAATTTTAGATCTGAAGGATGAAACAATGACACGTGGCAAGTCATAAAATTTCGCTCTACTCAACCAGTCCAAAATTGGGTCATTGTGGGAGATTGGACATATCTTTGTCTTGAAGAATCCAAAATTAGATCAGACCTGTGGAATTTGAAAGAAGCTTCAGAGGGCTACTACAGGGATGAATTTTAGATATTGAAGATTTTCAATTACAGAGATAATTCAATTTCAATATCGAGCTCCTCAAAGCAAGTAAAATGTGTGTATTTTTTTTCCGAATTGCATAAGTCTTGTTTGAAGAATCAAGTTGAATTGATTCCAAGGGCATATTGTAGAATATATATCAATATTGGATTCTAAAATGGCCCCTAAAAAGAATTCAACACCAATTAAGCCTTTAGAAGGCTCTACTATGACTCATGAAGACGAACAATGGCAACATCACATATCAAAATTACAAGAGCAAGTGCAACAAATTTCACTCTTGCAAAGAACAACAAAAAATGAAATGGAAGTTTTGAAGAAAGGCGTGGAAACTAAGATGGATGGTTTGAAGAAAGGCATGGAAGCTAAGATGAATGGTTTGGAAGCTAAGATGGATGGCATGGAAGTGGGCATGGAAGCTAAGATGGATGACATGGAAGCTAAGATCGATGAAAAAATGAAAGACAACGTGGAAAACATGAAGAAGGATCTAAAAGTAGACATCGAAGGTTTGGAAAAATTGATACAAGAAATGTTTCCTAATGGTGAAAAGATAGTAGAGGAAACTCATGATGAGAACAAAATAAATGTTAATCGTGATTTCATAAACTCTATAGTTTGAGGGAAGAACCACCATATTCCAAAAATGGATATGAGGAAGTTTGATGGAAAGGATATTGTAACATGGATACTACAGATGGAGCAATAGTTTGATCTCCATAATGTGAAAAACACACAAAAGGTACGCATTGCAACTTTACATTTAGAACAAAATACATTTGTATGGTATCGATGGCTTTGCTCCCGTAAAAAAATTGTCACTTGGTCAATTTTTATGGAGGAAATGATAGCACATTATGAGGATACAAAGAGCAACACCTTCTTTAGCCAATTGATAAATCTCAAAAAAAAGGGTTTAGTGGGGCAGCAGATTGAGGACTTCCAAAAATTGAATACAAGGGTAACTGATATTCCAGAGGAACACAGGATTGATATCTTCATAGGCACTTTAAAGGATAACATCCAACATGAAGTTCGCGTTTTGGAACCTGATTCATTGGAGAAGGCATTCAAGTTGGCAAGAAAATTTGAATGTAAAATTATGGCGACAAGGAAGCCTACCACTCAATTCTATAAAGAAGGAAGTACTGCTACGCCTAGATTTCCACAACCTACAAGGTTGACACCACAACAATTGGAAGAAGAAAGAGAAAAAGGGCTTTGCTATATTTGTGATAGAAAATACACTAAAGGTCATAATTGTGCTGAGAAGAAATTATTTTACATAGATTGTGAAGAAGAAGAATAAAATGAACAAGAAGAGGATATACACCAGGAACCAGCCCTAGAAGAGGAAGAAATGTATCCGACCATATCGTGTAATGCACTGGCAGGAATTACCACTCCTCAAACTCTCAAGATAGAAGGACATATCAAGAAGAAAAGGGTAATAGTGTTGATTGATTCAGGTAGCACCCATAATTTTATTCATTGTAAGGTAGCCAAGGAATTAAATTGTTTCCTATACCCAGAACCAGAATGTCAAGTAATGGTTGCAAATGGAGGAACTATAAATTGCTCGAGAAAATTTCATAATATCAAGCTAACCATGGGGGAATATGTATTGAATAGTTCAATGCTTTCCATTCCTATGGGAGGTGTTGATGTTGTACTAGGAGTACAATGGTTACAATCTTTGGGGACGGTAGCTTTTAATTTTCAAGAACTTTTCTTGAAATTTTTTTCAGAAGGAAAGGAAGTTGAATTACGAGGTATTGTAGGGAAGCTAGGAAGGATAATAAGCTCTAATGTCATGAAAAATCTTCTAAAGAAATAACAACAAGGCGTAATTGCACAATTATGCTCACTAGAAGTTCCAACATTAAAATCATCTATTTCTGTAGATCTCCAACAAGTCTTGGACAATCATTCCAAGGTGTTTGAAACTCCCAAAGGACTCCCACCTATTCGTGATCATGATCATGCTATTCATTTGATTCCAGGAAGTGTTCCTCCAAACATCGAGCCTTATAGATATCCTTACGTCCAAAAGAGCGAAATTGAACGTATGATTGCAGAAATGTTAGAGGCAGGTATAATTCAACCTAGTCAAAGTTCTTTCTCTGCTCCCGTAGTATTGGTACACAAGAAGGATGGATCATGGCGAATGTGTCCAGATTATAGGGAGCTCAATAAGCTCACCATTAAAGACAAATTTCCCATTCCTGTGATTGATGAATTATTGGATGAATTACATGGAGCAATTTATTTTACCAAGTTGGATCTTCGTTCAGGATATCATCAAATTAGAATGAAGATCGAAGATATTCCAAAAACAACATTTCGAACTCATGAGGGTCATTATGAATTTTTGGTCATGCCTTTTGGCCTTACCAATGCACCTTCTACATTTCAAGGGTTGATGAATTCCATTTTCAAACCCTTCCTTAGAAAATTTGTGCTAGTATTTTTTGATGATATACTACTCTACAGCAGGTCTTGGAAGGATCATGTTGAACATGTTGACAGGGTGCTCAAACTATTGCAGGAGAAACAATTATATGCAAAAACATCCAAATGCTTCTTTGGAGTACAAGAGGTGGAATATCTGGGTCATATTGTATCTCACGAGGGTGTTAAAGTAGACCCTAACAAAATTAAAGCCATTAAGGAATGGAAAATTCCCACAACCATAAAGTAGTTGCGAGGATTTCTCGGGTTAACAGGGTATTATCGCAAGTTTGTTAAGAATTATGGGAGAATAGCAGCACCTCTAACAACATTATTGAATAAATATGCATTTTCATGGACTCCTGAAGCAACTAAGGCCTTTGAACATCTTAAAGAGGCAATGTGCCTAGCACCGGTCTTAGCTACGCCAGACTTCACAAAAACCTTATTGTGGAATGTGATGCCTCAGGAAATGGAATTGGTGCAGCTTTAATGTAGGAAGGAAGACCCATTGCTTTTGAAAGTCGTCCAATCAAAGGAAAGTATTTACAGAAACCTATTTATGAGAAGGAAATGTTAGCAATAATACATGCACTAAAGAAATGGCGAACTTACCTAATGGGAAGACACTTCAAGGTAAAAACTGATCATGATAGTCTTAAACACTTTTTGGAACAAAGACTATCTTCAGAAGAGCAGCAAAAATGGGTCACAAAGATGTTGGGTTATGACTTTGAAATAATCTACAAAAAAGAAAAACTTAATGTTGTTGCAAATGCAATCTCAAGAAAGAATGAAGAGGTGGAAGCATTGCTTTGTGCCATTTCTATTATCCAAATAGATTGGATAACCGAAGCAAGAGATGAATGGAAGAAGGAAAAAGATGTATGGACACTCATTCAAAAGTTGCAGCAAGATCCTAGTACATCTGATACATTTAGTTGGAAAAATGATTCCTTATGGTACAAAGATCGCTTATATCTTTGTAAGAATTCCCAACTAAAACAAAAGATTCTTCTCGAATTGCACACTTCTCCTTTAGGAGGACACTCAGGATTTTTAAAAACTTACCACAGGGTGAAGAAAGAATTTTTTTGGGATGGCCTTAAATCTGATATTCAAAAGTTTGTGGCGGAATGTTTGGTTTGCCAGCAGAATAAAGTGGAAACAATTAAGACCCCGGGACTTCTACAACCTTTATCCATTCCAAGTCAACGTTGGGAGGAAATTTCAATGGATTTTATCACAGGTTTACCTAAGTCTGAAGGAAAGAGTGTCATCATGGTGGTAGTTGATAGACTTACCAAGTATGTACACTTTTGTGCATTATCTCATCCATTTAAAGCAAGTACAGTTGCTACTACATTTATGGATAGAATTCAAAAGCTACATGGAAGCCCAAGGGTTATTGTGAGCGACAGAGATCCCATTTTTACCGGAAATTTTTGGACGGAGTTATTTTCTTGTTTGGGTACTCAATTAGCTCATAGCTCATCTTATCATCCTCAATCTGATGGTCAAACTGAGATAGTAAATAAATTTTTGGAAGGATATCTTCGTTGTTTTGTATCTGATAAACAAACATAATGGGTCAAGTGGTTACCTCTCGCTGAATGCTGCTATAACACTTCCTTCCATACTGCAGCAAAAATGACCCCATTTATGGCACTTTATGGATATAATCCACCATCCATCACATCATATTTAAGAAAAAATTCGAAGGTTTTTTTAGCGCTCGAATCTACCTTAGGCTGAAATAAGGTAAAACTCAAGGCAACATCAAACCAAGCTCAGCCTCGTAGCTAGCCCTACGAGGACAGGAGAGGGCTCTCTCCGGGTCTATCTTGGCAAAAGGTCTTCAAAGGGGCTGAGATGACTTATACTGGATACTGATTTTAGGCTAGTAAATAGATAGGAAAGTTTGTTTTAAATTTTTTGGGTTTTTGTTGGAAAAATGGGAAAAACAATTTTGGGCTCGGGGATGAGGCCAGATCTTTGCAGAATTCGAGGTGGGGCAATGTAGGCAGTAGTCTTGATGCTTTTTATTATGTGTATGGATGGATCAGAATGACAAGGAGCTAAAGAGGGCAAGGGAGAACAAGAATCCTCTGCAAACTGGCGAAAACATATAAAACTAAACAAATTTAAAGGCAGAGCACTGGAATCAATGGATTCTACCTCATTTACTCATTCATTTAGTTTGAGAAGAAAAAGAAGGGAATGGAATACATTAAAAATTAAAGAACTTAAAAATAACTGAGAGAACACACCATCAAAAATGAAATCCACAAGAATCCCAACAGGTGCTGCAAAACCTCTGATCTTTCCTTAGCCAAAATGCAGAAAATATGTACAATAGTGTGCCAAACTTTTCCCAAGAGTCCAACCTTGAAAATGTCTCAAAAAATAAAATAAATAGACAATTATAACCCCTTCCCATGCCTCTAGGGGTCAAGCTCATGCTTCTAGGAGCAGTTTGAACCAATTCTAAACATGGAGCTAAAATCTAGGCAGCCAAACAACTTTCCTCTATAAGCTAGGCAACTGATCCATTCACTTGATTTTCACTTTTAGATAAATGAATCATCTAGAACAAGTAAATACATGCCAAAATTACATCATGGTTACCAAATTACATCAATCTAGATCAAAAATTACATCAAGTGGTGAAAATAGTCAATACTGGCCGAATTCCTGAGCTGGAAGGTGAAAAATAGGTTGAACTCCTCTATGCGCCGCGCTACTTTGGACCTAATTTTGGAGCACTTACCGAAGTCAAAATTGAGCTCATGATAGCTTGTTGGAGAGCCCTAGATTTCTTCTATCAAACCTAAGTATAATTTTTCAATTTGGAGCTCATTTTCCCCTCCAAAACTTCATTCTCCCAAGACTACTTCCTGCTGGTGTAAAAGGTGGCAGAAAGGTGATTTTCATGGTGTTTTTGGCCCTTAAGACCACCCAGAATTTGATGAAATGCTTCGGCCATTTCTGAACATACATAATATATCATGAAAAATCCAAAAATACAAAGTTTTCCTCCAAAAGGTGTCCCAATCATAAGCGCGCGTCGGGTCGCGCGACGCGTTGGGCGGAAAAACTTGTTTTGTGACCAAAATTTTCAAAAATGACAAAAAATTCTCCAAATTTGCTGAAATTCAGAGCGAATATCCCCTATCATGCCTCATGCTCATCCAATGAAGCCTCGGCAAAGATCCGGAGTGGATCAGGCCTCTTTCACCATTTCAGTGCTCTGCTCAACCTTTTCTTCAGGATCTTCATTTTTGCTCTGCAAACGTTCATGCGGGCCCAATAATGACCTTTCATAGGACGGAGCATGTCTTTGTCTCTATTTTCCTTTTCCAACAACTTCTCCAGATGAATGTTAACATGCAGAAGGTTGGTCTCTCACTCAATTGGTGTCATGTCACCAGGTCTCTTCCGGGCCAATTGTCGATCTTCACAGATTCACCACAGCTCTACAAGTGTGTGTTGATCCTCCAGCTGTTTGTTCCACTACTCCAGGTACTTTATCACCCACTGTGCTCTCTACAAATTCTCTATCAAAGTACCAATCTCAGCTCTCTGCTCCTGGATGACCTCCCTCAGTTTCGAGCTAGGAGAGCTCGCATCAACATCGATGAGTATAAAATTAGTGTCTCGGCCTCCTGAAGGGCCCTCATCGTGCATAGGCCTCTTGCCTCTATCCTGAACCTGTACCTATGCTGATGTCGAAGGCGAGACCCCTTCCACCCCGAGTGGAGATAGTACTCGTCGTGTAGCTGCAAATAAGGCTCTATGGCCTCGCTGATATGTCACATACAGTGGAGCACTGATATGTTCAGTCTCAGGAATATCAAACTGGTGTGAAGGCTCTCCCTCATCACTTTTTCCACTTTTGTGAGACCTCCTTGGCACATTAACCTCTGTAGATGAATCACTGTCCTGCTCATACCCCTTCTCATAAGGTGAATCCGTCTCTGACATGGTGCTAAAATCAAGATGTTTGACAAATATATGCTGATATGGTAATGATGAAAACAAGAATTCAGTGTATGCTCTAATCCCAAATGTGTCACATATGTATCAAGGTGCTATAAAAAAACCACAATGAGGAAAGTACTGTCAAGTGTGAGGACAGCCACTGTTTGAGGGATTTAGGAATATGGACAATTTACAAGTGATATAGGAAAATAGTGATAGTGAGGGGAGTATTTTTGGTAACGGGAATGGGTGAAATGACAAAATGTAAGTGAAATCTAAGGCATAATCCTTGAACGTTGTGGCAATTAAAATTTTGTCAATGGAGGGAAGGGATAACAAGCGATAAATTTAGAGTTTTACCACATGGGAACAAAAGGGAATGAAGGATGTGAAACAACGGTATAAAAATGGGACTGTGGTATAATAACAGTGATCACAGCAGTGAGGAAAATGATATAATGATAGCAGTGATAAAAGCATACATAGCAATGGCATAAGAGTGTTTTGGAAAATGCAAGTTTTGACACCAATTTCAAATGAAAATCATCACTCCTCAAACCCTATGGAGCATATTTCGAAGTGGACATAGGGTTAAGTTTTGCACCATTCAAACACTAATATCTTTGCTTCTAAACCATAGCACCATAGCCCAAAATCATCATACAGGCTTTGAAAAACTTACATGGAGGCGAAAGAGCCGATTTGAAACGAATTTTGGTGAAGGAGGGTAATTTTCTGGCCTTAGAGCTCTATGCGCCACACGCAAACCTAGTGCGTCACGGCCCTTGGGTGCGCCACGCGCGTGTAAAAATGAACTACTAGTTTTTTCCCAATGTGCCGTGCGCATTCTATGCACCGCGCTCTATTCCTATGCGCCGCGCACACTGTCAACACACAGTTACGGCCCCTCAACACTGAAATTCGCTCTTCAACCTCCAAATTCGGCTTTGCTCTGAAAATTTGTGAATGTAATTTGAAAAAAAATATTTACATAGCCTTGTAACATATCTTGCAAGAGTTGGGTTTAATTTTTACTTCCGCCACAACCCATTTTGTAATGTCTTTCATTTGGCACTTTATCCTTTCATTGAACTTCTGTCTTTTTTCGCCTTTTCATTGATTTTCTGAGTTTGGACTGATGAAAGTTGTTGATTTTTGCAAGAATGTTGGCGTTTGGACTTCGGCAAAGACTAGAGGCTGCATTGAAATTTTTTATGGTAGAAAAAATACATGATTGTTACAAAAAATGAATTTGACAATTTCTTGTTCAAAACAGAGTTTTGAACAAAAAATTTCCTCAGATGTGTTTGATGATGAAAATTTGAATTAAGAACCTTTTTGAAACCATCCTCATGGCTTGCGGGCATTTATTAAATATATCAAAAGACTGAACCCTAGACTCTAAAACTAAAAGACTCTTGTTGACCAAAATAATCATTTATAACCATGAATTACGTGAACTGAACTTTGATGACTTCTGAGGAGTTTTAATTAGCCTAGCAGGTACAAGCACGAGGGAATACAAGAAGACCAAACCCTCTCATCAGTTAGTGGCATGCCCCTAGTGAAATGAAACGAAGTAAAGTGAGTGAGACACCTAAAAATGATATGCAAAAAGTGAAATTATCTCTGACGGAGGGTTGTAAGGACCGACTCTAACATTGGCTCCAATGGGGATGGTGGCTCCAAGGAGATGCCAAGAATGGAAGATCTCTGGAAGAGATAGATAGTGCCTTCATCCATTGGGCGATGGAGTCATTATTTCAACAGATAACACAAAACTTTTGACACATTTATTAACTGAAAACTTGACTGAAACCTGACTGAAACTGACTCAATTTATTGACTGGAAATTCGACTCAAACTAACTCGATGCAAACTGAAATGACTGAAAAAAATTGACTCTAGCAAACTAACTCAAAATGACTAAGACCTGAACTTAAAACTTAAAACTTTATGGCAGTACATGACCACCCGTGTTTCTTGCAAGACAATATACCATCAAACTATATCATAATGCCAATGTAACCAATCACGCAGATTCCTTCTTGACTGATTCTCCCGATCAGATTTCCTGGTCAACAGTAAATGCTGATAACTGGGCATCCAAAAACATAATTGACCATGATCTCTTTCAACACTTAATACTGCAATAATCACCTTCACTGCTGACTGCAAAAAATTTTCCACTGGATCCTGAAAAACATGAAGATTTACCTCCTGCTGAAGAAACAAGGTGTCTTTTTCTTTTGATTCTGATCTTTCTTCATAATGTACTTCAGTGAAAGCATGTCCCTGGTTCTCAAAAAATTCTGAACAATTAGATGAGCAGCTCTCCTCTTCAGAAAAAATTTCAAAACATGAGACATATGAAGAAAAGTCTGAAAGGCAGTCCTGAATGGTCTGATCTTCTGTAGTCTGAATATATTGTAGGTGATCTTCATATGATATGACAGCCAGATTCTCATTACATTCATCAACCATAAGAAGAGAAACTTCAGCTGATTCTTGAAACCCAACACTATCATTTCTATCATCTACCATAAATTCATCAAGGGAAACTTTTTCACTTACTTGAACAAAGATTCCATCTTGTTGTTCATGAATAGACTGGATTACCTCTTTATGAAGATCTAGTTCCGGTGGGATGAGAGCATTTAGATTTGTAACTCTATTTTCTTCATGCCGGATGATCTCAACAGCAGAGTTCTCCTTTATGGGATTTAGCACAAGGTATTCTTGGTTGCCATAATATGGATCTAAATCTGAAAATACTGACTGGACATTATCACATTCTGAAATTGAAACTTGACTTCCCTGCATGCTGTCTTCTTCTATGGATAGATCTGAAATGAAACTCTCTCTTTCATCAATTTCAGCCATATGGAAATCTTCAACCTGTTGATCTTGATAAGTATCCTCTGAGATTTATATGTGCTGCTAAAACCAACTTTCATACAATGCTTCCATGATTTCTTCGTCCATCAATTCATTATCCCCATAACAATTCTCAAGATCTTCAATGAAATTACGAATGTGTTCACAAAAATTCTGCACTAACATTAAAGATGGACAAGATTCTCTGTACCTTTCAAAGAACATGGTATGAAAATCCTTTAAACAGTAAATAGAAGCAGGTGGCAAACTTTCATACCAAGATCGGGCTTCGTCTTCCAGAGTAGCCATAAACATTTTCATCAAACAATCTTCAGGAAAATGTATCTTTAATTTATGCACATGAATGTGAAATTTCACCAGATGAAGAGCAGCGTCATTACCTTCCACATTTCTGAACATAGGCAAATTCTGAAGCCAATCTACCTTGGGCATATTATTCGGAAAACCTGGGATGTGATCTCGGCTCATGGGAGCATATCTTCTTGCAATCCGGTCCATCTTGAAAGTCATTAAAGCTACTGATCTCCCTGTAGTGAAGTCACCATGAAGCATTGACTTTTTTATTTCAGTGAATGAAGTCGCCAGGTGAATGTTTTCAGGCTATCGAATTCCAGACTCAATCATCCAAAAGTCCAGAATGATATAATGTACTAGGGTAGAACACAAGAGAAATGCCACGTTCACAAGCTAGACCGGAGATCGAATGAAGCATCGTTTATCTACTTCTGCTAATGCAAAGCAAAAGCATTTCGAAAGCTACCTGGCGTGACTTCAGACTCCGTCTGTAACTTATGAAATAAATAACATCAACAAGCAAACCATTTTCTCCCCAGTATGGTCGCCACTATGTTAGCGCTCGAATCTACCTTAGGCTGAAATAAGGTAAAACTCAAGGCAACATCAAACCAAGCTCAGCCTCGTAGCTAGCCCTATGAGGACAGGAGAGGGCTCTCTCCGGGTCTATCTCGGAAAAATGTCTTCAAAGGGGCTGAGATGAGTTATAATGGATACTGATTTCAGGCTAGTAAATAGATAGGAAATTTTGTTTTAAATTTTTTGGGTTTTTGTTGGAAAAATGGGAAAAAAAATTTTGGGCTCGGGGATGAGGCCAGATCTTTGCAAAATTCGAGGTGATGCAAGGTAGGCAATAGTATTGATGATTTTTGATTATGTGTATGGATGGATCAGAATTACAAGGAGCTGAAGAGGGCAAGGGAGAACAAGGACCCTCTCCAAACTGGCGAAAACATATAAAACTAAACAAATTTAAAGGCAGAGCACTGGAATCAATGGATTCTACCTCATTTACTCATTCATTTAGTTTCAGAAGAAAAATAAGGGAATGGAATACATTAAACATTAAATAACTTACAAATAATTCAGAGAACACACCATCAAAACTGAAAGCCACAAGAATCCCAACAGGTGCTGCAAAACCTCTGATCTTTCCTTAGCCAAAATGCAGAAAATATGTACAATAGTGTGCCAAACTTTTCCCAAGAGTCCAACCTTGAAAATTTCTCAGAAAATACAATAAATAGACAATTATAACCCCTTCCCATGCCTCTAGGGGTCGAGCTCATACTTCTAGGAGCAGTTTGAACCAATTCTAAACATGGAGCTAAAATCTAGGCAGCCAAACAACTTGCCTCTATAAGCTAGGCAATTGATCTATTCACTTGATTTTCACTTTTAGGTAAATGAATCATCTAGAACAAGTAAATACATGCAAAAATTACATCATGGTTACCAAATTACATAAAGATAGATAAAAAATTACATCAAGTGGTGAAACTAGTCAATACTGGCCGAATTCCTGAGCTGGAAGGTGAAAAATAGGCTGAATTCCTCTATGCGCCGCGCTACTTTGGACCTACTTGTAGAGCACTTCCTAAAGTCCCAATTGAGCTCATGATATCTCGTTGGAAAGCCCTGGATGTCTTCTATCCAACCCAAGTGGAATTTTTCAATTTGGAGCTCATTTTCCCCTCCAAAACTTCATTCTCCCAAGACTACTTCCTGCTGGTGTAAAAGGTGGCAGAAAGGTGATTTTCATGGTGTTTTTGGCCCTTAAGACCACCCAGAATTTGATGAAATGCTTCGGCCATTTTTGAACATACATAATATATCATGAAAAATCCAAAAATACAAAGTTTTTTCTCCAGAAGGTGTCCCAATCATAAGCGCGCGTCGGGTCGGGCGACGCGTTGGGCAGAAAAACCTGTTTTGTGACCAAAATTTTCAAAAATGACAAAAACTTCTCCAAATTTGCTGAAATTCGGAGCGAAGATCCCCTATCATGCCTCATGCTCAGCCAACAAAGCCTCGGCCAAGATCCGGAGTGGATCAGGTCTCTTTCACCGTTTCAGTGCTCTGCTCAACCTTATCTTCAGGATCTTCATTTTTGCTCTGCAAACGTGCATGCGGGCCCAATAATGACCTTTCATATGACGGAGCATGTCTTCGTCTCTATTGGCCTTTGCAAACAACTTCTCCAGATGAATGTTAACATGCATAAGGTTGGTCTCTCGCTCAATTGGTGTCATGTCACCAGGTCTCCTCTGGGCCAATTGTCGATCTTCACGGATTCGCCACAGCTCTACAAGTGTGTGTTGATCCTCCAGCTGTTTGTTTCGCTGCTCCAGGTACTTTATCATACACTGTGATCTCTGCAAATTCTCTGTCAAAGTACCAATCGCAACTCTCTGCTCCTGGATGACCTCCTTCAGTTTCGAGCTAGGAGAGCTCGCATCAACATCGATGAGTATAAAATCAGTGTCTCGGCCTCCTGAAGGGCCCTCATCGTGCATAGGCTTCTTGCCTCTATCCTGAACCTGTACCTGTGCTGATGTCGAAGGCGAGACCCCTTCCACCCCGGGTGGAGATAGCACTCGTCGTGTAGCTACAAATAAGGCTTTGTGGCCTCGCCGATATGTCACATACACTGGAGCACTGATATGCTCAGTCTCAGGAATATCAAACTGATGTGAAGGCTCTCCCTCATCATGAACTACCTCAGGAGGCAGCTGTGGCGCTGCAAAGAAGTCACGGGAGATGAACTCATCCCATGTGATGCCCTGTTGTGCGAGCTGATGTACCACCATGATTTTGATCAGCGCGTAATAATATATATTGTTATGCTGTTGTGCTGGGGTCTTCTTCTGTACAAGAAATTTCATCCGCTCTATGTTACGGTACATGAAGTATGGAATGCTCATCAACCGCACTCTCGTGAAGTGCATCAACAGACGGATGTGATATGCATACAAGCGTGAAAAGCACCCTTCACAACTGAAATAATTAATGATGAGTTTCATCAATGGTGCATACTCATCCTTCAGAACTCGGAATCGAAATACCCTGCTCAGCTGCCTCATATATCCAAGTCTGATATATGGCTCATAATAAGCTTTATCCAACTGCTGCCGCTTATTCCACTCTTCCCCGATGTTTGGTATCCCAGTCGCCTCTGAAATGGTCTCTGGTGACAAAGTAAAATCCACCCCAGCAAGGTTTACACGACCGTTATGCAAATGTAAGACAAATAGGCGAGCTAACTCATGATGATGCTGAGTTCGAGAAATCATCTCACAATAATGAAAACATGACTGATGCTGAAAACAATCCATTGCAAGCGGGCAAGCCTACAGTTGGGTCAAAGAAGTGGGCTCCTCCCTGACATGACTGCCACTTTTTCCACTTTTGTGAGACCTCCTTGGCACATTAACCTTTGTAGATGAATCACTGTCCTGCTCATACCCCTGCTCATAAGGTGAATCCGTCTCTGACATGGTGCTAAAATCAAGATGTTTGACAAATATATGTTGATATGGTAATGATGAAAACAAGAATTCAGTGTATGCTCTAATCCCAAATGTGTCACATATGTATCAAGGTGCTATAGGAAAACCACAATGAGGAAAGTACTGTCAAGTGTGAGGACAACCACTATTTGAGGGATTTAGGAATATGAACAATTTACAAGTGATATAGGAACACAGGGGAGTATTTTTGGGAATGGGAATGGGTGAAATGACAAAATGTAAGTGAAATCTAAGGCATAATCCTTGAATGTTGTGGCAATTAAAATTTTGTCAATGGAGGGAAGGGATAACAAGTGATAAATTTAGAGTTTTACCACATGGGAACAAAAGGGAATGAAGGATGTGAAAGAGTGGTATAAAAATGGGACTGTGGTATAATAACAGTGATCACAGCAGTGAGGAAAATGATATAATGATAGCAGTGATAAAAGCATACATAACAATGGCATAAGAGTGTTTTGGCAAATGCAAGTTTTGACACCAATTTCAAATGACAATCATCACTCCTCAAACCCTATGGAGCATATTTCGAAGTGGACATAGGGTTAAGTTTTGCACCATTCAAACACTAATATCTTTACTTCTAAACCATAGCACCATAGCCAAAAATCATCATATAGGCTTTGACAAACTTACTTGGAGGCGAAAGAGCCGATTTGAAACGAATTTTGGTGAAGGAGGGTAATTTTCCGGCCTTAGAGCTCTATGCGCCGTGTGCAAACCCAGTGCGTCGTGGCCCTTGGGTGCGCCGCGCGCATGTAAAAATGAACTACTGGTTTTTGCCCAATGCACCGCACGCATTCTATGCGCCGCGCTCTGTTCCTATGCACCGCCCACACTGTCAACACACAGTCACGGCCCCTCAACACTGAAATTCGCTCTTCAACCTCCAAATTCGGCTTTGCTCTGAAAATTTGTGAATTTAATTTGAAAAAAAAAATTTACATAGCCTTGGAACATATCTTGCAAGATTTGGGTTTAATTTTTACTTCCTCCACAACCCACTTTGTAATGTCTTTCATTTGGCACTTTATCCTTTCATTGAACTTCTGTCTTTTTTGGCTTTTTCATTGATTTTCTAAGTTTGGACTGATGAAATTTGTTGATTTTTGCAAGGATGTTGGCGTTTGGACTTCGGCAAAGACCAGAGGGTGCATTGAAATTTTTTATGGTAGAAAAAATACATGATTGTTACAAAAAATGAATTTGAAAATTTCTTGTTCAAAACAGAGTTTTGAACAAAAAATGTCCTCAGATGTGTTTGATGATGAAAATTTGAATTAAGAACCTTTTCGAAAACATCCTCATGGCCTGCGGGCATTTATTAAATATATCAAAAGACTGAACCCTAGACTCTAAAACTAAAAGACTCTTGTTGACCAAAATAATCATTTATAACCATGAATGATGTGAACTGAACTTTGATGACTTTTGAGGAGTTTTAATTAGCCCAACAGGTACAAGCACGAGGGAATACAAGAAGACCAAACCCTCTCGTCAGTTAATGGCATGCCCCTAGCGAAATGCAATGAATTAAAGTGAGGGAGACACCTAAAAATGATATGCAAAAAGTGAAATGATCTCTGACGGAGGGCTGTAAGGACCGACTCTAACAGGTTCAAGCAGTGGAAGATCACATCGAGCATCAGCAAGAAGTTCTCCAACTCTTAAAGGATAACCTGAATTTG
The DNA here is from genome assembly GCA_034641835.2 of Pinus albicaulis. Taxonomy (NCBI): domain Eukaryota; kingdom Viridiplantae; phylum Streptophyta; class Pinopsida; order Pinales; family Pinaceae; genus Pinus; species Pinus albicaulis. The sequence continues at coordinate 211,528 of JAXQQM020091806.1, read as the reverse complement.
GCACAAAACCAAATAAAACAACAGGCAGATCAACATCGCAGCGAGAGAATTTTTGATGCAAGAGATTGGGTATTTTTACAGCTACAACCATACAAACAAATGTCCCTCAAGCAAGCTAAGAAGGATAATAAATTATCACCAAAGTAATATGGTCCTTACAAGGTGTTGCAAAATATTGGTACTATGGCATACAAATTGGAGCTTCCTGCTTCTTCGCGAGTACATCCAGTTTTCCATGTTTCATGCTTAAAGAAGGTTATAGGTGAAAATCTTCCAGTTCAAACAGTATTGCCAGAACTTGATGGGGAAGGGGAAATCATATTGGAACCTGAAGCAGTCATGGAAAAAAGAACTCGACAACTACGGAATCGATCAATTTCAGAGTATCTCATCAAGTGGAAGAACTTACCCACTGAAGATTCTACATGGGAGGATGAGAATTTTATACAGAAGCACCCGGAGCTACTCAAGTGTTGAGGACAACACTTTTTTAAGGAGAGGGGCATGTTAGGTCCCTATATCACTAGTATAGCCCCTTATTATTGTTAGTGTAAACCCCTTATTGTTATTATTGTACCCTTGTAACCCCCATTTTGCTATTATTGTGCCCTTAAATTATTATTGTTAGGTCGGCTAGGATTACATTGTGGCCCACTAGGATTACATTATGGCCACATGGACTCCTATATATAGAAAGGAGGTTTTGTAAATTGTATCATCTAAGAATTGTTCATTTATGTAATGTATTGGAGGTTTCCCCCTCGAAGTGGCTTATTTCTAAGGCGTTGATATCTCTTTTCTTCTATTTTTGAAGCTGGTTACACAACACTATCGGGACTAAGAGGTTCTCTCGGATGTTTTTTTTCTACCTTTTTGGATCCGAGAGACTATTTACAAAAAGGGCCTTGTTGGAGTTTTTCCTTTTTGCTTTATTTTCAAACTCTCTAAACATGAAAAGATGTCGAGTTCTCCCTTTGTCAGACTCATTAATAACTAATGACATCAGACTCTGTCGATATGACATCACTCGATTTCCTCCTTCCTAGGGCTCATAAAATGTACTAGGTTGGATTTGTCTGAAGGAAAAACTTACATCACAAGCATATGCTATCCCCTTCAAGCTTGTTTACAAAAATAATTAGGGTACTTTCCAGAAATGGTGGGGGAAAATGGAACCAGACTTTAGTCGGCAATATGTCACTCTCTAACATGGCACTTCTCTGCATTCGTTTTGGGTTGGGGATATCTAACTTCGTCATTTTTTTTACTCCATGGGTTTGGATAGTCTCTTTTGACCGCTCATCTTCTCTTTGCCATGTCACCATGATCTCAGATCCCGTGATGTCAAATACTCCCAAATTCAGTGTCATGCCTCCAATATGTTCAAGAGAATTTTTTTCTCTGCAATTTCCAACCTCCCTCTGATTCTCTGTTGGTCTTAATTCACAAATAATCATGTTCCTCTGTCTCATGTCGATGATGTGGGAAAAATCATGGCCCTCCTTCGACCAAGTCACCTCTTATCGACATCAACTCATTTTCTAGGAAGTTGATCCAGAGACTCCCTTCAGGTACCCTGAAGCCTGCATGACTAATGGTAGGTTCTTTGCATCCGTCACAATGTTTACATAATTGGCCTTCGATTGGATGATTCTACGGGTGTTCAACACCAGATCACTATTCACATTCTGTGGATTGTACCTTTTATACCTTGAGAGGCGTTGTCATTATTGGCAGTTTCTCTCGCTTCTGTTAACAACTCTCATTATTAGCTGGTAATCAGACGATGTTCCTGCATGTTCGACCTCAACTCGTCTATTCGCATGCTTGAACTTGTACTTTTTTCAGGTCGGGATGGAGCACAAGACCTTGGGTTTTTTCTGATGAAATCTAGGCTGCAAGTTCTTTGTGGATTACTATGACTTATTACATGACTCTTATGATTGGATGGCTATGACCATACCTGAGTCTATTTTTTCATCCTTATTGTTGGATGGCTATGTCCATACCTCGGATCTCACTTTTTATGTACTCTATTATGGATGGCTACACCCATACCACATATCATGTATCAGAGATATCAGTTGTATTTGTACTTGCAGGTTTTCCGACAACAGTGTTTGGGTTGAATGCGTTCTCATAAAACATTTCGTCCCTCCCTCTCTCTCAAACCTCATGCTTTAGGGGGCATCTGTTACACAACATTTTGTCACCATCTCTGCAATCCCTCGTCCTGCATATTGGAGGATTATTCCCATGACTTGTGAATAGTTCCATACTTTGCAAACACCTTCTTTGGATCCGTCTACATAAGGACATCATTTCTCCTATTGGACATTTCCTTAAAAAAGCACACAAAACCTATGTTTTGGCCTTGGCACGGATAGCCGGTTCATCCCTCGCACCGATGTGGAAGATTTGCACTAGAGCCCACGCCACCTAGCGCTCTGTCTTAGTGCAACCCCTGCACCAAGCTGTTTTAGGAATGTTTTTTAAAAATTAGAGGCATAATTTTACTTATAACTACCTCAAGGATGAGTCACTAGAAGTGGTTAAGTTGATGAGCCTCGGATCTCTCTCTTTAGGTAGTGGTTTTTACCTCCCATGGAACACTCCCTGAAGATAGGACTCCCTTCCATGATTATAGGGATCCTAACTTCTCCCTCTCCCTCTATATAAACAGGCCTTCTCCCTTTATGAAAGTTAGCTGAACATATAGCCAAGGACCTAAACTTGGAGAAGAATACTATAGCTGAGTAATTGCTATTGAGAAGGTAGAACCAAGGAGAATTCCGTAGAGAGAGTCTAGTCCGAATTCCTGACGAGCCTTTGTGAGACGCGCTCCGCTTGAACCCTGCTGGAGGAGATCACAACGTCGAAGCTTGGTTGTACTCTTCCTTCCATTTATTAATATACTTGACTATGGTGTTGGTTCCATCGTTGTGTTATGTTGTTTATGTAATGCAATTGTTTTAGTCCTCCTCAACTGAGTGATAGTTACGAATGTGAATTAGTATGTTGTATATTGTTGTTGTTTCTTGTGTGTGTGTAGGTGTCCAAGCGTGAAAGCGGGAAGATCGTGATATGTCAAACGAGGAGCGAGGAGTGAGCCACTCTTTCTGTCGAAAATGACAACATAGGACCTATGGTAGGTCATCTATCGAATCTCCATCCATTCATTAACTAGGAATCAATATTATAGTGTGTCTTGTTTGTGGCTAGACCCACTCGAGGGCTAGTGGAATCACCTTTGTTCACAGAGGGGATTTACCTCACCAACAGTGGTGATGTAACATCATATATACTTTTGAGAAATGACTTGACGAGGTGATTTTACTACAACCTAATTTCTTGAAAAGGAAATTTTACCATTAATTTATTCCTTAATTTTCTAACTCCCATGATGGTGACCAAATGATGGACATGACTCCCTTTTTCTTTTTATGACTGACATTATGATGACAATCAAATGAAAATCCTAGACCATGACCTATATGATAAAAAATTAACTATTTTTATGACACAGGACACCTAAATGATGTCGTGACCATGATGAGTGATGATGACTGTTGTGGATCATTTGCATATCCTTTTATTTTTCAAATATTTGAAAATATAAAAATTAGAAATTGTTGAAAAATATGTTAAAGTATCAAAATTATTATACTTTATCATGAAAAATATTTATGTTCGCTATATTTGAGTTAAATTTTAAGCATTTAAACTTTATATAAGTGGGTTCCGCATTTAATTCTTGGAGATCGATTGATTTGTTGGGCGGAAAATGCTGATGATAAAAGTTCCTACCAAAAGGCCCAACCCGCGGGCATAATCAATGCACAAGATATCAAGACGAGTGCCTCAGTAGTTGATTGGGTTGACTGCGGGGACAACAGAGATGAACGGTGGAGATTGAGTGAGGGGGCACCAGCCAAAGTTTTCCTCCGTACCCTGGGAGCCACTGCAGTGACGTAAGATGCTGAGTTGTTCACGACTATCTTCCACATCGTGTGGAATCAATGGCTCGCTGGCACATCTTGTTAGCATTAAATTTAAAAGCTGCATCACCTATTTAAAGAAGATTTTCATTTGTTTTTCAAATCATTTGTAATTTGTTGCGCTGCATCCTGTTTCAGGTTTCCGTCACCTGCATAAATTTGACCACCTTGTGAATTTTTCTTGTGGAAATTTTCATCCATGGCTAAACGGTCATCTCTATCAGGTTCAGCTAGTCATATCCCTCTCATGGATATTGAGAGGGATATTCAAGATACTATATGTTCTGTAATTCACCTTCCTTTCTATCATCAAATCATCTTGAATGATAATGCTTCCCTTGTTTATTCTGCCATGGTCAAGTTTGTAATTCTTTCTGCATTCATTTGAAAAACCCATATTTTCCCTGAATTTATCTATTGGTTGGTGTTATTCATGTATCCTGGGAAGTGTTTTATTATGAATTCCCAAGGAGAGAACATTTTGCAAGTGTCCACCTAGTTAATCTGCTAAGCCCTTTGCTATCCTGAGTCAGATTCATCCATCCATTTTTCTGACGTTTCACTGGTACATTATTATGATAATCTTGCATGTGAAGAGTTTAATCAATTCATGTTTTATTTGAAACCTGACACGAAGCATTTTCAGCCAGACTGTAAAGAGTTTGCTATGGAGGTTTTTTAGGCAGAGACTCGTCCTATATTAAGTAAAATTGCAAAAATTCTGGGTAAAAATGATGATAATACAGTGGAAAAATCAGTCCTAGGGATGTTTTCCATGATGATGAAGCCAAGAATGGTGCTGGATATTCCATCATATTGATAGGAAGAAGTCAATTCGCAACTAATGAGCCTTTCATTAACAGGTTCTTTCAAATTTCCTTCATTGATTGTATACTTGTTCTTATATCAGAATGTGGAAGAATTTATGGATTTAGGTCTAAATATTATGGATGCAAACAAAACAAGGAAATCAATGATATTCTAGACAGATCCAGTTAGAAGGGAGAAAAATGAGGCTGGATTGTTTGATTTTTCTAGCTATTACATGTCAGTTGCATATAACATCTTGAATGGAGTTCCTCCTCCTTGTTTTTTACCTAAAGTTCAGGAGTTCTTGCATTTAGGAACCAATTGCAAATTTGAAGATTGGTTTGTTTTTTAGGACTACTCTAAAATAAGGCTGTATGGAGCAACTGTTATGCCTTATAGACTCCCAACGTTTGTACCAATGAGGCTTTTTTCTTTAGATTTTATTAGACAGAGCCTAAATGTTGATCAGGTTCACTTTGTGCCTATGAAAAAAGGATATATGTATAAATTACCCATGATTGTAGGCCCTTTCATAGTCAATATGAGGCAAGCATTTGATGAAATAACAAGAATGTTAGATGAGATGCATATGCTACTAGAAGAAAGTTGGGCTTATGACCCTTATGGTGTAATTTCAAATAGAATAATTGAGAATGGGTACTCTGCTTTCATTCATGAAAGTAGGCCAGAACAAGAGAAGGTAGCAAGTAAAGGTGTGATTATTTCAGTAGGTGCAAACATTCAAACTCCTGTCATAGTAGAGAAAACAAATAAAAGAAACAAAGAAGTGGTTATTGATCTAGATGATGAGGAGAAGGGAGTCGAGAAGAGAACAAATTTTGTTGAAGAACCTACATCTAATTCACCTGGTTTTTCTTTACATTTAGGAGAAGAGAAAAATGCTCCTCCTTCACCCAAGAGTCATGAAGCCTCTCATGAACAAGTGCCTTTGATCAAACAGATTTTTTCACAAATTAAGGAAAGAAATCAGAAGATGAAGGCTAGCATGGAGGCCCAAGCTGAACATCAAGTTGCTACTGATAAAAAAAGATTGTTGACTATAATGGATCTTGACAAAGATCAATTTATAATTTCCCTGTCACATCCTACAGACATGTCAATTGGTTCTTCCAACAATTTCAACACTGTAAATGTGACTGTGGATGTGAATAAAATTCCACTGATGGATAAAATGAATTTTCATATGCAAACAAGTCAGTTGATTATAAATGACCTCACAAAGACTAATGCAATGGAAATAAAGGCAGAAAATATGTTGGGGAAAGTAATTAAACTATTGAAGTTAGAGAAGGCTAACTCAAGAGCCTTAACATTTCAGAATGAGGAATGAAAAAAATCATTATAAAGATTGGAGTAGACCCCAGTGACCAGACTGTTGTGCAGAAATTCATGCAAAGTGCCGAGGTAGAAATATCCACATTGAGGAAAAAGATAAAATTACCTATTGGAGAACATTCAATGGCTGTAGAAGTTGCAGAGGTAGATAAGGAAAAGGAAAATATTTTACAACAACTCATGCAGAAAGATGAATAAATCTCCAAAATAAATAAAACTGCAATTTCACTGCAAAATCATATTGATAACCATAATTGTACATTTGTTTTTCATACAGGTAATGAATATCGTCAAGCACAGATTGTTGAATTAAATACTGAGTTGCAGATGGCTAAAAGAGATCGGAAGAAGGCTCAAACAGATCTGGAGACTGCAACAAAGTTGATTAAATTCATAGAAAATGAAGCTGACAAGTGCAAAATGGATTTCCGAAATGCTGAAGCTAAGATTAAAAATCTCAAAGAAAGACTAAAAGGAAATCTCTCACTGATACAAGCCAAAGACATCATTTGGACTGATATCATTTCAGAAATTAAATCTAATTGGTACTTCTTGATGATAGTTTCAAAAGGGAAAAGTATTATTTTAGAATTTGAAGAACCAATCATGTCTGATAAACAAAGAGCAATTAAAAGAGCCATTTGGGCCAAAAGATTCATTGATTTTATTAACTCTAAATCAGATTAGGAATTAGAGGAGAATGACATGCAGGACAAAATGTTGTATGCAATAGAAATTAAAAAAATAATTGTCAGAAATGATCTCACAAAGGATGCAGAAAAGAAGCTAATGGAAATCAAGGAAGCAGTAAGTTAGTTTGATAAGTCATTTGACAAAATGACAAGAGTAGGCTTGCCATCATGTTGGGGAGCTGAAGGAAATATTTTTCCATGGAATTCTTATGAGAACTTACCAATATTGACAAAAATCAAAGTTGATAACAGGCATGAAAATACTCAGGTGCTTAAAGGAGAAACAATGGTCAACTTCTTGCAGAGACATTTTCAACTATTGTGGATGGTAAGGACTCTTTTCATAGAAAGGTCGTCCTATGATCGAATTACTGCATTCAGATTGGAATATCACAATCTGACACATTCATCCAGGAAGAAGGTAGAAATATGGAAAAAGTGCAGAGCTTAGACAATAGACCTTCCAAAAGGATCAGCATCAAAGAAAAACAAATCAGTTGACCCAGAAAAATAAGCCACATCATCAGCAATTCCTATAGACTAGGATATTTATTTTATATTATTTTCTGAAGACAGTGCAATTGTAATAAGACATTTTCAAGTCATGTAATAGACAACCTTCAAAGTCTTAAGTAGTTTTGGTAGTTATGATTGGTTACAGCAATCCCAAACTGTGTTTTACTGTATTTAATGTAATTTTCAAGAGAAGGAAAGGTTTCGAGTTTTGGACCTTCAGACAATTATTTTTGTACTCATAGATTCAAAGATTAATGAATGAGTAAGAAAGTTTCTAGCATTTTGTTTATGTTGAAATGTATTCGAGTTTACATTCTGTGTTTTCTATCTATGAATAAAACAAATTTATGAGTAGCAGGTCTCTTTTTACTTCTGTATGTAAGAGTTAAAAACCTTAATTGGCGCTCCTTTGTTTTAATTGTTTCTTTCATATATTTCTTCTGGGTTTTGAGATGATATTTTTTGTATAAAACAACATATCAATTTGGGCTTCTTATTTCATTTTCTTCTAGTCACTTCATTCAACATCAAAAAATGGTAGCATTTTGAGGTATTCATAATATTTGATATTCAAGGGTTTGATCATAAATACTTGAGGGTTAATAAAACAGAGACATAAATATTCATGACATAATCATATAAATGTCTTAAGAACTGATTCCTTATCACATCTAAGGGATTTTTTCTTAAGGTACAAAAATGACCATGAGCAAGTGAAGGGAGTAACACTGACCTAGCCAATAACCAATGACCATATGACAATGGAGAGATGTCAATTTTTTTTTATTTTTTTTTTGAAAATATAACAATTTGACCTAATGACCCTATCAATCATATGGAAAGAGTAGATATGATCACTTGTGACTCATAGACACTAACATACAACTCAAATTTACTATAGTTATACTACCCTTTTCATTTCCTATAATGTTTTCCCTTACCTTGGTCTGGGATGTTAAAAGAATAAATTCCATTAGTTACTCACTTTATAGGGATTGTCTGGTGATGGTATCAATAAAGGAAAAATGTCATTGTCATACCATGGGATAAATGTTAGTGCAATGAAAAAAAGGTATACAAAGTTTGACGTAACCATTTTCAAGTACATCTATCAACTTAACTAGAAAATCAAATATGACTCAACATATACACATTAGGATATGATAGGCATCTGAGGAAACCTTGGGAAATAATTCCAAACTATCCATTTTGTGTACCAAACTCGATGCACCCACATAATTCCATATAATTATTTCATTCTCATCATGTTTTTACCTCATCGTATTCCTTTGTTGGTGTTAATAATCATATACAAGTGTCGGATATAAAATTCTAGGAAAAATCCTTCTTGTAATATCCCATAATTCAATCACAATAGATATTTATTTTTCATCGTTCTCCCATAAGATAAGGCATTTGCAATAAATAAATATATTATTCATTTTATTATTCAATCACAATAAATATTTATTTTTCATCATTCTCCCATAAAATATGGTATTTTCAATAAAGAAATATATTATTCATTTTGTTGAATTTTCTATTTATAGGGATCAGAAAACCCATTAAACATGGTTGAAAATTTGACATTATGCATAGAATTTTCTTATTATCCCAATATATATCAAGCAATTATTACTTATGTGCTATGAAACATTGCGACAAACAAATTCCTCCAAAGGAAAAGGAATGTACCTGGAAGGAAAACAAATAATGAAACATATTATACTGCATTGACAGAAGGCTTAGGAATCGATAGGGAGTATGGATCCAATGGAATTATAGTTTTCACCAATTCTAAACTTCTGTGCAACCAGATAAAATGCATGTACCAAGTCAAAAAGGAGAGGTTAAAACAACTACATGGAGAAGAAAAAAATATTGTTAGTCAATTTGAATCATTTAGGATAACACATTGTGTACATGTTAATAGGACGTCTAGTGATATATTGTATGGGGAAATTCCAATTCAATATTTGTGTGTGAAAGATGAATTTGTGTTAAGAAGCTCTGCATCAAATTTTTTTTATGGAAATTGTAAGATATATTTGATATGTGTGTGTTTTCTAGTTATAAATGTGGTGTTTCTAATGACCATGTGTTTTTTTCAATGTAGTTTTACTAAGTATGCCCCCACTATGTAAGCACAACTTAGTGAGCCTCACATGTTTTAGAAAATTTTGTATTTAATTATAAAAATGTGGACTTCAACATTTTTGTATTTTAAATGAAGAATTTACACCAAATAATTTTGAAGAAACCATTGGATAGTTACATTAATTTTGTGAATTTTCCTGATCATTTTAAATAGAAAATTTAAATATTTTTAAATGCGTGAGGTAACTTATGTATAAAATCCACATAGATTCAATTGATCTTTTAATATGCTAAAAAAAAATACTAAATATATTTCTACAAATTATGGAAACCAATTATGATTGCACAATCACATGAACAATAAAGTTAAATAATTTCAATCGCACAACAAAAAGATGTATCTAGGGAAAGCCTCGGCTAAAAACCCCACTATCTGTATATTTCATTAAGTTAATAATATGAAACAATACAATTTTATTTCCCTTCCTGAGAAACCTCTTCACTATCTCTGATCGTCTCACTCTGATCTTGTCAAATTTGGTCCAATACTTAACCAAAAGCTTGTACCTGACTAACCATCCTGGCTTACACATTCTTGATGGAATTGAGCCCCTATTAATTAGTAAATTTCCATAAATTTATTTCAAAATTCATCTAAGGTATCATGCTCACCTCATGCATGACCTGTAAAATTTTATAATTATACAACTAATAGTTCTCTTCCCTTTAACTCCAATCTCAATTGGGTCACTCTTAGAACTGACATGCAATAAATATTTATAGTGAATCATCGGTAATATGATTGACCACTTCATGTGAATTAAATCATATTTAACTCACTAGACCTCTCACTATCTCATCCATCAATTAGAACTAGTTAAACTAATTTTAACTCAAATAATTAAGTTAAACAATTACAACTCAAAATAAACTACAACTAGACCCCCTAAAACTTAGGGAGAACTCGACATGCCTCCATTTTGACCCTCAACTCGAATTGACTAAGCTAAATAAGTCTTCCTAACTCATTTAACTCGTATAAGCTGTCATGTGATGTGGAATTACAATTTCCTTCTAATTTAATTAAGGGAAAATTAAATTAGAGTCCTTTCTTGTTGTCAATTTCAACAACTTCAAGGGTTACATCAATTAAATGCATGAGGTAACTTCAAGGGTTACATCAATTTTTTGAATTTTATTGATCTTTTTTAATAGAAATTTGAAATATTTTTAAATGCACAAGGTAACTTATGTAGAAAATCCACATAGATTCAGTTGATCTTGTAATATGCTTGTTGGAGCGGGGTCCCCTAACTGCAATTTTGGGTGCAATTTGGTAATATTTTTTAATAGTTAGTCTAGCGAAGGGGCTTTGGGGTGGGTCAAAGTCCCCAATAAATTGTAATGGGTCTAAGCATTGGCCAAGGGTCCACAAACCACAGTTTGCAGACCATAGAGTAGCACAAGCTAATATAGTATAAATAGATGGACAAATCGATTCTAGAAGTAGGTTTTAGTCTAGATTAAGCTTGGATACGGATCTATGAGATCAATAGTGTGGATTTTATGGGTAAGGGCTCCTGCTAGGTGTGTAGGGAGACCCTAAGTCTTGCTACATATGGACCCCTTTGGTTGTGTGTGTGAGATGGTAAAGAGTCTGTAAGAAGAATCTTAATACTGATGAATGAGAAAACCATTTTGCTAATATCTGAGTAACTCTGTGTTATGATTATTGGCTACGCTATATGTTATTTATGAGATTATGACTATTTATTGAATATTGATGATTAGTGATGCACATGTGGATGTGATGCTTTAAAAGGGTAACGAATTCTTAGATCTCATTATGTTTTGTCTTGTTGCATATAATTACTAATATTTTATGAGCTTCGCTGAAGTTATTTCACCAATATGTTGTTAATGGTTTATGGGTTAGGGCTTCTCCAACATAGGCCTGTTAAATCTAGAGGGACTTACTTAATTATATTTCTCTCTCTCTGAGTGCAGAAACCTGGTTCTAGCACCCTCCCATACTAATTCGAGTGAGACCTTGACTTGCGGAAGTAGGCCATTGCTGAAAGGGCCAGTAGTACAGGGGTTTTTTGGTAAACCTTAAATCTGAACCTCGGTCACGACCCCTCAAACCAACAAATGGTTCCAGTTTTGGGGCCGGGAGCATTTTGAGAAAGAGATTGGGTAATGCCATGGGGCCATTGGAAGCCTTTGAAGCCTGAACTTGAGGACTGGTTTGAAAAGTAGATTCAGGAATTTTACCTAAGAGAAAATAGAATTAAGGAGGTATATTTTGAAGAGTGGAAGAACAAGTACATTTTTATAGAGGTACACGAAATCCTCTTCGTAACCTTTGTGCACAAACTGCAGGAACGGTTGGCGAGGTTACTGGAGTTCCAAACCTATTGGAAAGATCATCAGGTCACACAATGGACCCATGAGTTGATCCAACAGTTGGAGAAGGCTGATAAGATGATCACTCAGAATGTAGATCACTGGGTTGATAGTGTCTTGGGTGAATTTGTAACTGAGTTTGGATTCGATAAATTTTTGTCCTATTATGAAGCAGAGTGAAGGTTTTTCAAGGGATTTAGGGGTAAGTTCTTGCAAACATTGTCATTGTTGATTAAGATGCTATTGTGTCAAAAGGGTGTCGCGTGCAGTCACACCGAGTGAATTACCTCTTATCAGAGTGGAAGCACGCCAGGAAGCGGTAAATACTACCGGGTTAATCAAGACATCGATATATCAATGTACATCCCTTTAAGGGATCCACCTAATCTAAACAGGGGCGGGGTTGTACACATAGAAACCAATCCCCCGAATACGCCACCATCAAACTCACACAACGGTAAGAATTCTCCTACCCCACCTCCGCCACCACCTGTAGACAATATGGTTGTGCTCATGAAGTTACCCACCTTTAAAGGTGCGGGGGATGAGGATATGGATCAGTTCTAGTTCGTGGCAGATTCAATATGGACTGCCCAGAATGTTAATAATGATGTTGTAAAAAGAGCACAACTACTAATAGCCTTTGAAAGCCGGGCTCTGGACTAGTTCATGGGATACATTGGTTAGCATGTGAATACTTCAATACATGACATTAAGGATTCCCTAAAGCAGCAGTTCTGGAAGCCTAATTCCTACTCCCAATGCGTGGTAGAGTTGAAATATTTTAAGCAGAGACCTACAAAGTCTGTCTAGGAAGTTGACCAGCGGCTGAAGAAATTCATCAGTGATGGAGGATTTGTCTATGAGGAGAAAAAACATAAGGAGTGGTTTATCTCCATGATGTTACCACATCTGCGCAGACCTATGGGTTAGCAGAAATATTTGTAGCGAAATATCAATTATCCGATTGATAACCGCATGCGAATTAAATCATATTTAATTCACTAGAAGTCTCACTATCTCATTCATCAGTTAGAACAAGTTAAATTGGTTTTAAAACAAATAATTAAGTGTAATATTCCAAATAGGAAAATATAGTGATACAAAACAAAATAAACTTGAAACTATAAAAAAAGGAAATAAATTTTAAACACCATAAAAATAGACGAAACAACTGAGCCATTTTATTAATAATGATGTGAAATATAACTACAATGGTGCTCAAGAATAGTAGCACTCAAGCCAAAAGAGATGGCTAGAATGACCCTCAATTTCCCCCCTAAGAACACTACGTAATTATTTCTTTGTTGGATACCTCACTGCGTTGCCCCTGTTGGAAATGTTGGAAATGCAACTGCTGGCTAAAAAGGGGTGTGTAGATGAGGTTGTTCTGGTGCTCGTAAAATGTTTGGATTTAGACACTAGATTCTATTCACAAAACCCAGAAAAACCCAGAAAGAATTTGATCAGGAGATCATGTATTTTTCTCAAATTTGAAAGTGCTTGAAACTAATACTAAACCTAAGCAACCGGGTAGATCTCATCGTTCTGATTCCGGCGCCGCACACAGTTCGAAAAATCGATGTCGTATGAGGGAGATATCACGTTCTGATCATTTTCCCAAACATCTAAAATTTTTTGATAGGAGTGATTGGGATGCCCAGTCAGCATGAAAGTACAGTCAGCAAAAATGGAATATTCTCAAAATATTCCATCCTCTAGACCAGTGATATTTCTCCACGTGGCACCTCCTGGTTTTTTGAAGGTGTAATATCCCAAAATGGGGATGCAGCAATACTTGAACACAAAACTAGAAATAGTAGTGAATAACATCATACCAAAATGTATGAAAACCATGGAGCCATTTTATTATACATATCAGTATCAAATGAGTACAATGGAAGTGTGCATAACTCAAATAATCAAGGCAAATGAGCCTCCCATGAATACATATTCCAAAAGAGAGATGCTACTATATTGTAGAATGTTCATGAACATGTACAACACATTCATAGATGGTACACTTCTACATGGAGATGTAAAATAACAAAAATACACAAATAGATGGCTCATACAACATTGGGAGTGAATATCTAAGCTCCCAAACATAATTTCAAGGCAATCCAGGAAGGATTGGCTGAAATATGCAAAAAGGAAAAAATGTCGGAGTTGCAGTCCCAAGACTGAGTAGCAGCTGCACCTCAAGAACTGGATGGAGATGGCTGAAGATGATGCACAAGCTGAAAAAACCCCCTCTAATGGACCTTCCAAGTGAAAGTTTGATCCTAACACTGAAGATCTCACCCTCCAAACAATCTGCAAACCCTCACTGCAGATGTACACTGAAAATAACACAGTCAAAGAGAGGGACTGCGTTGTAGGTGATAAAAACTATGTTGGCCAATTGCCAAGATCTTATATCTGCTCCAAATTCTTTCTTACTGATCTCCCAAAGGAAGGAAAGCTTCCTTCTTTGAAAAACAAGCTCCAGAAGTGGTGATGTCAACCCTCCACTGCAACACCCTGCAACACAACATTATACTTCAGCAGAAATAACGTTGTAGTTGAAAAAGGTGGCTTGGCCTTGAGACTGGATGTGGAGAAATGAACTACAAGATCCCTCAAGAGGCCTCTCTTGAAAGGAGAAGGAATTCCTGAACAGGAATGCCTTGTGCTAAGTAGCACAACAACTCTGCTAAATAGCAAGAGAATGGAAAATAGTCATACAGACAATAAAATCAATAATACATACCATACATTCATATGGTTTCCTTGCCCTCATTTTATACAAATGGAAGCCCTCTTACCTTGGATCCCACTCATTAGTGTTTCCTCCACCAAGGAATCTTCCTCCCACTATCTCTGCATTGTCGCCCAAGATGATCTCCACCTCCTATCCCAGTGTTGTTGACTTGGTCAAAATTGACCTTATCCACATGCAAATGTCCTCTTTCACACATGAGGGTGTGAAATCCAGTTCTTATTATGATCCCTTTTCATACTATGAAGGATTTTATTCATATTTCTTAAATTTATGGGCCTCCTTACCCATTTATTCATCTCCTAAGTGAAATCAGAAAAAATAAATATTCCAATTAGCTGCATGCTAATTTTGGAATATTACAGTCCTCCCCTCCCAAATGTTGCTTGTCCTCAAGCAACTGCAAGGATAGTACTGAGAAGTTTCCCCTCCTCCTGTTGTAGCATCGACATATGATATGCTCCTCCAAGGAATGAGATGTTGTCTCATTAACGAATCTCCATATTGCCCCTCCCAAGCATGCAAGTTAGCTAAATAGGCGTCATCATGAACAAGTAGAGTACTCAAGAAGGCAATAAGGTGTTGTCTAGAGGTCCCTTTGAGGTATGGGATATGAAATGTATTGGGAAACATTATTACCATGTGGATCCTCCATCCCCAAGCAATCATCCATACAAAATGAGTTAGCTTCCAACATGGCAACTCCTGAAAATCCTCCTCCACCTTTGGCTCATGCAAAGTAGGTGGGCTGAAAATCTGATCATGGTAGACAAGGTAGCCTACCTCATGTTGTCCTCCTCTCCACTCATGATAAGTTTAGATTATTTTCAGATCTTGGGATACAATAATGTTTCCCTCAAGTGGCAAGAAGAAGATTTGATCTCCAAAGATCTCCTCTCCAACATTATGAATCATGCTGGCCCAAATCCTTCCATATATAATGAGTTTGAAATCACCATCATATGGCCTCCAATCAATCCCATGGCCCACCTCATAAAGAAACAAGTGTTTTTTTGTGGTGGCCATATCACCTCCCATGCTCCCCTTGGAACATGTAATTCAAAAAGTGTGGGAAATCTACTTCCCCAAGGACACATCCAACCAATGTGTCTCTCTCCCAATCATGCTCCCAACAAAGATAAGAACAACAAAAACATAGGGAACAATAATGAGAATCATACTAGTTGCGATATGTAGCAAGGGAGAAGGAAAATGGTCCCTCAAGTGCAACCAGCGTAGTTTTACTCTCAACTACAATAGAGAATGACATAATGTGTGGCTTCTCAACCACCTGCTTGCTACCCCAATCTCCTCACAAGTTTGGAGAAAATGTAAGATGTATGGTGCACAATAAGCATGTTCTCCATAAGATATCTCCTCCCCAAATCCTCCTAGGGAGTGGCCATCAATACTGCTCATGGCCTCAAGTAGACCATGAAGTCTAGAAGGAATAATGCTCCTTCCTTGAGAAATATCCTACATATATATGGTTAAGGGTTGCACATATACATTATACAAATCATTATGCAAACAAAAAGTACTCTTACCATATGTTTTGTCAATGCAAATGGGGTGGCTCATAGATGAGTCTCCTCTCATCCTCAAAGAGAAGAGAGGTGGCTATGCTAACTCTTCCAAAGAGTTATGTATCTCCTCCATCTCCACATGTTCGATGCATCTCCTCATATGTTGATATATCTCCTCCTCAAAGCCTTCCCAACAATACCCCTCCATGATGGTGTGGTATGCTCTCATAGAATAAATGTGGCTGAAAAGAAAATCCTCATGAGATGCTTGTAGTAACTTCTCCTTGAGCTTGGAAGCTCTAGATAAGAAGATCCTACCATGATATTAGATGACCCCATCTCTGACTGAATATCCCTCCTCATGCAAATGGTCATCCAATATCACACAAGTAAAAAGATCCTTGAAATACTCCACCAATAGATGGGAATTCCAATATGGATCTATCCTCCATAGTGACAGCGCCGATGAAATATCATGAAGAACATCTATCATATGGTTGTCCTCTTCTTTGACATCTCCCATGCCAAATATGCAAGTTGGAAGGTTGCTATCCTTCCCATGCTGCTTCTTCCATAGCACAGAGTTTGAAATGAGAGTGGGTAATGATGATGTTGAGAGAATGCTCCTTCTCTCCTTGAGTCTACCCAATACTCCCAGCGTTGTACCAAGCTCTCCCAAGGTCTCCACTCCTCTTAAATAAATGAGTAATGCCTCCAAATGTGATGCATCCATCATCATCTTTTGATCTAGTGGTCTCCCTAGTGAAATGTCTCTATACAATGAGACATCATCATCAAGAGTAGACTGTATATATGGATGGACAGACTTGTCCTTGCCCTCACTGTGCAATCCAGTCTCCCTCTCAGGTGCATCAACCTCCTAAAATTGATAGGAGTGTGTGCTCCTCATCACATGATGCTGGTCATCCTCCCTACCTCCTCCTTTTATCTCCATATTTTCACACCCTATCATCAATGGCACATGAAGATCATGACTTGTGCCTTTATCTCCACATATGAGATCCCAGGGAATTCCTTGCAATTATGAAATAATCCCTCTTGTTGGAGCAAGAGCTCCCTCTTCCTCTGCATGAGGTGCTTGATAAACTCTAGACATGGTAGCGTTGTTGCCCTCATCCTCATCAATATGTATGGGCAACCTCCCAATGACTGGATCCTCTTTTGAAAAAGGGATCTCCATACCCTCTTGCTCAAGAATATAAGATAGAGGTCTTTCCTCTAGTAAGGTATGATGCAAGATATCAACCTCCTTAATGGTTTTCTGAAGTGGATTTGAGTTTATGGTTTCCTCCATCACATGCAAGGCTTTTGTTTGTTTATGTTTGTTTAAATTCACCACATGTGTTGCAGAAAGTTTTTCATCAAATATTTCCACTAATGTCTTAGTGAACCTTGCATAATAAGAAGTATTTTCATTTTTCAAACAAAATACTCAAATATCCACCATGCATAGGCCTTAACTCCAAAATGCAGCGCTGCAACCTTGATGGCCTCATCTTTAGAAATGTAATGTTGTTGAAAATAGGAGTCTAGCTCCTCCACCAAAGCTGTGGCTGAACATGTAGGTGAACCATCAAAAGTAGATGGAAGGAATCTACCCCTATCATGTTTCTTGCTTCTCTTCACCTTGATCTTTCAAAACTCTGGAAAAATAATATGATCTCTAAACTTCTGATTTTGAGATTCATACTCTTGCAAAAAATCAGTAAGAGTTTCCCTCCAAGTCATTCCTTCTTCTTCTCTCTCTCTCATGGAAAATCAGGGCATGTGACTACGCTATGCATCATAGTGGCTGGCTGCATGCTCACACTCCTTATATGAAAATCTAGAGTTTGATTCAGATTCAAACTCCCTTGGAGATTCTATACACATTTCCCTTCTCATCTTCTTGAGATCTCCATGAATGCAATGCAAAGTTTGAGAAAGAAACTTTGAAAGTTTCTCCTCTTTTCTTCCTCCAAAGAATGGAGTCTTCTTTTTTTCTCTCCTGCTCATATTTTCTTATTCTTGTCTTCTTGATATCATATTGGCTGAGATTCCACATGCTAAGCCAAGATTATGCTCTGATACCATTGTAATATCTGAAAGTGGGGATGCAGCAATACATGAACAAAAAACTAGAAATAGCAGTGAATAACATCATACCAAAATGTATGAAAACCATGGAGCCATTTTATTATACATATCAACAGGAAATGAGTACAATATAAGTGTGCATAACTCAAATAATCAAGGAAAATTAGCCTCCCATAAATACATATGCCAAAAGAGAGATGCTTCTATATTGCAGAATGTTCATGAACATGTACAACGTAGTCATAGACGGTACACTGCTACATGGAGATGTGAAATAACACAAATCCACAAATATATGGCTCATACAACATTGGGAGTGAATATCTAAGCTCCCAAACACAATTTCAAGACAAACCTATAAGGATTGGCTGAAATATGCAAAATGGAAAAAATTCCATAGTTGCAATCCTACGACTGAGTAGCAGATGCAACTCAAGAACTGGATGGAGATGGCTGAAGATGATGCACAAGCTGAAAAAACCTCTTCCAATGGATCTTCCAAGTGAAAGGATAATCCTAACACTAAATATCTGACCCTCCAAACAATCTGCAAACACTCACTGCAGATGCACACCGAAAATAACGCAGTCAAGGAGAGGGAATGTGCTATAGGGGATAGAAATTGTGTTGGCCAATTGCCAATATTTGATGTCTGCTCCAAATTCTTCCTTACTGATCTCCCAAAGGAAGGAAAGCTTCCTTCTTTGAAAAGAAAGCTCCAAAAGTGGTGTTGTCAACCCTCCACTACAACACCCTGCAACACATCACTATACTTCAACAGAAATAACATTGTAGCTGAAGGAGGTGGCTTGGCCTTGATCCTGGATGTGGATAAATGAAGTACATGATCCCTCAATAGGCCTCTCTTGAAAGTAGAAACAATTCCTAAATAGGAATGCCTTGTGCTAAGCATCGCAACAACTCTGCTAAACAACAAGAGAATGAAAAATAGTCATACGGACCATAAAATCATATGAATGCCTTACCCTCCTTTTATACAAATGGAATCCCTCTTACCTTGGGTCCCACTCATTAGGGTTTCCTCCACCAAGGAATCTTCCTCCCACTATCTCTGCGTTGTCTCCCAAGATGATCTCCACCTCTTATCCCAGTGATGTTGACTTGATCCAACTTAACCTTGTCCACATGAAAATGTCCTCTTCCACACATGAGGGTGTGAAATCCATCTCTTATGATGATCCCTTTTCAAAATATGAGGGATTTTATTCATATTTATTAAATGTATGGGCCTCCTTACCCATTTATTCATCTCCTAAGTGAAATCAGAAAAAATCAATATTGCAATTAGCTCCATGCTAATTTTGGAATATTACAGAAGGGTGTACGAATTTTTGTGAGAACCAATGGATGGGTGACACATGGCTAGCCTGGAGGCTTCCATGTGTCCCTTGTATGGTTGAATAAAATTATTATGGGTCCAGGGGGGTTCGACCCCGTGACCTCCATGCGCGCCCGCAAGCCTTCGACCAACTCTTATACCAAGTGTTTCTTACACTATAGGTTCTTCATATCTATATAAGGTTTTAACATTCGAAAATTGGGAGGGGACCGCTGGCGGCCCCAATAGTTGTGATCACATGATATAACACACCCACAACAACGAATGTTTAAACCGAAGGCTTCGTAAGTAACTTCTGGTGGTCAAGGCACATATGTATCACATGGGGAGGTTTAGTCCAGTGGTTACGCTGACGGTTTCAACTCTGACCTCCAAAATTTAACACCAAACTCCATCACATGTGTGCAGGTTCTAATAGTTTTTCCAGTGGTTTCGGGAACTTTTCCCATTAAATTTCTACGCCACTATAATTGTGGTGGAGTTTTAAACCATGACCGCAGGGTTTAAGGGGGTTGGAATGTGGCCACCCCCATCTCTAACCATAAATTTTAATGCCAACGGTTAGAAACTATTGGAAGATTAGTGCTGCCCCTAAATTTTAGATTTTTTCACAAATTAGCTACAGATAACTGCAGTTCTCCACAATTAGTGGAGGTTTTTTAGCTGTGATTATGAAAATGGCTAGGGAGGTCAATTTTCGACCAATTTGGATGAAACAAGAGTCTACCTAGACTAATTTGAGAATTCTGGAGCCACTGGTGTAGAGAAAACAACCATTAGAGACTTTTAAACACATGTATTTTCAATTTTGAGCATAATTACAAAGAGGGACATGCCATTGGGAGCTGGACCAATAGATGTAGCCCAGGAGGGGTGAACTGCTTCAACATGTCTACTGTGTAAATATTATGTGTGATGTTATTACTCTGTTATACACTACTTTTTAGTGTTATTTAGGCTTATTTACATGCTAAAAACTCAAAAATTCATCTATATTTCAAGGTTAAATTGCTCATTCCTGAAGCAAACAAATGGAGACAAATTGTACATTTTTTATAACTGAAAGGACAATTAACACAACAAACTAATTACAGTCCTTTCAGATTAGGTTGGTAACAGAGCTAGATTTTAATCTCTGTTGTTGTGTGCAAATATTTTTGTATTGTTTGCAAGTGTTCACATGCTTACTAAGCTCAAGCTTAAGAGAGGAGACGACAAATTGGTGGAAGCAAGAGGGTCTCAAAGTGAGCCATAGAAAAGGATGGAAATATTTCCATATTCTCCACCACCTAGTTAACCTCCAAAAGAAGAAGAAGTATCATTAAGCATGCCTCCAGAGGAAGAAGAAATCCATGAAGACGTGGATCCCAAAGAAAAAGAAAGAATGTTCAGGAAAGCATTCCTTGACATGACTGAGATGGTGAGAGTCCTTTATCAAGAAAGGAATGAGATAATAGAAGGAGAAGGATCCAAACTTCACAAGGAAGTTCAGGGATCATCAGGAGGTCAAAACGATGAGGATAAATCAAAGAAGGGAAATGGAGGAAATGGAGGCAGTGGAAAGTCACCATCCTCATACTCATCGTCATCATCCTCTACTTCATCTTCAATACATCAGTCACACAAGTCAAATAACACTGGTAAAAGTCCTTTTCTAAAAATTGATGTTAATTTTTAATTGCCAATGTTTAATGGTGAAGTCAATGCAGAAAAGAGTGATAATTGGATTAGACAATTGGAGGTCTATTTGAGAATTCAGAACCTTCATGATGATGATACCAACATCCAACTAGCTTCATTGAGAATGGAAGGTGCAACACTTTTTTGGTGGGAAGAAAATACAAAGGAGGAGATCAAGAAGCATGGTAATATTATTCTATCATGGACTAATTTCATTACTACAATAAAACAACAATTTTATCCATTAGCTCATATGCAGAAAGCCATAATGAACTGGTAAAATTTTAGACAATTGAAAGGAAAGAATGTGCAAGAATACACCCAAGAATTTAGGAGAAGAGCTCTCTTATTAGGGGTAGATTTGCAGAGCCAAGATACTTTGCTCAGGTACATAGGAGGATTACATAGCTACCTAAGACATAATATTCTCATTTTTAACCCTACAAGTCTAGATGATGTTTGTGTTCAGGCCACACATCTAGTAGCTAGAGGGAAAAACATTACTGATGAGGGTAGAAAGAAACATTTTAAGGGGAAAAACAAAGAGAATACCTCAAACTGTAAGGGAAAAAATAATGCATCTTTCAAGAAAGAGGGAGAAAAATTGGTTTGTAAACATTGTTCAAAAGAAGGCCATGAAGAGAAAAATTGTTGGAAATTACATCATGAAAAGAGGCCCAAACATCAGAACAACAAAGGAAACATAAAACTACAACTACAACTCAACATGATTTAGGAGAGGATTCAGGTGATTAATCTAAAATTACAGCCATGGGATTGACGAACATGAAGGGGAAAGAAATTGAAACTAAACCCAATAATAGTACATCAAACTGTCACATACAAGCTCCAAATGAAGAAGAGAGAATTGAACTATTTCATGTGAGGGTCATATCCAAACATACCAATATTGGCACACTATTTGACAGTGGGTCATAAGAAAACTTAATCTCTGAAGACTTGGTAAAGAAACTTAATCTTGAGACCATTCCACATCCAAAACCATATCCACTTGGGTGGATTTGTAAGGATGCACATTTACATGTTTCAAAGAAGTGCATATTGTGGTTTGCAATAGCTGCACATTTTGTTGACACAGTTGAATTAGATGTGGTTCCGCTTGATATTACAGGTATTGTGCTGGGAAGTCCTTACTTGTATGACAGGAAAGTGGTATTCCATTGCCATGAGAACAAATACCAGTTATTCAAAGAAGGAAAGGAGTACATTGTTAGAGCACATCGCAAGAAGAGAAATATTGCAATGGTAAATGTTGGACATGTAAAGACACTGGTGAATTCAAGTAAGAATTTTGTTCCTCTAATGATTAAGCCTAAATTTGATGTTAATCGTGAATCATTTGAGGATTGTGATCCTAATTTGAAATCAAATTTATATGATGTAGTTGATGCAGATCATGTGACGTTTCAGGAGCCAACATGATTGCCTCCAAAAAGGGAGATTCAACATGAGATTCAGTTGCAACAAGATTTTCCTCTTCCAAACATAGGCATGTATTGCATTTTGATAATGTAGAATGTTGAAATAAAGAGGCAAATAAAGGACATGTTGGACAAGGGACTCATAAGGCCAAGCACTTTTCCATGCGGTTCACCCATAGTCTTGATTCCGAAGAAATATGGGACTTTGTGCATGTGTGTAGACTTCAGATATTTCAACAAGATAATGGTAAATAATCGATACCCACTACCAAGGATAGATGATTTGCTTGATTAGCTGAAAGAAGAATTTTTTTTCACTAAGTTAGATTTACGAAGTGGATATCATCAAGTAAGAATTGCAGAAAGTGATATATGGAAGACTGCATTCAAAACCAAACAATGACTCTTTGAGTGGTTGGTTATGTCGTTTTTTTTGTGTAATGCACCAGAAACTTTCATGCATGTTATGGATAATTTTTTGCATCCATTTCTTGATGACTTTGTGATTGTGCATTTAGATGATATACTAATTTTCAGCAAAAGAAGAGAAGAACATGTCTTGAATGTGAAAAGGGTGCTTGATTTTTTGAAGAAAGAGAAATTGTTTCTTAAGATGTCAAAGTGTGAGTTCGGAAAGACTTATTTGGTTTATTTGGGGAATATTATATGATCTGACTGGAATGTATTAGTTTTTTTGTGCTAAGTATCCAAACAGTAATTAAATTGTGTGTATATGGTTCACTCAAGTTTGCAGGAAAAAAAAATGGTTTTAACTTAGTTAAATAGATTTATATGTGAGGTTAAATCATGTAAATTAGCTTGTATAACATTGTACAACAGTAAATTATAGAGAATAAAGCATCACATATGACAATATTCAGCAATTTGATGAAGCAGTTCACCCCTCGTAGGCTACATCTGCTGGTCCAACTCCCAATGGCATATACCTCATATCTTATTGCTAAAAATTGGTAATTACATGTGATAAAAATCCTCAAATGGCTATTCTCTCTATAAAAACAGCTTCATAATGCTTGAATTAGTCAGGAATGACTATTCATTTGCAGAAAACATAGAATGGATGCTCAAAACACTGAAAACACCCTAATGGCCCTCGTAGCTCCTTGAACTCTCCTGCAGAAAAACCTACTTGAAATGACCTCTGATGGCTCCGAACCATGTTCCAATGAGTTTAGAATGTCCAAATTAGCTAAAAATGACTATTCATTCATAAAACATGGTCGAAATCTCTAAGAGTTATGACACAAATAGTAATTTTCCCAATCACTCCTAAGAAAGCTCCTCCAAAACAGGAGAAAATCTAGTTAACCCAACTAAAATGGCACTTCCCGCCATTTCTGGAGGTCCACCAGCCGAAACCGTTAGTAAAATGGCAGTTAGATTAAATGTCAAAAAATCTACATGTAAAAGCTGAGATTCCCGCCAAAGTTTACGGTTTAATTGACGGTTAAGTTAAATGCGGAAACTGCATATGTGAACGCCCTCACATCAAACACCGAAGGTTACGGTTGCACTAACTGCCAATTGAAGACCCTGGTTTTGGGTGCAAGAGAATATGGAGGGGGGGGGGGGGAGTTGGCCCTTCGGGGCTAACCTCCCTAACCCCTGAATACAAAACCTTTAAACCATAAATTGAAGCATAAACCATATGATGTTAAGAAACATTATGTAGGCGGACTAGTATGCGAGCGGGCTAGAGGATGCGAGGACAGATGTTTGATCCTCATGGCCTTCAAAATTTTGACATACCATCTCACCTTCGGCCTGGGGACATGTGGCAACGTCCAGGCTGGCCACGTGTCACCCGATGATAGGCCTAAAAAACCTTATAATAAAAAGTAATTTTTCAAAATATATATATATATATATATATATATATATATATATATATATATATATATATATTTTAAATTTTTCATACAAAGTCAAACCAAGTCAAATGTAATTTTTTTGGAGTTTACTGGGCTTTTTAAACCTTCATAGCTTCTGCATATGACCTCCATTTTGTGAACCATTAATGGCGCCAGAATCAAAGCGACGAGACCTTTCTGGTCACTCAAGTTTGGACCTGTTACGAGCACTTTCATTTTTGAGAATTTTTTAGCAATGAACATGGTCTCCTGATCACACCTCCCCACTGGGAATATTTTGGACCCTAAAATATCTTTGGACTACTGAACATGAAGATGAGGAGACTATGTCCCCACTCTTCCAATATTAATCCAATGAAATTTCCCTAATTTCATTAATTGGAGCTTTTCATGAAATGACAAATTTTTCCTTGATTCCATTGACCAACCATTGTTGACTTTGACATAGTCATGCTGCACATTTACTGAATTTTCAGTACAGCAACTTAAATTTGTAGTAAAATTACTATTTCTACATTGGTCTATAATCAAAGGAAACTTAAATTTACTTTCACCTTGCATCATGTCCTTATGGCGATTTTTTGCTGAATTAACCTTGAACTTGTGTCGATTCCTGACCAAGTTTCTTCGCCATTGTACCATGCCTTTCTGAAACTAGAAATGAACATTACTGGACCTTGTGCCTTCTTTACTAAGTTTATTTTCCCTCTCTTGGACCTTTGCAACTTCTTGCACTGACATTTTGTTTTCAGCACCATTCAACACCAAAGTCGACTACTACAACTTCTTGTCATCTTCTTTCAAAGATAACCTGCTTTCAAACTGGAACAAATCATTATATACATTAGTATTTGCATGAAAAGGATTATGTAAAAATTCTCTTTGATTATTCATCATCAATGTCAAGTTTTGACTTGCATTGACGACCCTCTTCATATGTCTTTCATTAACTAAAGAAGTGTCTAGTTTTTTGCGATGAGCTCTCACAATGTACTCCTTGCCATCTTTGAATAAATGGTATTTGTTCTCATGGTGATGGAATATAGCTTTCCTGTCATACAAGTAAGAATTTCCCAACACCATACATGTTATATCAAGTGGAACAACATCTAATTCAACTGTGTCAATGAAATGTGCAGCTATTGCAAAGCGCAACATGCACTTATTTGAAACCTATAAATTTGCATCCTTAAAAATCCAACCAAGTGGATATGGTTTCAAATGTGGAATGGTCTCAAGATTAAGTTTCTTGACCAAGTATTTAGAGGTTAAATTCGCTTGTGACCCACTGTCAAACAATTTTTCAACCTTGGTCTGTTTGGAAATGACCCTCACATGAAACAATTCAATTCTCTTTTCTTCACATTGAGCTTCTATGTGACAGTTAGAAATACTAGAACTGGGTTTATTTTCGTTCTCTTTTCCCTTCAATTTATTTAGTCCCATAGCTATGATTTTTGCTTCATCTCTTGAATCTGACCCTAGGTCTTGTTCAACTATTTCAATTATCTTGCCTTTCTCCTTGGCTTTCTCTTTGGCTTTAAAACTTTCTGGTTTCAACTCTGGATGAAGTTTCCAACAATGGTCCTCATCATGGCTTCTTTTAGAACAATGTTTGCAAAATAATTTTCCCTTCTCTTTTCTAGTATTTTCATTTCTCTTTTTCTTCCATTTTCCTTTAAGCTCACTTTCCTCATTCCCATCTAAGTTTTTTTTTCCCCTTTCCTCTAAATGTGTGGCTTGAACACAAACCTCATCTAGGCTTGTAGGGTTAAACATGAGGATTGTATGTCTTAGGTAGGTATTTAAACCTCCTATATACTTGTGCAAAGTGTCTTGGCTATGCAAATCTAATCCTAGTAAAATAGATCTTCCTCTAAATTCTTTAGTATACACTTGTACATTTTTTCCTTTCAATTGTTTAAAATTTTTCTCGTTCATTATGGCTTTCTGCATGTGAGCTAATGGATAAAAATATTGTTTTATTACAGTAATGAAATCAATCCATGATAAAATAATCTTACCATTATTTTTTATCTCCTTCTTTGTCTTGGCTTCCCACCAAACAAGTGTTGCACCTTCCATTCTCAATGAAGCTAGTTGGATTTTGGTGTCATCATCATGAAATATTTGAATTCTCAAATAAACCTCTAATTGCCTAATCCAATTATCTAGCTTTTCTGCATTAACTTCACCATCAAACATTGGAAATTCAAACTTAACATCAAGTTTTAGAAAAGGAATTTTACCAGTGTTCTTTGACTTGTGTGATTGGCGTACGGAAGATGAAGTAGAGGATGATAAAGATAAGGGTGAGGATGGTGAACTTCCACTATCTCCATTTCCTCCATTTCCCTTCTCATATTTGTCTTCATCATCATGGCCTCCTGACGATCCTTTTCATTCCTTGTGAAGTTTGGATCCTTCTCCTTCTATTATTTCATTCCTTTCTTGATACAGGACTCTTACCATTTCATTCATGTCAAGGAATGCTTTCCTGAACACTCTTTGTTCCTCTTTGGGATCAACTTCTTCATGGGTTCCTCCCTTGAAGTCATGATTATGGATTCTTCTGATTCTATTTGAGGTGAAATTGAAGGTGGAGATAATGGCACTCTTGACCTCCTTGGCTGAGGATTACTTTGAACTTTCACCAATTGACCTTCTCCTCTCTTAAGCTTCACCCTAGTAAGCATTAAAACTCTTGAAAATTGTTAAACAAATACTTTGCACAAATATTAAACAGAAAAAATACTCTATCTTAACTCAAGCTCCAATACCAACTTGATATGAATGGAATGTATTAGTTTTGTTGTGCTAAGTATCCAAATAGTAATTAAATTGTGTGCATAAGGTTAACTGAAGTTTGCAAGTGAAACAAATGGTTTTAAATTAGTTAAACAGATTTATATGTGAGGTTAAGCATGTAAATTATCTTGTATAACATTGTACAATAGTAAATTATAGAGAATAAAGCATCACATATGACAATACTCAGCAATTTGATGAAGAAGTTCACCCCTCCAAGGCTACATCTGCTAGTCCAGCTCCCAATGGCATGTCCCTCATATCTTATTGCTCAAAAATGGTAAGTACATGTGATAAAAAGCCTCAAATGGCTATTATCTCTATACAAATAGCTTTAGAATTCTTGAATTAGTCAGGAATGACTATTCATTTGCAAAAAACAAATAATGGATGCTCAAAACATTGAAAACACCCTAATGGCCCTCGTGGCTCCTTGACCTCTCCTGAAGAAAAACCTTCTTGAAATGACCTCTAATGGCTCTGAAACCCATCCCAATGAGTTCATAATGTCAAAATTAGCTGAAAATGACTATTCATTCATCAGAAATGGTCGAAATCTCCAAGAGTTATGACCCAAACAATAATTTTCCCAATCACTCCTAAGAAAGCTCCTCCAAAACTAGAGGAACTCTAGTTAACCTGACTAAAATGACACTTCCTGCCGTTTTAGGAGGTCCGCCAGCCGAAACCACTGGAAAACTGGAAATTACATTAAATATCAAAAAATCCGCATGTGAATGCTGAGATTCTCGCCGAAGTTTACGGTTTAACTGACAGTTAAGTTAAATGTGGAAATTGCATATGTGAACACCCTCACATCAAACTCCAGAGGTTATAGTTGTACTAGCTGCCAGTTGAAGGCCTTGGTTCTGGGCGCAAGAGCATATGGAGGGGGGGCTGGCCTCCCTAACCCCTAAATACAAAACCTTCAAACCATAAATTGAAGCAGAAAGCATATGATGTTAAGAAACATCATGTAGGCAGACTGGTATGCGGGCGGGCTGGCAGATGCGAGGTCGGATGTTCAATCCTCATAGTCTTAAAAATTTTGATATACCATCTCACCTTCGGCCTGGGGACATGTGGCAGCCTCCGGGATGGCAGATGCAAGGTTGGATGTTCGATCCTCATGGCCTTCAAAATTTTGATATACCATCTTACCTTCGGCCTGGGGACACGTGGTGACCTCCGGGCTAGCGACGTGTCACCCGATGATAGGCCTAAAAAACCTTATAATAATTATTTTTTTTCAAAATATATATTTTTTTGAAATTTTTCATACAAAGTCAAACTGAGTCAAATGTCATTTTTTTGGAGTTTACTAGGCTTTTTAAACCTTCATAAATTCTACATACGACCTCCATTTTTCAAACCATTCATGGCACCAGAATCATAGCGACGAGACCTTTTCATTCGCTCAAGTTTGGACATGTTTCGAGCACTTTAATTTTTGAGAATTTTTTAGGAGGAGGCGAGTTGAGAATTGATCCTCCTAAAATAGAAGCCATTGTGAATTGGCCCACTCCTAAAACAGTAACTGAGGTAAGAAGTTTCTTAGGCGTAGCTCAGTATCGGAGAAAGTTTATTGATAACTTTTCTGCCATAGCAGCTCCTATGCATTCAATGACAAGTGTGAAGAAAGGCTTCCAATAGGGAGGCAAACAACAACAATGTTTTGAAGCTTTAAAAGACAAGATCAGTTCAACTCCAGTCCTTGAATTACTGAATCTAAGACAGCCATTCAAGATACAAACCGATGCTAGTGATTATGCCATGGGCACAATACTTTGCAACATGGTAAACCTATTGATTTTCATTCTGAAACATTCAATAGTGCTATAACTAATTATCCTACATATGAAAAATAGTTTTATGTGTTGGTAAAAAGCGTCAAGAAGTGGAAACACTACTTGATGGGTAAAGAGACGATTATACATATCGATCACCAACCATTACAGTACTTGCAGTCGCAAACAAAATTGCAACAATCACGACATTTTAGGTGGATGGGATTTCTTCAATAGTTTCACTTGGTTATAAGGTACAAGAAAGTTATTTTCAATAAAGTTGGTGATATTCTTTCAAGGCCAATTATAAGTGCTTCTACTTTACTTAAAAATGATTCTATTATACATGAGAGTTACATAGAACAATATGCACATGATGTTGATTTTCAAGATGTGTATGCTAATTTGAGTGAAGTGAATCAAGTTGAGGAAAATTATTATCACATGCATAACAATTTGTGGTTTTATTTGGGAAAGTTGTGTATACCACAAGGAGAGAGGCTTAGTGTCATGATAGAGGCTCATTCGTCTCTTATTCTTGGACTCTTTGGGGTAAGAAAAATAGTGGCACATCTATGGAGATATTGCTATTGGCCTCACATGATAGATAGTGTGTCATGTTTTATAAGAGGTTGTTCTATGTGTGCAACAAGAAAGCTTAGCAATAGGAAGCTTGGATTGTACACGCCACTACCGGTACCATCAATGCCATGGGAGAGTGTCTCCATCGACTTTGTTGGAGGTATACCTATGTCAAGAAAACATCATGATTATCTTTATGTAGTTGTGGATAGAATCAGTAAAATTTGTATACTTATGCCATGTAAGAAAAACATAACTGTTGAAATTTATTTTCAACATGTATGGGTTCATTATGGATTTCCAACTTCTATTGTTAGTGACAGGGATTCTAGGTTCACTGGGAATTTTTGGTCCAATATTTGGAAGATGATGGACACAAAGTTGAAAAAGAGTACTGCTTTTCATCTGCAAACTGATGACCAAACTGAGGCGATGAACATAACTGTTGTGCATCTATTGAGAGGATATTGCAGCAAACATCCCAAGTTGTGGGATGAATAACTGCATTACATTTAGCACACTTACAACCGGGCCAAGCACTCTTCTAAAAATACTTCACCTTTTGAAGCTTGCTTTGGGTATTTGCCGATATCGCCATTAGACTTCATATTTGAGAAGGATTTTGCAATTGATGGGCATGATGATATTGACAAGCCTCGAAAGTTCATTGAGAAATTTCAGATTATTCATCAACAAGTTCAAGAACAACTTAAGAAGAGTTAAAGAAAATACAAGGAGAGGCATGACAAACATAGAGTTGATCACAAGTTTCAAGAAGGAGATGAGGTATGGTTGCACATAAACAAACAAATGATGCAAGGAGAAGGTAAAAAGCTCAAGCCCATTCGCTATGGTCCATTCAAGATCATCAAGCAATTTGGTAGCAATGCATTTCAACTTGAATTGCCTTCATATATGCAAATGTATTCAGTTGTCAATGTTGAAAATTTACGTTTGTATGAGCCTCCTTTGATTGATGATCAAGGGAGTGATGTTCAGCTATCTTATATAGAATATTTCTCACCAGAATTTTTGGATGAGATCAAGGAGGATACCATCCTTGACAAGAGGAAAAGAACATCTGAGAGGTGAAGTGTCGACTACCTTCGAGTTGGGCCCAAAGGCAGTAAGCCAAGAAAGCCAAAGTGGATGGAAGTTGGAAAGGTGAGGGAGATGTATTCTCATCTTCTAAGCAAGTAATTAAAGTTTTTTGGGGTACAAAAGCTTCCCAATGGGGAGGTGTGATCAGGAGATCATGTATTTTTCTCAAAATTGAAAGTGCTCGAAACTGTACCGAACCAGAGCGACCGAGTAGATCCCGTCATTTTTATTCTAGCGCCATGAACAGTTTGAAAAACCGATGTCATATGAGGGAGATATCACATTCTGATCATTTTTCCAAATAGCTAAAATTTTGTGACAAGAGTGACTCAAATGCCCAGTCAACATGCAAGTATAGTAAGCAAAAATGGAATATACTCAGAATATTCCATCCACTAGACCATTGATATTTCACCATGTGGCACCTCCTAATTTTTTGAAGGGTGTACGAGTAGTTGTGAGAACTAATGGATGGGTGACACGTGGCCAACTCAGAGGCTACCACGTGTCCCCTATACGATTGAATAAAAACATTGTTTGGTCCGGGGGAGTTTGACCCCGTGACCTCCATGCACACTCGCAAGCCTTCGACCAAATCTTACCAAGTGTTTCTCACACTATAGGTTCTCTGTATCTATTTAAAGTTTTAACGTTGGAAATTTGGGGGGGGGGGGTGGACGGGCGTTTGTGGTGGCCAACAGTTGTGATCACATGATATAACATACAAGCAATAGCAAATGTTTGAACCGATGACTTTGTACCTAACTTCTGGCGGTCAAGGCACATATGTATCACATGGTGAGGTTTATTCCAGTGGTTATGCTGACGGTTTCAACTTCGACCCACAGCATTTAACACCAAACTCCATAAGATGGGCGCAGGTTCTGACAGTTCTGTCAGTAGTTTTGGGAACTTTTCCCATTACAGTTCCGCGCCACTATAATTGTTGTGTATTTTTAAACCATGACCGCTGGGTTTAAGTGGTTCGACATGTGGCCATCCCCAACCCTAACCATAAATTTTAGTGCCAACGGTTAGCAACTGGCAGAAGTTTAGCATTGCCCCTAAATTTCATGTTTTTGCCCAAATTAGCTGTGGATAACTAAAATTCTCCACAATTAGTGGAGGTTTTGTAGCTGTGATTGGTAAAATGGCTATGGAGGTCAATTTTCTTCCAATTTGGGTGAAACGGGAGTCTACCTAGACTAATTTGAGCATTATGGAGCCATTGGTGTAGACAAAATAGCCATTATAGGCTTGTAAACACATGTATTTGCAATTTTTAGCATAATGACAAATAGGGACATGCCATTGGGAGCTAGACCAGCAGATGTAACCTAGGAAGGGTGAACTTCTTCACCATGCTTGTTGTGTAAAGCTTATGTGTTATGTTATAAATTGTTATAAACTGCTTCTTAGTGTTATTTAGGCTTATTTACATGCTTAAAACTCAAAAATTCATCTATATTTCAAGGTTAAATTACTCATTCCTTAAGAAAACAAATGGAGACAAATTGTACATGTTTTATAACTGAAAGGACACTTAGCACATCAAACTAATACAGTCCTTTCAGATTGGGATTTCCAGATTGGTAGACACCAGAAAATCACCCTCCTAGGGCATGAAAATGCACAACTGTTGGTTATGCAGTGATATGATCTAAACTAAAATATAAAATGCTGCAACAACTCCTCCATAACTCAACTGATGAATGGTTGATCCCCTCACTGGATTCCAAGCGATAATGCTATGGAATCTTACCCTCCTCTAGATCTCTCAACTGCTGGGTTGCATGAGTCATTGGGTGAATGCGCTGCTCAAGAGGGCTGCAAAATGGCCAAATTCCATAATACTGAAATCTGCTCACAAGATATAAGTACTCCTCTCCTGAGAAGGCACTCAACGTCCCCTAAGGACGAAGTTGGGAACTCTTCTCGGAGACACCTGTGTGCGAAACAACACTGTAGACTCGACTAAACAGCTCAAGCGTGCTCAAGTTGTAAATGAAAAGAAAATAATAATAATTCAGAATGCTCTCTATGGCTGCCCTCAGCTCTTTATTATACTTATCTAACCCTCATACCCCTGGGCCCACATCATAAATATATTTCTCTCTTGGTCCATATCCTCCTCCTTGGCTACGTTGTTCACATGATCTCTTGGCTCCCTCCATTGCTGCGTTGTTCCACTTTCACATTGGTTAAGCATTTTTATTCTACTAAAGGGATTTATGGGTCCCTCTACCCTCGTATTCATCTATTAATTAAGGAAGACAAAAATTAATATTCTAATTAGCTAAAATATAAATTAGGAATATTACATTAAGTTAAACAATTACAATTCAAATTAAATTGCAACTAAACCCCCTAAAACATAGAGAGACTTCTACATGCATCCATTTTGACCCTCAAATCGAATTGACTAAGCTAACTAAGTCTTCCGCACTCATTTAACTCATACAAGATGTCATGGGATTTTGAATTACAATTTCCTTCTAATTTAATTAAGGGAAAATTAAATTAGAAGCCTTTCTTGTTTCCAATTTTAACACTCCTACTCAACAAGAATTGGTTTGTCTGCTACCCCGATCTTGCTACTGTGGAACTCAAATTTTCTTCTTGACAGTGCCTTTGTTGAGATGTCTGCATCCTGCTCCTTCGTGGGAATGTACTCTAATTTCCTTTGCACACAATCTCTGAGACGGTGATACCAAATATCAATATGCATAGACCTATCATAAAAAACTAGATTAACTGAGAGTTTGATGCAAATTTGGTTATCACAATAAATCACCATCGGATCCATCTGTTGACCAAAAAAACCAACAAGTATCTTCCTCATCTAGATGGCCTCACATGCTACCTGAACAGCCACCATGTACTCTTCCTTTTCTAAATTGAGTGCAATTGATCTCTGTTTCTTGCATAATGAGGAAAATCTTGTTGATCATATGCTAAAGATTCCCCTTGATGTGCTCTTCATGTCAGATGGACTCCCTACCCAATCTTCAGTTATGAAGCCTTGAAGCTTCACTCCATTTGTCTCTCAGTACCATAGCCAAAACTCTGTAGTGCCTCGTGAGTGCCTGTAAGGTATCTCAACAAATGCTTTCCTTCCTTCCAAAATAGCTTGGTAGGCCTAACCATACCTTGACTAGGTTGGCTAACTGCATAGCATATGTCTATTCATGTGTTCACAAAATACATGAATGAACCCACAAGCTACCTGTAAACAGTAGCACATACTGCTTCGCATAAAGTAGCACCCTCCTTGCTCCAATTTCCTACTAGAGGAGTTTCCATGGGTTTGTTTCCCTCCATGTGTAACTTCCTCATAATATCGTTGGTATATGTGCCTGAAGATACAAATAGCTCCCCATCTCTTTTCCATATTGCCAATACCAGGAAATAGTGCAACAACCCCATGTCCTTCGTCTCAAATTATTTTTCGAGATCCTATTTGCAAGACTTGATGAGTTTCTCATCACCTGTCAGTATCAAATCATCGACATAAAGTACAATTATCAAAAGCTTACCTTCTACCACAATATGGTAAAGGTTCGCATCTGCTTCACTTTCGGTGAAGCCCAACCTAGTGAAATATTTGTTGATCCTATTATACCAACCACGAGGTCCTTGCTTCAGCCCATACAATGCTATTTTGAGTCTTCACACATGTGATTCTCTATCAAAGGTCTCAAAACCTTTCATCTGATCAATGCACACCTCTTCCTCAATCACCCCATTGAGGAGGGTTGTCTCTACATCCATATGATGTATTTTCCATCCCATCTACCCCAACATTGAAAGGATGGATTTTATTGATGAGTACCTTGTGACTGGTGAAAAATTTTCATCATAATCAATCCCCTCCACTTAAGATAACCCTATGGCCATAAACGTGGCCTTGTGCTTCTCCACACTCCCATATGTTTCCTGCTTCACCTTGTTGATACACCTAGATCCTACAACTGACTTCCCCTCTGGTCTTCGAACAAATTCCCATGCACTTTTTCTGATAATGGATTCATACTCCTCAACCATGGCATTAAACCAAATTGGTTGCGACAATGCTTCCTCAAAAGAGGACGACTCTATCTCTACACCTTGACTCATAAGAGCCATGTAGCCAGTGTACCTCTTCACTCCCTCAGTGATCAGGTGAGGAGTTTTTCCGATTCGATAATCATATAAAACTTATTTGATTTCTTGCATATTAATAGTGTATGAAAATTTCTTTGTTGGAAACAACATATATAATGCATTAGTTCATCAAGGTAAGTGTGTAAGTAAAAGCATACCACTGTTTTGGTTTCCTACTATTTATCCCACCCGGTTTGAATATGGATGGCGATTCCCACCCATGATTTTGATATGCATAACTTGATTCTGATTAATTTGTTCCTCTCATTTCCATAAAAGAAAAGAATCTATTTATTATACTATAGCAACTTTTCTTCTTCGTAAAAACATCTTGATCTTATTGAACGAATTATAAAGAAGGCATGGTTGGTGGTTTTCCCCAATTAGAAAGAGTTATTCTCCTCTCTCGGTGGTCAAGCCAGGCTGTAGCATCCTCTATTTGCTTACGCATCCTCTATAAAATGAGTAAAATAATGCATATAGAATAGTTTGATCTGTTTCATCCCACCCATTCGTGTGGATCATTTATCTTATCGGTTGCTTCTATGCGATCCAGTTCAAAGAAAGTGTAATCATTCCAACCAAACATAAAATTATCTAGGGACCTTCTCTGCCTACACGGTGATGTGGGTGCCCCCACATTCTCTCTAGAATCAAGCAACAATCTATTAGCCTCTCTAGTGTGATTTCTTCCATCTCGGGATGTTTCTGCATAGTGGGTTCCTCCACTTTCTGCACCTCTACTTATGGTTCTCCCTAGCTTGATGTTCTTCTTTTGGAGCCAAGAGCTCCTAAACTACATGCAAATGAAGCTCCCTCTCAAGGGAAATTTTCATTGCCTTCTCTTCATCGAATTTCACATCTCTTCTTACCACTTTCATCATGTGTGCTGGAAAGTACACCCGATAGTTGTGAGGTGTATCAGTGTACCCTGGAAATATCGCCAAATAATATTTTAGCTCTAGATTCTCCTCGCATCTTTGGTCACATGGTGATAAATTGATGAACCAAAAATTTTAAAATGTGACACATATGGTCTCTTACCAGAAAAAGCTTCCTCTGGTGTACTCATCCCAACCATTAGAGAAATTTTGAGGTCTAAAATGGGCCTTCTAAGGAAAATTTACAACCAAAATAAACTTTATAAGAACCAATAGGATTCACATTGATGATGTCAACCATGGGGGATGATTCCCCATTTTTAAGGTAAAAAGGTAAAAATATTAAAAAATAATAAAATAATAAAACTACTATTTCAACTTATATCCCTAAGGTTTTACTCCAATTTCGAGTGGGGGTACTCGTTGGATGAAAATTTTA
Source organism: Pinus albicaulis (assembly GCA_034641835.2). NCBI lineage: Eukaryota > Viridiplantae > Streptophyta > Pinopsida > Pinales > Pinaceae > Pinus > Pinus albicaulis. The sequence goes on along the minus strand of JAXQQM020091806.1, from coordinate 175,154 downwards.
ATTCCTCATCCAAGGAGTACCCATATTACATACTTTCTATGGACCATGCTACACAAAAATGAGAAATACATGAAAAAACATGACTGCAATCAAATTTTTCATCTATTTCTCATTTTTTGTGTAGAAGGGTCCATAAAAAGTATGCAACATGGGTGCTCCTTGGATGAGGAATCCAATTATGCATCCAAGAAGTGTTCCTGCTCGAAATTTGAGTAAACCCATAGGGAGATAAGTTGAAAATACGACTTGAAAGAGTAGTTTCTATTTTTTTCCCCTAAAATTTGTTGATTTAATCTAATCTTATTTTATTATTTCCACTATTATTTTATAATTTCCTTAGGAGGCCCATTTTAGACCTCAAAATTCCCCTAATGTATCCGATGAGGAATTCTAATCTGTACAGAGATTGTTTTAGTGCATGCTTCCACCCACAGATGCAACGATAGGCCATGATCATGCAACATAGCTCGTACTTCTCCCATAGTAGTTTTGTTCTTCCTTTATGCAACCCCACTCTTTTGTGGGTTATGAAGTGTTATCAATTCCCTTCGAATTCCTTTTGAAGAACAAAAGTTTTTTAATTCATTAGCGACATATTCTCCACCATTGTCGCTCCCCAGAGAAATCACATTCTTCCCTGTATCTTTCTCGACAAGTTCATTGAAATAAAAAAAAATTGAGAACATCTGATATTTATTTTGCATGAAGAAAATCCAACACTTCCGTGAAAAATAAACTACACAAATCACATAATATCTATATTTTTTTGTGGAAGCTGTCAAGAATGGTGCACACACAACTGAGTAAACTCTCTCAAGGATCACCTTTTCTCGTCTTTCCTTATCATGAAAGGTTGCTTTGGAATACTTCCCTAATGTACATTCTTTGTATGTATCTCACTGCTCAAGTTCACCCTTTGTAAGTCCTATAGAAATATGTTGCATGATCTTCAAAGTGCCATGGTGTAGATGGCCCAGCCTCATGTGTCATAACTCATCAATATATTGGCTCGCCACCTTCTATGCTTTCATGCTCAGGGTAGCGCAATCTTATACATCCAATTTTTATAGCTTCTTTACTCGAACCCCAATATTCTTCACCTGTCCCGTGGATTTGTGTCAAAGGAACACCTTTCCTTCACTGAATATCACATTATAGCCACAGTCTTCTAACATAGCAACATAAACCAAATTCTTCTTTAAACTAGGAACATACATGACATATTTTAATGTGAAAGGAATACCTGACTCCCTCTAAAAGTTAATTGTACCTATTACAATAGCACTATATCTCACATCACCTCCCATCTAGATGTCCATCCAGAGATCCTTCTCCTCCAAGTTACTGAAGAATTATTTGTTTCCGATAATATGGAACAAAGCTCCACTATCCAAGTACCATACAGAACCCATCACTGATGACACCATGCATGCAATGAGGGTGAAATATAACTCAAAATTTGAAGCAAGTGCTTCACCTCCTGTTCCTCCTGAGGGCTTCTTGTCAGTCTTCTTGTGAAAACACTTTGCAGCATAGTGTCCAAGCTCATGCCAGTGAAAACATTTTACCTTTGACAAGTCTTGATTCTTTCCTACCTAACTAGAATTCGATTTGGAATGGGATGCCTTCACTTTCCATTCATTCACCTTTCCAGCCAAGGCATAGTTCTCCTCATCATCAGTCTTTGATGATGATCCATCTCTGGTGTTTCACTGAATCTCTTCTTATACCAAGTCAGACCACAACCTCTCCCACTCTGGTAGCTTCTCCGTCCCATTCACCGAGTCTTGGTAGTTATGTCAGCTCTTGGGAAGGCCTACAAGTGCTAGGCTCACCAAATAATCATCGGCAATTTTCACCCCAAAACTTCCAAGCTCATATCGACATTGAGTGAAATTCATCAAGTATTTTGGAATCGTGTCGCCCTTCTCCAACATGATCTTTCTGAGTTTGTCCTTAAACGCTAGATTCTTTTGGTCGCTGCTATTCTGAAATAGATCTATTAAGGCCTTCCACATAGCATATGGAGTTTTCTTTCTATGGAGTTTTGATAAAATATGATCTCTAACTCCTTCTAATAGAATCCTTCTCGCTTTTATTACATTCCTCTTCCATGCATCAAGAAGTTGAGCATCTATTGTTACAGGCTCGGGAATATCATTGTTTATGAATTCCTATAGTATATTTTCCTCCAACACTGCCTCCATACTATCCTTCCATGTGATGTAATTTGAATTAACCTCAAGGGCATATTCGAGTCTCAGTCCAGAGAAAGAGATCTTGATCCGTTACTAGCCCCATTAGGGGATTTTTTAATTCTAAAACGAGCCTCCTAATGAAATTATAAAATAATAGTTGAAATAATAAAATAATATTAGATTACAATATCAAATTTTACAGGGATAAAAGAAAAAACTATTTTTGCAACTCATATTTTCAACTTATCTCCATATGGGTTTACTCAAATTTCAAGCGGAAATACTTGTTGGATGCATAATTTTATTCCTCATCCAAGTAGTACCCATGTTTCACACTTTCGATAGACCCTTCTACATGAAAAATGAGAAATACATGAAAAACATGATTGCAATTGTGTTTTCTAATGTATTTCTAATTTTTCGTCTAGTGGGGCCCATCAAAAGTATGCAACATGTGTACTCGTTGGATTATGAACTAATGTTTCCATCCAATGGGTAATCCCATTCAAAATTTGAGTAAAACCTTAGAGAGATAAGTTTAAAATATGAGTTGAAAAAGAAGTTTTATTATTTTATTATTTATTAAATTTTTTATTTTTTTACTCCAAAAATGGTGAATTATCCCCCATGGTTGACATCATCATCTTAAATCATGTTGTTTCATATAAAGTTTATTCTTGTTGTACATTTTTCTTAGGAGGCCCATTTTAGACCTCAAAAGTTCTCTAATGCTAAAGAATAATCTGCAAATTTGATTCACTTGTTAAAAAAAAAACACCGGTTCTTCTCCTCTATAGTGAAACCTGCTCTGATACCATGTATAAAATCTACATAGACTCAATTGATCTTGTAATATGCTAAAACAAAATACTGAATCTATTTCTACAAATTACGGAAACCAATTATGATTGCAGAATCACATGAACAAGAAAGAGAAATAATTTCAATTGCACAACAAAAAGATGTATCTGGGGAAAACCTTAGCTAAAAAACCCACTATCTATATCTTGCATTAAGTCAAGAATATGAAGCAATACAATGTTATTTCCCCTCTTGAGAAGCCTCTGCACTATATTTGATTGTCTCACTCTGATCCTAGAAAATTTTGTCCAATACTTAACCATAAAATTGCACCTGGATGACCAAACTTGAAAGAGGTATGAAATTGTTATGTACTTGTCTATTCTTTTACCATAGATATACTTATGTTTGCCTTGGAAAGGTAATTTATCATAAGAATTGCAATTAAAGTGGAAAGGTTTATGTTTAGCATAGAAAGATGACTAAAGGTTGTTTTTATTGGCAAAACAGGAATTCGAAGAGGTGAGCAGCTGTATCAAAGGCGTGGCTGAGAATAATCTAACTGCTGCTCCATCTGTGATGAACCATATCCAGCTGAAGCCAAGAAGATCTGAACGAATTGCCCAGAAAAGGCAGGGGACAGCTTGACCTTGAACAGAGTGAACAAAACGATGGCAAAACAATAGAGGAGCGAATCCCTCAGGATCGAAAGATCCTGAGGGATCGCTGTTCAACCTTCTCATAGTTCTTGATTTGTCTGTCAAAGAATTAAATATAAGGCAATGATCTTTAGCGATAAGGGGACGGTGGTTATTGTGAAGGAGAGTTTACCTAAAAGACTTTTACATTCCTTTTGTAATCTAATGTTTGTTGACTCTCGGTCGTGAGAGAACTCTATCTGTAATGCTTTTCAATTTAATATAAGACACAGGTTTCATCCATTTTCTAAGAGTTCTGAGTTAACCCAACGGTATTTCACTGGCGCTAGGGGCCTGACTCTGGTGGAATTAATATGATGTTGTATTATTAATCTTTGTTTGATGCGTGAAGTATGTTTAGTATTTATCTTTGTTACAGAATTGTTTCATTGTTGAATCAAGTGCAGAGCCATTGCTGTTTCGTTCTTTACCGCAAATACATTTATTGATTAGTTATCTTGTCATTATCTTTTGGCTTTGCTGTTCTGTAATTACAGTGAGTTGTTGTTCCATTAATCCATGGTTTGTTATTAGATTATGATTGACTGTTGACATGCTTGAGTGTGAAGATCTATTTATTTGAATTGCATTATACTTGTAATCGATGTTTCTTTTATGCTGCTGTGCCTTTTCTAGATATCATTTCCTTTAAGTTGCTTTAATTGAATCTGCGTTTGTTTCAATTGCTTTAAGATCTCCAAACTATAGAGGATAGAGGTATTCACTCCAAGTCCCCAGATTTGTTCATCTTACATCGATTTCTAGGGGAAAGAGTTACTGCTACTGCATCCCTGATCGATGTTCAGCAAGATTGTTGTAGTTTAGTATTTTCATTCCTGTCATTGTAATTAGGTTTCTTTCTGAGCAATTATTACTTTTGATATTCTATGCTACATCTTTACAAGCATTTCTCTTAGATAATTGCAGCCTCAGACAGAGTACACTCTTGAGATAAAAAGACGCTCCCGGATTGATGATTAGTGTAGGCTAATTAGGTGTTCAAAAAATACCTTTTTATGGTCCAACATTTTGGCGTCGTTGCTGGGGAGAGTGTATGCCATTTTACAGGAGTAATGCACAGCTGATTTTCTTTTGCTTGCAGAGAATTTGGTATTAAAGACGGAAGGTAAGAACCTGCGCACTGGGCAAGAAACACACTTGCTCGCAGCTCGCTTCATAGCAGAAGTAAGTAAGTTTTTCTTTTGGGTAGGAATGAAGGATTGTTTCTTTGAATGAATAAACCAATTAAGCGAAACAAAATTCCTCCTAAAACTGAAAAACCTAAGGGACCGGTGACCCTTGGGCGCACGACCTTTATTGACAAAATCCTTAAAAGAACTGAATCTCAGCCATCTATAGGATTTAAAAGAACTACTTCTAGACATCCTACTAGTTCCCTTCAGGCTACAGAGTCCCCATCTGAGGCCTTCGTTGAGATACACAGTCAAACAGAGGGAATTAAGAAATATTCCCAAGAAATTGAGAATCCTTGCATAAATTTCCTTCAAGAAGGGAACTCCAACAATCTCCGAGAAGGAGAAGGGGAAACGGGAGAAACCATAGACTCACAATCTCCTATTAGAATTGCCCAAACAATAAACAACCCAAACAAGGGAAGTGCTATTCAATTTATTCAAAACCAAGGTCCTGAATCACCTCAAATGATAGGACAACAGGGAATACTTATTCCAGACAAAGGGAGTGTTGTTAAACCTATTTCTACCCCTGCTCGTCAACCTAGAAATTCCCTGGAAATCCCAGAGGGGTATTGGCATATCTTCGATCAAATGGCCCAGAACCAAAATCAGAACTAGCAGACCTCTACGTTGCAATATCCTATAGTAGATACTGCAATCAACGCACCCATGAAAGCTATTCCTCTTCAACATATTATCACATTTCATGGTTTGACATCAGAAGACCTAGATGCGTTTCTGTTGAATTTGACGTGCTATATAAAGGATATGATTACACCACCGACGCCCAAAAACTGAAACTATTCCCTTTTACATTAAAAGGGGCAGCTTTACGATGGTTTATGGGATAAGTGAGACCTTGGAAGAGTATGTGGAACGATTCCAATATAATCTTCAAAGATCCCCTTATGCATCTGCACCCTTACCTGATAACGTTTTGAAAACTGCATTAATTAGGGGAATGAAAGATCAATGGGTTGAAACATTGAATATTATGGAAAAAGGTGATATATATCAAGAAATCTATTCTGACATCGTTAATTTGTGCATCAGGTGCTCAAGGGGTAATACAAGGTTGAAATCGGCAGAACGTGACATAATTACAAGGGAAAATAAGGCCTCTAACGAAGGTGTGACTCATGCTGAGATTGGAAATCTCCTAGAAGACTTTAAGACAGACATACTGGGGACTCTAACAACAGATTTTGACATCATGCAAGCCAAACAGAAGCAGGTAGAGGCAGAGCAAAACTTGGCAATATTTTGCCCCAAATGCAGGAAGAAACACAGTCACAAAGAATGTCCATTGGATGTGGTTAAAGTCTGCGCCATTTACACGAAAGATCACCCTACAGAAGGATGCCCGTCGCTCCCTGGCTTAAAAGCAGTTTATAAGGAGGCAGAAGAAGAATCAGAAGTGGTATGTCTGCTTAACCAGCGCCGATAGTGGCAGCCACGACCATCAGGTATGCCAAATGATTCATTCTCTTTTCAGCCTCCTCAATATAATGCTCAACAATATAGTGGGATGTGGCAGAATCAACCACCTTTTCCTAATTGGTCACAATAGCCATTTCCTCCCACATCTTGGCCCAATCAAACAAACCAAAATAACTAGCCTAGCTTTCCTTTCTATCCACCTTTTTGGCCTACACAATGGTCCCCTTCTACTTCTCAGAATCAGGCCTGGCAGTCAAACTGGCAAAAACCTCCAAATTAGCTAGCTGGATCAATTCCTCTCTCTCAACCTTACACTGCCAGCTCCCTATCCAAACCCCCAGACTAACCTAAGACCGCAACTCCCAACCCAACCCAACCCAAACCCAAACAATAGACCAGTTCAGACTGTCCAAATAATGGAACCTCCAGAAACAGAAACTGAACTTAGGGAGTGCAATGATCTTCAATTAAGGTCTGGGCGTATAGTGGAAACAGAGAGAAAAAATGATGATCGAATTGAAGATTCGTTACCTGAAGAACAAACAGAACAAAATGAGAGGGAAGTTCAACAACAAAATCAACAACGAAATCAGCAACAAGTGACAGCTTCCTCTCCACCATTCCCAGAACGATTAATTATCCCTCGTCCATTAGAACAACCAAATTTTGATCTTTTGGGAGAGTTAAAAAATTTATGTATAAAAATCCCTCTCCTCCAAGCTATTCAAGATATTCCTATATGCGCAAAAACCATTAAGGAATTATGTATAAAGAAGCCAAAGAGGAGAACAACAACCAATCCTACTGTCCAAATAGTCGGTACCTTATCTAACTTATTATCAAGAATGGAAACACCTATCAAATATGAAGATCCAAGAAATCATATAGTGACAGTACAGATCAATGGCCAATCATTCCCAAATGCCTTAGTTGATTTAGGGGCAGCAATTAACATTTTAACAACCACTACCTGTCAGAAACTTGGCATTACATCACTTGAACCAAAAACAACCTTGTTGGAATTGGCTGACCGATCAGTAGTCAAACCAGAAGGTACATTACAAGATGTAATGGTATCTGTAGATTCCTGGGAGTACCCTGCTGACTTCCTGGTTATCAATCCCAAGAACCGACTAGATGGACATCCATTAATCCTAGGTAGACCTTGGTTGGCAACTGTCGATGCTTATATTGGATAACAAGGGGAAATTATGTCAAGAATTTAGCTTTATATCCCCCAGCCCAGCCAAGTCTATCAATAATCAGAACAAGAAAACCACCTGCATCATATCTTATGGAAAATATGAGGTCACCTCTAACTATAGAAAATGCTCTTGATTTTAAAGATCAAATAGAGGATGATATCATTAATAATTTTATTAATAAACCACAAACCAAATCTCAATTGCAATGTCACATGATTAAGGCAGCATTCGATAATAAAGAAGAAGAAGATCCTTAGATATTCATGATCAATCAATACCTACTACCTTTGTAAACAACACCAAGGTTGTAGAAATTGAACCGGGTAAAACTTTGAACATTAACAAGAATATCACTGCTGAACAAGAAGAGAGATTGCTCCAATTATTACAAAAATACAAAGCAGCCTTTGCATGGGATTACCCCGATATGAAAGGAATTGACCCTCAATTATGTACTCACCACATTTATATTGAAAAAGATGCAAGACCCATTCGTCAACCTCAAAGGAGACTAAATCCTCATCTTAAAGACATTGTGAAAGATGAATTACAAAAAATATTGGATGTTAATTTCATCTACTCAATATCTGATAGCAAGTGGGTCTCTCCATTAGTGGTGGTACCAAAAAAGAACGGAAAGTGGAGAATATGTGTATATTATCGTGAACTTAACAAAGCAACACAGAAAGACCACTTTCCCCTTCCTTTCATTGACCAGGTATTGGACACATTGGCGGGAAAGAAATTATTTTCATTCCTGGATGGCTTCAGTGGGTACAACCAAATCCAGATTGCCCCTGAAGACCAGGACAAGACTACTTTTACCTGCCCATGGGGTACATTTGTCTACCGAGTCTTACCTTTTGGCCTATGCAATGCCCCTGCCACATTTCAAAGAGCAATTCTCAGCATCTTTGCAGACTTAATAAATGAAGGTCTCGAAGTAAATATGGACGATTTCACACCTTATGGGGATGACTTTGAGCCTGCATTGCAAAATCTAGAAAAAGTATTGCAAATATGTATTGACACTAGGCTTTGCTTAAGAAATGAAAAATGTCTTATGATGATGACCGAGGGAGTTATCTTAGGGCATTATATTTCAGCACCTGGAATCCAAGTGGACCCAACCAAAATTTAAATACTCTTGTCAATTCCTACACCCACCACACAAACCGAGGTACGTAGCTTTCTTGGATTTTCTAGTTACTATAGAAGATTTATAGAACATTATTCTCGAATAGCTGCACCTTTATATGCACTGACTGGAAATACTGATTTTGTTTGGACAGATAAATGTGACAATGCTTTTAATGATCTGAAGAAGCTCGTTGCAACAGCCCCAGTGCTGAGGGGCCCAAATTGGAATTTGTCGTTTCAAATTTCATCTGATGCCTCAGACACATAAAATGGAGCAGTACTTGGGCAGGAGGAAGACAAAAAGCCATATGCAATTTACTACATTAGCAAAAATCTGACCCCTGCTGAATTAAATTACACTGTGACTGAGAAAGAATTTTTAGCCGTAGTTCATGCTATAAACAAATTTAGACATTACATAACTGGGTATCCTGTAGTACTCTATACAGATCACTCTGCCATTAAGTTTTTAGCAAATAAACCTGTTACAAACGAAAGAGTGACAAGATGGTTGATTTTACTGCAGGAATTTGATATCACGATCAAAGATCAACCGGGCAAAGAAAACCCTGTAGCTGACTTTCTGTCAAGAATGCCAAAGCCAATAGACACAAAAGCAGTTGAAGACCACTTTCCAGATGAACATCTCTTCGCTGTTACTACCAGAACACCATGGTACACTGATATAGCAAACTATTTGGCAATAGGTAAATTACCTAAACATCTATCCCTTAATGAACGAAAGCAAATAATACACCGTAGTACCCGTTTTTCCTGGATTGGGGGGTACTTATTTCATACAAGTGCAGATATGCAAATAAGAAGATGCGTAAGGGAAGATGAGGTATTCGACATTTTGAAGGCATGCCATGATGGACAGTGTGGCGGACATTTTGCAGATCGTAGAACTGCCCATAAAGTTCTACGAACAGGCTACTATTGGCCTACTATCTTTAAAGACGCTAAAAAATTTGTGCAGGCCTGTGATAGCTGTCAAAGGGCATGTCGCCCTGGGCAGTCTGTTGAAATGCCCTTGAACCCTCAACTAGTGATTGAACTGTTTGAACGTTGGGCCCTTGACTTCGTTTGTCCTATTAGCCCCCCATCAAACCAAAAAACATATATCCTAGTTGCAACTGAATACGTTACCAAATGGGTTGAAGCAGAGCCTCTTTCCAAAGCTACAAAGGATTCTATAATACAGTTTCTTTTCCAAATCTTTGTGCGCTATGGCCTCCCAAGAGACATAATCACAGATGGAGGGCCACAGTTCGTAGGTAACAAATTAGCTGAAACATTGCAAAATTATCACATTCAGCACAAAATTACAACTCCATACCACCCACAGGCCAATGGCCAAGTCGAAAGCACGAACAAGGTAATCGAATCTATACTGACAAAAACCGTTGCTTCACATAGACGAGATTGGGCCTACAAATTTCCAGAAGCATTGTGGGCGTATCGAACAACATGGAGACCTACCACAGGATATTCACCATACCAATTGGTATTTGGAAAAAAAACCCATCTTTCCTATCGAATTTGAAATTCAAACATTAAGAATAGCTCAAAAGGTGGGTCTGAATTTAGATGAAGCCCAGGCTAAAAGACTGCAGCAAATTAATGAACTTGATGAAATTAGGCTCTCTACTCTTCAACACACAACATTAATTCAGCAACAGAGAGCCAAATGGCATGACGCCCATATCAAAGAAAATATCTTCCACGAAGGAGATTGGGCACTCCTATATGATTCACGGTTTCAGGATTTCCCCGGAAAGCTCCAGACGAGATGGCTTGGACCCTATGAAATACATAAAGTGCATGATAACGTCACTCTCACATTAGTTACCATTGATGGTTCTGGACATTCCTTTAAGGTAAACGGTCATCGTGTCCGATTGTATCACAAGCCGCTCACTCGGGAATCCTTTTACCAGCAGTTACGGGAAGATTAAACAATGGAAATTCTCGTTGAATGGGAGAATTCCTCCTCGGCACCAGTTTGATAAACTGTTCCTTTTTAATTTTGTACATAAAGCATTTTTTTCTCTGTTTTTGATTATTGGAATTCGTTTTTTTCTGTTAATATTTATGTATTTCTTTATCGTTTGATTCATTAAGTTTGTTTTTCTTTAAAAATGAAGAAAATGAAAAAAAACTTTGTTTTTTTTCGCATTGCTGTCCTTTCTAAAGGAACAACACTTCTGCTGTTCCTTTTGAAAGGAACAACAGTTTTCGCGCAGTATTTTTGCTGTTCCTTTCGAAGGGAACAACATTTCCGTACAATGTTTCTTTGTTGTTCCTTTCGAAAGGAACAACAGTTTCGCAGATTGTTTTTGCTGTCCCTTTTAAAAGGAAAAGCACTTTTTTGAGTAATTGTTTTTTTGTTTTAAGCTAGCATTTTGATTTTTTGATTACTTTTCTAAGGGAAAATATATCATTTATATACAATCATACAAATTAAAGATTACTGTAATCAGCAAATCAAAAGAAATCGTCATTTTTGAAGGAAATTGTCTAGTAATGAAAAAGAGAGGAAAAAGGGGCATGATCAATAACATAACATTGCTATTTTATTACCATTAAATTAATTGATCGATTATTTTGATTGGTTCTTTCCCATATCCTATAACTTTCTTTGATATTTATCTTTGAAATGGAAATAAGGGTATATTTTTTTTTTCTTTTTCTATTGAGATGTTCAGACTTCTTCCACCATTCCTACTCTTAAGGAGTGTTGAGCCATCCCTTATGAATAACTGAGGAAAAAGTGTTGTTTAAAAAAAAAAAGAGAGAAAAATACTTACATATTTCAATAATTTTGCAGATGGAGGATAGGGGGTCTCATTAAGAGCCAGCCTACCGTGATCATAGAGAAGGCAGTGAAGTGACATTCCCATCATGGCCACCAAACCAGGGAAATGGTCCAATAGACAATTGAAAATCAAGAAGTCCTTGGAACAGGAGGTATCATCACGAGCCGGCCTGCCCAATTTTCAGTTCTTCCCGGTGAACGGCATTGTGGTTTAGCTGGTCACCAAGCCAGCACAGTGGCCTCCGTCTTGCTATTCAAGAAAAATATAAAGAAAGAAAAAGAAGCACTTCCTCAGTATGAATAAAGGATAATGGTTCCGTGGGTAAGAAAGCAACTCTGTCAAGGTTATGGACACCTGTGGGCAACAGAGCTCTGTTGATGGTATTGAAGTCATACTTATACACATCAATAGTTATATTTAACCCTTTTCCTATATTTTTATTCAATATCAAATGAAAAGCATGAAATCCATACTTCTATACATAAAAATTATTATGAATCGATCATATTAATTTATATGGTAAATAATGCAATTATATTTATGTCAACCTTATGCTGTCCCTTCCCCTCGTATTTGAATCATTACAACGTGATTTCCTATTCATTACCGATTTATCTCATGCACGGATTTCAGTAATCACTATAATTTGAATGACTGTATCATAATTACGCCTGTTGTTTTTTGCTGTCCTATTGCTGTGCCACACATGCCACCTTCAATTGACGGTCGAGGACGACCTATCGTTCATTTAGGGGTCGCAGATGTCTGCATGCAGATCAAACTCCGAGATTCTCTTTACCTGTATAAGAATTAAATCTCCGCATTTGATTTATTTACCGTATATAGATCGAATCCCCGAAATTTTAGGATATAATAAGTTTCAACGAACGGTGCTGTGCTGTTCCATTGAAATTACTGTGTGTTGTGAAGAATTAACAGAACGCAGAGATGGGAGGACGCCCAATTCGCAACGAACCACAAGTGTTAATCGTCTCTGATGCTGCACGAGCAATTTTAGAAAGAATGGGGTGGATTACATATTTCATGAGAATGCAGCAACCCCATGAAGCAGTGGTGACCGAATTTTTGTTAAACCTGCAGGAAGGATCCTCCACAGTCAGAGGAATGCAGATAGCTGTGTCCGATGAGATAATTGCAGAAGTGTCCGGAATTCCCGCGCAAGGGACTATTTGGACTCAGAAAAAGATTAGGATTCAGGAAGCCATGAAAATTTTCCAAGATGACGGACAAATGCTAGTTGTCAAAGGTAAGGGAGTCCAGCCAGCGTCATTAGGAGAACCATGGACAGAGCTGGCCAGGATTATGCAGGCTTACATAACGTGCGACGGTAGAAAGGATGTGGTAAGACCTCGCCACCTTAAGCTACTAGCTGTGTTAAAACAGAAATGCACCATTAATTTGCCTGCATTCTTAAATTCTTTGTTGCATGATATTGCTCGTGGAATAAGAAAAGCCCAACATGCAGACATGGTGGTCAACCACCATTGTTTAATTCGATTAATCGTAAGTTATAACCTCGCCCAACAACAGACCAGCTGGGAAGAATTAATATTTTCCATTAAAGGAGGGTTAGCTCTACTTGCTCCGAGACGGAAGAGGATGGCCGACCCAATAGCCGAGCCCCCCACTCATAGAAAACCCCTCCGATTGAAATGAAGTAGGAAAATAATGGAGGAAATTCCAAGCAGCAGCAGTCAGCCCCTAGAATTGCATAGCTCAGAAGAGGAACAACCTCCACAATCGGAGGGAATAAGTCCTCGTACTGAGGAAGAAGAGGAATTGGAAGGAGAAATTCATTACTCAGACGAAGAAGAAGTAAGTCACCATACCAGTAGCGAAAAAAAACCCAGTACAGAGGAATTGGAAGGAGAAATTCGTTATTCGGATGAAGAAGAGATCGAGGGAAATTCAGAGGAAGAAGAAGTTGAAGGAGAAATTCGGTATTCAGACGAGGAGGAAGGAAGTTATCACACCTGTGATGAAGATGAGGATCATCATAGCAACAATAAGGACGAAACAGAGCCCATCGAAAATGTCAATGTAAGCCCTTTACAGGAAGACCAATTGGCCCAGATTTTGGCCAACATGAGCAATTATGCATGGTATCATAGCCTCTTGGACCACAATATTGACATCAATCGATCACCAGAATACTCTGCCATTGATGAAGGAACGACTGCAGAAAAGCTTGATGAAACAGCAAACCCTAGCGAAGCTAGGGTTGCTTCTCCTGAGAGGTGTTAACAAGAGAATGAAAACATTGAACCAGTATCTCGACCTGGAAACCCCCAGGAAATCGCAGAGTCGACTGAGAAGATGATTCCTAAGGAATCTACCCAAGAGCATGAGAGCATGGAAGAAGAACCCCAAGAAGAAGAACATGAAGAAGATTTCACTGAAAACACGGCTGATATAAATCAAAATCCTGTTGAGCAAACGGGTTCGGATGAACAAGCCGCTGTTCCTTTAAGAGAGAAGAAGAAAACAACAGAGATTGAGAAGCTTCTCAGGGAAAGGAAAAAGCTTCATAAACTGATAGAACAACTTAGGAAAACGATTAGGGTTCTAAGAATGAAACAGACACCTAAGCGAGCCCCTAAAAGAAGAAACATTGCTGTCAAGAGAAGATCAAAAAGGAGAAGGGTAATCGCTAATAAGAACCCCCAAGTAGTAGAAGAGACCATGCCTGAACCTAACTATGAGGATGTGGAGCAACAAACGACTGTTCCAACACCAGTTGTTCCAGAGGAACCTGCTCTAAACGAGAATACCCAATCTAGCAGTCAGCACACTTTTAGTGATCCTGCACTAGTCAGACTGCAAGAAGAATTGACACAGGCCCGAATCGAAAGACAGAAATTGGAAGAAGATACTGTCCCAAGGAGGAAATATCATGAATTGCAGCAACAAATGAAAATTATTCATGAGGCAGAAGCTGAAGCTCATGAAAAACGTCAGGAAGCAGAGGTAAAAGCTGATAAGGTACGAAACCAATTAAAATTATCATACAATCAAATGGACACTCTCTGCTCCTTATATACTGATGTATTAGCCTGTAGGTGCCCTGCCAAAAACTATGCTTTATTTTTGTTAGAAAGATATTTACAATTAAAGATCAAAGCAGTTAGGGCTGGGAAACCAATAGAGCTAAAAACCATAGATGACATGGTATCATGCTGCAAGCTTTATGGGGACAAAGTACATCGCCTGTTATGTGAGTTTTATTTGCATAATCTAATACTTGAAAAAGACTGTGAATCAAACCCTAGCCCTTTTATTGGAGATGTACAGTTTCAGGCATTCATTTCCTTTGCCGTAAATCAATTAAAGTGGCTTAAAGCCTACAATGCCTTTCAAAGGCAGGAAAATGAATTGGATCTATGGGTTAGAAGTGAACCACAGGATCCACTTCAATTATGGGCTAGTCAGAAATGTCTAATGACAAAGGAAGGCGTTACCCAAACTTTGGGGCCTGTCCATAAGTCAATTATTTTGAAAGGGACAGATTATTTTTCATCCATTAGAGACCAAGCGTATGTAGCAGCTAAGATCCGGTGGAGAACCTCAAATCAGAATGTACAAAATAGGGAGCCATTTAATTGTAGGAATTTTGGGCTAGCTGCAGACCGTTTCATTGCCTATAGCCATCTTGTTTTAAAAGAAGGTCCATACTGGTTAGGATGTAGGTTCCGCAACCCTATTGTATGGTACCCTGCTTTGGACTATAAAGCTATTTATGAGCTTCCCGAAGGGCAGACAGGACACACTTTTGAGGAGTTAGCTGCATGTCATGGTTTTAGACCTTTCAATGATAAACCTTATCCGGCTTATTCTTTGACTGCTCTCCATGTGAACTATAGTTTTCATGAGGACATGAAAAGGGTTAAGCAAGGGGGTATGTTGGGCAGTGAAAGAGGTATGAATTTGCTATGTATTTGTCCATTCTTTTACCATAAATATACTTTTGTTTGCCTTGGAATGGTAATTTATTATAAGAATTGCAATTAAATTGGAAAGGTTTATGTTTAGCATAGAAAGATGACTAAAGGTCGTTTTTATTGGCAAAACAGGAATTCGAAGAGGTGAGCAGCTGTATCAAAGGCATGGCTGAGAATAATCTAACTGCTGCTCCATCCGTGATGAACCATATCCAGCTGAAGCCAAGAAGATCTGAACGAATCGCCCAGAAAAGGCAGGGGACAGCTCGGCCTTGAACAGAGTGAACATAACGATAAAAAAACAAGAGAGGAGCGAATCCCTCAGGATCGAAAGACCCCGAGGGATCGCTGTTCAACCTTATCATAGTTCTTGATTTATCCATCAAAGAATTAAATATAAGGCAATGATCTTTAGCGACAGGGACGGTGGTTATTGTAAAGGAGAGTTTACCTGAAAGACTTTTACATTCCTTTTGTAATCTAATGTATGTTGACTCTCGGTAGTGAGAGAACTCTATCTGTAATGCTTTTCGATTTAACATAAGATACAGGTTTCATCCATTTTCTAAGAGTTCTGAGTTAGCCCAACGGTATTTCACTGGCGCTAAGGGCCCGGCTCTGGTGGAATTACTATGCTGTTGTATTATTAATCTTTGTCGTTTGTTAATGCGCAATGTGTGTTTAAGATTTATTTGCATTACTGAGTTGTTTTCATTAATTGATTGAAGTAATACTTGATCCATTGCTATTTCATTTATCAAACTTATTATTATTTATCGGCGGTGTTGTTACTGTAATTACATTGAGTTGATGTTCCATTCATTTATGGATTGCTATTAGATTACAATTGGACTCTCGACAGGTTTAGAATATCAGTTGTTTGAATTGCGATTGAATACGTAGTTCTTTCGTTTCTTTTGAAGAATTGTAATTGTCTTGTTTCTTTTGGATTTCATTTCCTTTGAGTTGTTTCACTTTCTTAGAGATCTCTAAGCTTTGTAGAGGCAGAGCTAATCATTCCAGGAGCTTCATCAAACCTTTGACATGTATGGTTATTGAAATGTGTATAAGAGGATAAATTAACTTATAATGAAATATGATGAATCATTAGAGGATTTTATGGATAATTTTCTTCACCTTCGCTACGAATTTTCCAAGGAAGATGTGGATTGGGATTTTATGAATGAAAATTTTCAATATTTAGTTCAAATTTCCTTAGAACCATATGAAAATGAATCTTATATGAGTCTCCCAATTTTCTTAGTCGTGGGGCAATTAAAATTTCAAAGGATGAACCTACTCTCCTTTTTTGTTCCTTCTCCTCCTCCTTTTCCATCACCATATAAAGTAGTCTCATGTCTTGGTAGTGAAGTTGGAAAACTTGAGAATCAAACCATTGATCCACTTATCCTATCTTTATTTCCTCCCCATGGACAAGATCTTATCTAGGGAAAATTTAAATGTTCTAATAAATCCATGGAGCCTTAGTGCGAAAGATTGATGTGCATAATTCAAAACTTGAATATGATCTAATAGAAAGTATTGCTTATATAAGGGTTACCTTTTCATCCTCTACAATTTACACCGCATGACCCTATGTACCTTGATTCGATCAACCTACTCCAATTGTAGTTTCTCTAGATACTTTTAACTCCCAATTAGTTGGTTTACATGGAAATCGAGGTACAAGATGGTTACATTTCACGGTAGTATAGGAACAAAAGGATGAAGACACTTTTAATCTCTCTTCTTTTTTCAAATTCCTCTATGTCAAAATGATGTTTCTACATTATTTTCTCGTAAAGAATCTCAACATCTTGATATTAGTCAAGTGGGATTCAATTCATTAATCAAGATGAAGGCTTGGAAAACCATCACCCTAACACCAATGATTCCACTAATATGCATGGTGATGAGTTCCCAAGTACATTATATGATCTCTTATTTCCATAATAAGACTTGGATTTTCAAAGCTTTGACCACCCGAATTTGATTTGGTTAGAATGGTGGTATCTATCTCTAAACATAGAGAGATGGCAGTTATGTGCATTCACAATTGATATTAAAAGAGGCTAAAGGAATGGCATTTTAACATAAATAAAGAACCTTATAGGTCTAAAACCCTAATCCCAAAAGATGAAACAACAAAAGGTTTGTGGATATTGAGGTGGTTAGTTGTTACATCAACTACGAGTACAAATTTTGCATACAATATTTGTTTAGGGTGCATAGTAGCTTGGTAGAAAGAACTATTAAAGGAATACAAATTTTTGACCAGGGGAATAGGGCATGTTATGGCAACTCTTGGCCTCTCAAATTGCCCAAAAAAACATCATTTAGGACCTCGAAAAGGCCCCGTGATTTTGGGACCCATAAATTATAGAAAAACGCCAAGAAAATATATAACCATTGAGACAATGGAAGAGGTGGGTGGCAATCATTATCCACCTAGATCACCATTGTCTATAACGAGATTTTACTTTGTTACCTATGTTAAAGTTTAATGGAAATTTTCATTTTAAGTTTGCACTAGACATGTAGAAAATGCATTTGAAGCATTATATAAATTTGAAACTCGATCCTTATAATGTTCACAAGCATACTCTTTGCTTGTTCCTTAGGTTTAATGCTTCACTTTGGCTTCTTCCTTCAAATTTATTATAACTTAATATATTTAATTCATATTGCATTGAGAGATGCATTTTTATAGTTTATATATGAGAGAGATGTAATGTGATGATGGTTTAAAATTAACAAGTTATTCTATATTTAAGGTTTAAGCTACCTTGTCATTTTTTCAAAGGTTAATTATATTCCTTTACCATTAAAAGCATACAAAATTTTATAGATAAATATAAATTAATATTATTACCCATTATTGATTGTTCCAAAATTACAAGATGGGAAAAGAGTGAAAATGAGAGAATGTTTTCGGATCCAAAGTTTTCCTCGACAAGTTGTGTTTAATTGCAATGAGCAAGCAATACAACAAAGGATTAATGAAAGGGATATTTGAGAAATGAAAGGATGGACTCCATAAAGGTGCCATGAGGATTTAGAAATGTCAAATGTGGCATAAGAAATAATAATTTAATTTAATTTGTTATTCTTTTCTTTGAAACCAAAAAAGCTGTGACTTTTCATCCTCAAACCCTTAATTTAATAGTTTAATTGTGACACTTTACTGAAAATATTCCAGAGCTTCTCAAATGAAGACCATCCAAAAAAAATTATTTATGAAAATTTGAACTTCCCCAAGCCCACTTCCAATATATACCACACCTATCGTCAGTAATAATTAGAATTCATAATTATGTTCAAATTATAGAATAAAATTATACTATAAAATTAAAAAGAACAAGAAAAAACATTAAATACTTAAATTAATCAAATACACACTTTTTGGGTAACGAAATGATGCTCAAATGTAATCAAATTAAAACACACCGAAATTTGAGAGCTTGAGATCACATTAGAGTGATTAAAATTTAAAACAAATCGAGTTGAGAGCTTGAGATAATGTTGCTTTGAAATGTAAGTAAAATTTAAAACATAGTGAGCTGAGAGCTTGAGATAATGTCACATTGCATTGTAATAAAATTTTAAAACACATCTCATTGTGGAAACACAAACAACATATGCACATCTATTTTCATAGTGCCAATGGTATACGACCCACGAAAAAGTAAGAAAACATAGACCAACAAACAAAATGCACTAAGTGCAATGTTGTAGTTGTTTTGAATTTTCAATACAAAATTAGTGTGGAGAGTTTTTAAACTCTCGTCCGAGAGTTTTGTTCTTATAAACCCAAAATTCTCCATTAGTGCGACATTCTACACATCGTTTTCACGATTTTTTACATCATGTATCATGTCGAATTACCCAAAATTCTCCATTCGCGCGACGATCTACACTGTCGTTTTAGAGAATTTTTGCATTTGTAGCTGTCGAATTCTTGGATACATGTATTTGTCATTTTCGTGAATTCTTGGATCTGTAGTGCATCATTTCGCAAATTTTTGGATCGTATGTTGTCGTTTTGAAGAGTTATTTTCTTTGTCACAGGGATCCAAGTAAATTTGGTGCTACTCTTTCAATAGTCATATGTCCACGAAAACCAATTAGTGTACAATTGTAACTCAAAACTATACTTGTAAATTTTCATGGTTCAAACAACATCAAAATATTGGCTACACCCGACTAAAAAATAGAATGCACTAGTCCCAAACTGAAAAATTCATTGTTGGCGATAAGGAGAAACAAATCAAAAAAAGGAAATTCCTCAGTAACATATTTGCTTATGGTATTTTTGTTGCAGGGGCACCTTCATATTTTTCGACCTCACTGTAAACAATAGATGATTTCACCCTTCATATGAAAAGTGTTCTTGAACTAGGCCAAATGATTTTGACTTCAAGGTCTGCTCTTTCACCATAATCTAGCTCGGATACCAAGTAATCTCGGGAGATTGAACAAGTCGGTTTTATTTTCTTTTGTCTTTGTTACAACTTTTGAGTTGAAGTAGTGAAGCCCCAGATCATGGTATATCTTTGTGATACGGTGGGAATTCGAGAGAGATTTGCTAGTTGTTTTTTCCTGTTACCTTGGAGACCTTATTGCATGAAATCTATCACTTTAATCATTAGGAAAGGCATTGTACTCAAAAGTATAATCTAATCTAATGTCATGTGTCAAAAGATAAGTCACATAATTGAAGTATAATCACATTGCAATGATGAATATAAGGTTTGGAAAAAATAAATCAGCTATAAATCGAAGCTTGGTACTTGAAGTATGAGTCATCCGCTTGCAACCCTCATGAATTTCAATAAAATGGTGCCATGTGGTGCCATGTACTCATAAGCATATTCCTTGTACTTATTCAAATGGTTTTACCCATAGAGTCGGTCTTTACGACCCTCCGTCGGAGATCGTTTCGCTTTTGCATATTCATTCTTAGGTGTCTCGCTTGTTCCACTTCGTTGCATTTCACTAGGAGCATGCCAGCGAGCTGACGAGGGGGTCTGGTTGTCATGTGTTTCCTCATGCTTGTACCTGCGAGGGCTATTTAAAAAATTCTTCAAAAAATTCTTGAAGTTCATCGTCATTTCATTCATGGTCATTAAATGTCGAGTTTCGTTAAAAAGAGTTGTTAGTCCTAGAGTCTAGGGTTTTCGAGTCTTTGCATATATGTCATAAAGCCCGCGAGCCATGAGGTTGGTTTCACAAGTTTTGATTTCATATTTTTATTATCATAAGCATTTGAAAAAATTTCTAGTCCAAAACTTCTGTTTTGGAACTAGAAATTGTTTAATTTCATTTTTGTAATAATTATATTCTTTTCACCATGAGAAGCTTCACTGCAAGCCTGCGATCTTTTCCTAAGCTAAAGTGTCGTATCCTGCAAAAAGACGACAAAGTTATCGAGTCCAAAAACTTAGAAAAGCCAAAGAGAAACATTGTAATAAGAGACCAAATGACAAAGTGCGAAAACATTATGAAAGTGGGTTGTCAAATAAATTTGAAAAGAAATCTGATTTGATCAGATATTTATTTCATATATAAACATGACAATCAAACTCATTTGCCAAAAATCCGTAAGGCGGGAGGTCGAAGCTCAAGTTTTTGAAGGCCGTAGGCAAGTTTTTCATAGTTACGGGCCGGTGTTTGGAGGGCGCGCGACCCACTTGAAAGCGGGTGAGGGACCCACTTGAGGGGTGCGACCCACTTGAACGCCACGGCCGGTGTAAAGTTGAATGGGTGAGACCCACTTGGGGGGGTGCGACCCACTCAAACCAACGTGCGACCCACTTAAATCAGAACCCCGGAAAATTCGTTTTTGCGCCCAGATTCGATTCTAGTCGACTCCAAGAGCTTCCAAACAGGTTTTAATCATTGCTCATTCGATTTTTAATATGGTTGTGATGTCATTGATGTTGGGGAAACAAGCCATCCTTGGAGAAAATATATGAACCCTTCATTCACATGCAAGTTAATTCAGTAAGGGTTTTGAAATTGTATAGGGCGATTTTGTGGAAAAATTTGAAAACCTTCAAATGGTGGATATGTTCACACCCTAGCATGTTGTATAGATGATCCTCACGCCCTCGGTTATCATATTGTCGCTGATGTTCATGCTCTTTCATATTTTGCACGAGTCTTATGTCGACTAATTTATAGCCCTCATTACCATAATATCACCATTCATTTGTTGGTATCATTATATTACCACTATGATAGTAATTTGTGTCACAATGGTCATGGTCTTCTCCACTGTTCTCAGGTTCATGAACAAAGTCCTCTACTTGTTTGCTTCTTTGAAAAACTTTTCCCATCATTACCAAAAAGCTTGCCCCATACTTTGCGGTGGCATTCATTTGTGAAACTCACTTATAGTCAAAACAGATGATAGTTTTCATGCCACTAAAACAAAGCCATCTTCATTGTAATTTTGTTTTTCTTTATGATACTTTGGCGATGGGTGATATCTATTGGGTGTTGAAACATACATTATAACTTTGTTTTTCACTGCATCTATATCGGTATACATATTGCAAATATCTTGTTCAAAGCCATGTCGGAGATAGAGTCGGATTATGAGCGGGAGTCGGACGGTGATTCCACGACGGGGGGTAATGTACCACGGAGGCCTCACCAAGGTGGCAAAGGTGGTGATCATCGCGGGGAAGGAGCCTACTTTTTTGGCTCGGTTGCGAGGCATGTCCATTAGCAATGGATTCTTTTCGGTATCTATTATGTTTTCGATTTTGTGAGATGATTTCACAAACCCGAGCTTCATCGTGAACTAGCTCACTTTGTTTGTTCTTCATTTATGTGATGGCCGTGTAAATCTCACTTTGGAGTAGATTTCTTTTTTGTCACCAATGACTATTTCTCGGGCCCATTGGTATACCAAATGTAGGAGAGGAATGGAACAAACGACAACATTTAGAGAAAACCTACTATCAGCCATACATCAAACTCCGAGTATATGAGGAACTTGGGCGAGATTTTCCTTTCAGATTCATGAGGGATGAGTTTGCACCGTGATGAAACTCATCATTCGGTATTTCGATTGCGAGGGCGATTCGCACATCTCTTTGCGTACCATGTTCATTTGTTGATGCACTTCACAAGGGTACGTATGATGAACATTCTCGTATTTTATGTATCGCAACATAGAGAGGATGGTGATTTTTTTACGGAAGAAGAGCCCGACATGACGACATAGAAGTATATATCATTACGCCTTGATCAAGATCATAGTGTTACATCGGTTAGCACGACGAGGGCATCACTTGGGAGGATTTCATCTCCGTGACTTTTCACGGTGTCACGGCCTCCTCCCGAGGTAGTTTATGGTGCGGAGAGCCTTCACACTAGCCGGACATTCCCGAGGTTGGGTAGACCGAGTGCCCCATTGTTTATGACATATCGGCGAGGCCACGGGGCCTTATTTGCGACCACACGACGAGTATTATCTCCACCCGGGGTGGAAGGGGTCTTGCCGACTTCATCGAGAAGAGTGAGTATTATCTCCACATGATGTGGAAGGGGTCTCGCCTTCTTCTTCGGCACGAGTACGAGATACGGGGACGAGGGGCAAGAAGCCCATGCATGATGAGGGTCCATCGAGGGAGGCCGTGACACGGATTTCACGATCATTGATGTTGATGCGAGCTCTCCCTAGCTCGAGCGAGGGAGATCATCCAGGGAGCGAGAGGGCCGAGAATGACACGCTGAAAGATCAATTGTAGAAAGCTCGGTGGGTGATAAACTATATGGAGCGGCGCAACAAACGACTTGAGGAGGAGCACACACTTTATGAGTGAGGCGAATCCGTGAGGATCGACGGTTGGCCGGAAGAGACACTGGTGACATGACTCCAATCGATCGAGATTACGTACTCACGCATGTAAAAATCCATCCGGAGAAGTTGCTAGCAAAGGCCAATAGAGAGAAGGACATGCTCAGTCACATGAAAAGGCCATTATTGGGCTCGCATGCATGTTTGCAAAGCGAGAATGAAGATTCGAAGAGGAGATTGAGCGAAGCACTAAAACGGCGGAAAAGGCCCTGATCCCCTCCGGATTTTGGCCGATGCTTCATTGGCTGGGCAAGATACATGATGGAGGATCTTCGCTCCGAATTTGAGCAAAATTCGGAGAAAAATTTTGTGATTTTGAAATATTTTGGTCTAAAAACAGGGTTTTTTTAGTTAAGCGGGTAACACGCCCATATGCTCATTTTCTTTTTTTGGGACACTTGCTGAAGGAAATTTTTTGCATTTTTGGATTTTTTCATGGTAAGTTATGCATCCTCAAGCATTTCAGAAGCATTTCATCAGATTACTGGATGGCCAAAAAGCTCAAAAACACCATGAAAAACCTTGCTGCCACCTTTTGCATCAGCGAGAAAGTACTTCTGGGAGAATGAAGTTTTGGAGGGTCAAATAAGCTCCACATTGGGATATTCCACTTGGGTTGGATAGACAACATCCAGGGCTTTCAACGAGCTATCATGAGCTCAATTTGGATGCCAGGGAAGTACTTCAAACTCGGGTTGAAAGGCGCGCGACCCACTTGTTTCGGGAGCGACCCACTTAAATTTTTGGCTGAATTTTCAACTTCCAGCTCGGATTTTCGGCCGAGTTTGGACCAGTTTTGCTTGGGGATGAAATTTTTTGAGTTATTATGATGTAAATTTATGTTTGGCATGTAACTTTGGTTCATTTTTACCTATTCTAGAAGATTCACTCTTAAAAAAGTGAAAATCATGTAAATGAATCGATTTCCACTCTTTTAGAGGCAAGTTGTTATTTGCCTAGATTTTAGTTCCTTGATTAGAATTTGGTTGAAACTGACCCCTGAAGGAGGAATTAGACCCCTAGAGGTGTGGGAAGGGGTTAGGATTTTCTATATGATGTAATTTCTCAATCATTTTCAGAGGTTGGAGAGGTTGGACTCTTGGGAGACTTTTGGCACCATTGTACATATTTTTTTCATATTTTGGCTAAGGAAAGATCGAGAGGTTTTGCGGAACTTGTTGGGATCCTTGTGGTGTTTTGTTCTTGATGGTGTTTTCTCTCATTTCTTGTAAGTTCTTCCCCTGTTTAATGTATGCCATTATTTTCATATGCTTCGAACTAAATTGAATGAGTAGATGAGGTTGAATCCATTGTTTACCATGCTCGCCTTTGAATTCGAGTTAGTTCTATATGTTTTCGATTTGTTTGGAGAGGATCCAAGTTCTTCTTTGCCCTCTTCGGTTCCTCGTCGGTCTAATCTGTCCAGTATATCCAATCAAAAGCATCAGGACAATCACCTACCTCGCCCCAACTTGAAATCTGCAAAGGTCTGACCTTATCCCCGGACCCAAAATTTGTTTTCCCCATTTCTCCAACGAAAACCAAAAAATCAAAATCAAACTTACCTATCTCTTTACTAGCCTAAAATCAGCTCCTATCTTAAGTCATCTCGCACCCTATTGCTCATTTTATCGAGATTGACGGAGAGAGCCCTCTCCTGCCCTCATAGGGCTAGCTACGAGGCTAAGCGTGGTTTGATGTAGCCTTGAGTTTTATCTCATTTCAGCTTTGAGGTAGATTTGAGCGCTAACAGTTTCAATGGTGTGCTCATTGTAGATAGTGAGGGCATTTGTATGGTTTGTTACAAAGTTGCGGATATGTCGTGCATCCTCAATAGTGGCTCCAATCCAAAGCACATCAGAAGCAATAGATTTCAATGCTAATTTCAATGAATGGACAATGCAAGGTGTCCAAAATAATTGTGGATATTTTTGCTTCTACAATCATGCCAGCGACCTTGCAAACAGGGTGCATTATACGTAATGATTTGCACACAACAATCAACACCTACACTTTCAATAACTTTGAGAAATAACTCACCCATATATTGTGCATCCTTGTACTCTCCAAGTGCATCCACTTCTTTCAAGAAAAAATGCAGCATTCGTGGATGACACCATTAAGTTAATCGATGGGTGGCGTCTTTGGATCTGTCCATCCATAAGAAACAATGCTAACCCCGGATGTTGGCCATGCTTTGATTTAATAGGCTCAAGCATTTTGTCCACTTCTTTCTTTGCCTTTGTCAACAATGTGGTTTTGAGCTTCTGCGACCCGGAAGGCACATACCACGATGGAGCCCCATGACAAAGAGCTCGACACATCTCAATAAATAGAGGTGACAGTGCAACATTAAAGGATATGAAGTTACGATAGAAACAAAATTCAATGGTGAGGTCAAGCTCTTCCCTTTTCTCTTTTTGGAAAATCTTGTCCATTGGAACAAGCTGCAGTTTCCTTTCTCTTTGCTAATTCTCCCCCTGCTAGAAGTCTCAAAAGGGAACTTGCTGTCTTTGCTTTTCCTCAAAAAATGGAAGGGGGTCATCGAGTCTTGGATTTTTTTTGATTTTTGCTGCCACATTTTCCTCACCAATACTCGCCTCTTTCTCCAATTTCTTCCTATCACGGAAATTCAATTTTTGTACAACATTTAACGCCACAACTCTGGAATACCCAACAAATGAGCTTTCACACGGAAATATGTGCCATTGAAATGGCCATTGCAAAAATTGCATTTCCATGTACAATTTCCTCCTCCCTTTTTTTGTTGCCCCTTCCTCTCTTGTTGCATATTTCCACAATGGGTATTTGGGGTCAACAATTTGATTTCCCTGCACATTTGAAGCTCTTGTTGCAGCCCCACTTCCAATGGATGGAATACTTGTAGACCTTGATGAAAGAGGGATAGGAGGGGCATCTCCAATGGAGAAATTCTTCCCCTTTCTTTGCCCCCTGCTTTCTGCCATTTATTGAGCCATAAATAATGTAAAAAATAAACAAAAACAACTAAATATATAAAACATATGCACATGCAAACACTAACAACAAACTAAATGAAAAATATAGAGGGACAATGCACTTACCGGATGCTCGAATCTCTTCGAAAGAACACACTTGTTCCTTCCTCACACTTTCTCTTGCCCACACTAGCTCTCCTTCTTACTTCACAAATGAAACACAAATGAAATTGATGACAAAATAAGAAGGAAAAACCGCACTTTATAAAAAAAAATTGCGCGATTTTGCTTGCCACGGGCCCGACCGTGCACAGCGGGGATGGGCCACGGCGTATCCGATGGGGTACGGTCGGGATATGGCATGTCCCTTTTCGGATACGCCATATCTCGGTCGTACCCCCGTATGGATACGCCATATCCTTAGAATTTCGGGCTGAATCCGGTACGTAGAGGTGTTCGATACGGGGGATTCGGGAATTCGAGGGCATTTTAGGAGTATCCGGTTACCTAGCTTCATTCTTTGATACCTCAATTTTGTAGAAATCTGGGTCCAAGTGACATTTAACCTTACTTTCTTCGAGGAGTGTGACTATTCTTCTCATGCAAGGAATCTTGGTAACCCAACCGACTTATAGATCTCACTGCCAAAACAAAGTCATTTAAAAAAAATTTTGATTATAGAATGAAAATATTTAATTGATAAGTGAAGATAAAGTCTTCATCTTGATTTCTTCGATGGTGGAGAAAAATATGTGTTGGTGATTTCTCTTTGAATGATCTTCTTCAAGGGTAAGGATTAGATCTTGGTTGTAATGATGATAAAGCCTTCTTTTTTGCACTCTTACTGTCAGGTCCTAGGAAAGCTTGGTTCCTAGTCTTTAGATAATATTACTTTGACTTCTTCTTTACATAAGAATATAATTACATAGTCAACATGAAGACCGATCTAGCTATACTTTTCAACATGCCTATGCATTCACACATAGTACGTATATAGTACTTGTTATCCATTAGTTGATGACATTCAAGCTGTTGATTGATAATTTGTTTTTTTAATTTGTTTACGAGGGCGAGGCGAGCCCTACGAGAGACCCCTCCATGGCATCGGGGGAGCCCTACGAGAGATTTCTCCATGAGAGGAGGATTATCAAGTACATTGGTTGTTTAGTTATTTCACGTTTTCAATTAGGTTATATTTATTGTTCGTTGTGAAAAATTGATTAATGTGATTTTTTTTTGTCTTGCACAAGTGGACGCACTCGTCAGAGCTCGTTCACCCGATCGGGGAATCGAACAAGAGGGGGCCCCAAGGACATGTTCCCATTCGTCCCTGTTGCTTTGGTGAGGGGCAAAGGAGAACAATGTCTCAGGCTGTGGGATTCATCCCACAATTGGATACTTCTCCGGAGTAAAATCTAAATGAAAATTTATTGTTTGATGTATGTTTAATTTCAAACTTATTGTGGTACTCATGTACCCAAATTCCTAACAATTTAATGTTTTGTATAGTGGGTCATAGACACATTCATTACTCGTCAGGGGGAGCATGGTATGAACGAGGGTCTTATACATGACATAGGTACACATTAGATCAATTCCTAGTTAAAATGTTCAATTTTACGTTATATTCAATGTTGAACAAGTGAATTTTTTTTCCAAATGACATGTTTAATGTGAAAAAATTATGCTCCATAGGTGAAAATGTTGGAGTTGGAGTTGGCCTTATTGCTAGTGAGGGGAAAAGGAGAACAATGTCTCGGCTTTGTGGGATTCACCCCACAATTGGATACTTCTCCGGAGTAAAATCTAAATGAAAATTTATTTTTTTGATGTATGTTTAATTTCAAATTTATTGTGGTACTCATGTGCCCAAATTCTAACAATTTAATGTTTTGTACGGTGGGTCATAGACATGTTCATTCCTCGTCGGGGGGGACCATAGTATGAACGAAGAGGAAGAGATAGTTTTTTCCAACGGTATTTTCAAATTACCAAACAAGTTTTTTAAATACAAAATTTTCTTATAAATTATTTAATTTTTAATACGTGCAATAATTTAACATGTTACGGGTGGTGGTGGTCGCCCTCGTAGGGGGTAGAGGTCGTAGGGTTGATGAGTTTGCTCAAAATCCGAGCTATGATCCCCTTTACACCCATCCCGGTGATATTCACGAGTAGATGCCTTGGGAAGATACCATCTCCTTACTTACTGTTGATGGGATGAGGGAGCATTCCACGAGATTGTGCAATGAATTGAAAAGTTGCAATCTCTCTGCCCCTAGTCGAAATTGTCTCCAAATTTTTTTTGCACAATTTGGAGAGTTTGATAGAGACTTATCGTGGGGTTGGACCATCAACCCAAGTTTTTTTTGACATCATGCGTAGGAGGAGGCATCGGTCATTGGTATCCACTCCTACAATGAAGTCAAAGGTAAGGTCACTAAAGAAATGGCCTTGACACTATTTGACTTGTGGCACTGAAGACAAAAAAACGTCCGAAGATTGCAAGATTCAATGATCCTATTATTGCACCCCATATTTATGAGAAGTTCTTGTATGCATACGGGAAGTTCCCAAATAATGATGAGGTGCCGCAATATTTTGTTAGAATGTTGTTTGCTCAATTCAGAGAGCACATGGACCCTAACTATATAGATATCTTGGGTCGAAATTCTATGGAAGTGGAAAAGGTCGTACATATGAACGACACTGATGCTATGCGATATGTTGGGTTTAGGCCTCCGGCGCCTCGTTTAGTAGCTCGACCACCTAGGGTAGTTACACTTCCGGAGGAGTTAGCCGTTATCTCCGAGTGTTGCATAAAAAATGAGGGATAAGATACAAGAACATATTGCGAAATTTGCTTTAGGAGGGGTGGAAGTCGGCTTAGGGGACGAGCCAACCTTCATCTAGTGCGGGAGAGCGTTCATTTGTGAGTGTCCCGAGATGATGTGTTGAGGGAGATGGAGCGAGATGAGCTTATTAAGTATGCGAGCGTCATGTAGAGACCACTATGATCAATCCGGGGACAATACAAATGCACACGATGCCCGAGGTATGTACATACAAGTTTTGATCTAACATGTTTTTTTTGGTGTATATATACATTTAGTCTCAAAAAAGCTGACGCCAATATATTTATTTAACTTATGCGGTTTACAACATTCCTAGAACAACATTGCCTTTCCCGTCGTGCTTATTACGTAGATTGTGGACACGATCATGTACGAGTGCCATAGCCATTACTCATTACTATCTATCTATATTTTTGTATGTCAAATTGAAATTGAATTTATGTCACAAATTTATTGGTACGAGTCTTAACATTATGGAATTTTCAGGTTAGTGCTACACATGAAGGGCTGCTTGAAGAGATTATTCCTTCTCGAGGTTCCGGTCGTGACACGGTATTGATACTTTTCGTTAAGCATATTTATAGTGTTTATTATATTTCTTTTTCGTAAACTTGATTGTTAACTTTGGTTTCTACTTTTCGAGTACGAGAGGATATTGACATGATGCGGATCGAGCCTCAAGGAGATCCTGTAGTCTCTGGGTCCGAGACTCTACATTAAACCATGGTAACCTCTTACCCTTTCTTTGTTGCTATGGTATTCAAAAAAATATCACGAGAGTGTACGAGGAGATTCACTGCCTTTTTTGTAGAATTTGTATCCTAGTTTTTGTATCTTTTCTTATTCAATCAAGAACTTTTTCCCAATAGTCTATGAAGTTATGGATAACTTTATTCGATTATCAAGATCAATGTTCACGGTTTATAGTCAAAATTGTTTCTTTGATTATATTTCAATACAATGCAAGGCGGTGACTTATTTCAAATAATTGCTATTTTTTATATTTCCCGCATTGGTTTATCATCAAGATTGAGTAAGGTATTTACTTTTAGATGCTTTGGAAATTTATTACCAACCTATTTAGTATTAAGGAGTGTCTTGCTCTGAATTCAAGGTTATCCAATCTTTATAGTTTACATATGAACCATAGGGATTCATGTGAATATTTTCCAATATGTATTCTTGTGTGCTATTGAATTCATTTGAATAATGTCCATGGATTTTTTGTCCTATTAATAAAAAATTAATGACTACCACATTCACTAGAATTTACGATATTTTAATGTATTCTTTGAGTGCCAAGGATTTCCATCCCATTCCCATTGATACCTAAGACATCCTATTTTAATTTTTTTATATCATCCATATAATTAGGTCGATAGGCCTTCTCTTATGAAAGAGATCACTCTTTCGATCGTCAACACTTTTTATGTGAACGGGACACTGTTCCTGGTTTTAAAAAATGAGACATGTTTTTTATCTCTTTGACATCTGCCTGCACCATTTTTTTACACTTGTTCTTGGTTTACTCCACACTAGTTTGTCCCATGTCCACTGTCATTCTCCTTCGTTGGGTCCGTCCTTGGAAATTAAGGCATTAGGTGAGCCTGGCGAGAGCAGATTCTTGCCAAAAACCCTTACCATTATGCCTAAACTCATTTTCTTGCTTGCTTTGGCTTTGTCCGGGTTCATCCCTCCGTTGCTCTCTGCAATTTTTATGCCACCATGACTCTTTTGCGAGGTCTGTCTTGTCACGTCACCGGTTTCTACATGGACATTTACGGGCATTCTTTCATCTTGATGTCATCGAGAGGCCTTGAGAAACCTCTGCGTTTACCCGGTGAGGTTGGCTCGTGCATCACCGGTTTATACACGAACATTTACGGGAATTCTATCATCTTGACGTCATCGACGAGGCCTTGAGCAACCTACGCATTTACCCATCTAACACGAGCCAGCTAACACGGGTAATAAGTTATTTGTTGCTTCCATGTTTGATATATGCTTCCATTTTTTTATATCTTGCATTACGTACAAAGTTTGTTAGATTCGTTTATAGTGATAATTCCATGTTCAATAGGCTACTTTGAATGGTTTTCATTCGAAATTGTTATTCTCTTATCAAATTTTTTCCATAGTAGATCACCGAACCATCTTTAATTATTGAGTTACCTTATGTAACTATTTTTTAATGACATGAGCGAACTACTTTTCCAATAGTTCCTTTACCAATTTTTTACAGTATTTATATCAGAATTATTGAATTTAATTTTTTTCTCTATAATTGATCAAAATTAGAGAATTGTAAAACCATTTTTAAAAAAGAAAATACGAGTAAGTTTAAAATAGGTTTAGGGTCTTTGTAATTGATAGTCTCATAGGCTCACCGGTTTTTCATATTTCTTTAACCCTAGTAAAAACACATTTAAATCCAGTGGAATGCATAATTTGAATTGAAAAATAAAGCTTAGTGTTGAGATCATATTCGATGGTATTAATCTATACTTTCTATTAATTCAAGACAATTAAGTATTTTATTTAGGACAACATACTACGCAATTGGTCAAAGGTTTAGTCATATTGTAATGCTCTAAAGAAGCGCTTTGCATGGGTTTGGATATGCACGATTGACACCATTCTTTGAATGGAGGGTTGAGGGCTGAAAGGCACGTCATGGAGTCGACCCACGATTGGATAGAGCATGAGGTAGTGGAGGGGAGGACGAGGAGGAGGACGAGGAGGAGCGGCGAGCGAGGGAGGAGGAGGAGGAGGAAGCGAGGAGGAGGTGGTGACACCACCTACCACTACTACCGGTAGAGGGACGTGGTACGCACTCCTTTAGCTCCTAGTGGTTCGAGTTCTGTTCCGGTTCTCGTGCTTCATTTTTTTCTTCTAGAGCACGACAGAGCCCATTGCCGGTCCCTCGACTTCTTCATCTAAAGAGAAAGGCAAAGTTGTTGTATTTTTCTCGCAAGAGAGCGAGAGGAAATCAATAGTATAGGACCATAGGTTATATGGTGCATTGACATTCCTTTGTATATGATTGTTGACATTATGACTCATGATATGAGATACATTATTATATTTTTTTGTTGATATTTTGAGGCTGAGTTGACTCTTGAGACTCGGGACTTAGTATTCAGGGACGGGATTCGGTTTTATGTGTGATGTAGCACTAGACATGATATTACACATCTTATATATTAGTTTTTTTTTCATATTTATGTGTCAATGCATTTATTTTTATGCTTTGTAGATGCTTTAGATATTAAAAAAAATTGAAAAAAAATGAATATTTTTTGTATGTGTCGATTTTTTTCCCGATTTTTTCCCCTCGGCGATAATATCCCGATCACAATTTTTTTCATCTTTGATTTATACCATATATCTTAAGAGCATGGGTGTTCTTATTGTTTTACATCTATTACAAGCGGCGTTGTTGCATATTACTGCGGGTGAGAAAAAATTTTGATCCTTATTTTTTAATCTTAATGAGAGTCTTTAAGTCCTCTTAGGCACTATTTTTTTATGGTCACTAGTATTGTTTTGGTTCTAAACATAAACTTCTCCGAATTATCATTATGGCCTTCATTTTTGTGTAAAGTTTTTACATTTTCATCTTTGTTTGGATCTATACAAACTAGGAATCTTCAAATCCTCTTCAGTACAAGCTTTCTGCACTATTTATAATATATTTATTGAGCATGGTTGTTCATGGTGTTTGTGCATTGAGTGTAGTCTTCCTTAGTCATGATCACAACCTTCCTTGATGGTGCACAGTTTGTTCTTTTTTTGGATGATAACAAAATGTAGAATCTTCAAATCCTCTTGGGCACAAGCTTTACGCACATGGTCATAATATGGGTGATAATTTTGTGTAGGTAACAATAAGTGTTGACACTAATAATGGACAACTGAGTACACAAGAACATAATACGATCTAATGGAATAGTGGAAGCCAGGTAATTGTATTGATAAAATAGTGTGTAGTGTCATTGTTTTATTTTGAAGTTCACAATATTTAACATTGAACAATATTTAAAGCCCTTCCCGACCATGCTTTGAATTTCTAGTTGAACAAAATAAGGGGAAGTATAGTTGGTCATAAACTCACGAGTGATTTGAAGCAGGGGTTAAAAAAGCTTACTTTTCAAGGAAGTCTCTCGGATCTTCACTCTTGATCATCGCACCTATGAAATAATTGGATGTTCGTTTAAATAGCTATGGTCTTGGTATAATTTGCCGATAATGTCATATGACATATGCTTTAGTATGATTTTTTGCATTATGACATTTTGTCTTGCTTCATTCATATATGTGTTTCTCATATTACTCTACATTGGTAGAGTTTCCCATATTGGCAATAATGGGTATAACCCATTCCTATGTACTCTCAAATTTGTGTATGGATTTCACTGTGCAACAGCTGCAATATGGTATTTCTATTACAATAGTATAAGCTAGACCTTAATTTCATCATTTGTATATGAATTATGGTACAGTACATGAATATATGGAAGTGCATCCATCAGTTCAGATATGGCTTCTCTGCTCTATTCATATTGTCTATATTCATTCAGTTTTGCATTGTATACAAAACAATAATATTCCGCTATATATGGTGTCAAGAATCCTATTCGAGAATGCTGTTGCAGTGAGGTAGCTACAATATCCTCCATCTAAAATATCAATGATCTTGATCATTTTGGGTCATATTGATTTTCTTCACAATCACGTTCCTTCAATAGTGTCAGCATTCATATATACAGTCACAATTTGATCTTCTTAGCATCGTGCTTATCGATCCTTGTTCAGTTTCTAGAAGAATCAATTTTTTACTTTGAATAGCAAGTGGTGAGCATCATTAAAGGAAGAAATTTTGTAGGTATCTGAAGAACAGACCTCCCTTGTGACAAGAATCACTACAAGAAGTTAGGTTGACCATTGGACCTTTCATTAGCATAACTCAAGGATGCAGCAAAGAAAATGGTTTAAACGTGAGGTACATGACTATTCAACATTAACTTGACTGATGCATGCTGAATTTGACACAACTCACTTTGTCAATGGTGACTTGTTCCTCCCCTGTGTAGGATGTTGCTAAAGGAGATACTGTAATTAAGGAGAAAGAAGAAGAGTTGTATGCCTTACAAGAAAAACTTGTCAGTATGGAGAATGTGAGTTTCTTGTAAAAATGATCTGTGGATGATTTATTAAATTGGAACATTTATTTTAAGCATTGTAGCATCATGCATTTATTGTATTATGATGTGAAATAAGATTAATAGGAGAATACTTTACCTTGCTTACTGTTAATCAACGCAAGCACTTTGTCCAGGATCCAGCAGCTCCAGTTCCTTATTCTTACTTTAGTATCATGCTCTTTATTGTAATTATCTCTTGATTTTAGATACTGTTTTATTTTTTTTAATTTTTTATGGGATTCCATAATAATCTTGCTGTTATTGTAGGAGGAGATCCAAAATCTCATTGATGATCACAAGGCCACACTAGAAGGAAGGAAAACTGAGTTTGAAGCTGAGATTGAACAATGACAATCCTTATGCAAAGAAAGAGAGGAAGCTTTAAGATTGTTTGAGTAGCTTAAGAAATTGAAAACAGAGTTAAATGTGATCGGGCTTGGTAGATGACAATATGATACAACTGGAAAGATTTATTGAAGGTTCCCAAATTTCTACAAATGAAGGTTTAGTGAACAAATTAGTGAGATTTAAAATTGGCTATAAGCCTAATGAGATCAAATAATAGGAATCTGTTCGTAGCCTTGCTATTTCTGTAATTAGTGAGATTTAAAATTGGCTATAAGCCTAATAAATAGTTCGTAGCCTTGCTATCTCTGTAATCTGTACTGCTAGAAAATTGGCAGAAACCAAGACTAAAAATATTTGATATATTTTGGAAATCGAGTTTCGGCAGTACAATATGGATTTCTTTTATTCAGATTGAAAAATCTGTGTAGTGATGAACCTCATATTAATATTTATTATTATCCATTTTAATTTATGACAACCGTTGAGTATCGCAAATAAGGTGACTAAAATATATGTTTTTTTTCTTGTTTATTATACATTTTCTACTGTGTTGAAATCGAGTATAATTCTTTTACAAATTTGTGCCAATATTTGAAGGCAATGTGATTTCTTGTAGTGGTGCTAATGTATGGATGTTCACCGAAAATCTAAAGCAGGAGTTGATATGTGGATGAAAGAGACTGTTAACACATGTCCTAAGTCGGCTAGAAGAATGCAATAAAACGGGGTTGATTGGCCCGAGAATGCACAATAAAGACATGAGGTTTATGATAGACAAATAAGCCAGTGACAGATGGGTACACAAGGGAAAAATCTCACTTTGAAAGTGGACAATTTCTCTAGGAAAACTTTTCCCTCCTATACCCATCTATCACTACAACTTATTTGTATGTCATAAAACTCCTGTACCTTGCTTATCTGATGGTAGTGAGTATTATTTAATATGCCTCCACTGCTCATCTAATTTCACCTTGAATTAGCATTTTCATTACCCAAGTTGGGTCCACCCAATAAAATCCAAAGAAAATTCTGAAGTGCATGATAAGCGTATTGAAAAACACTATCATAACATGGCATTTCATCTCACATTTCCAAAATAAGAAACAACTTTCCAAATTAGGGAACATGTTTCCAGGCCATATCATATGTGTTTCCACATTTCATTGTGTTTTTGGTGATGGTACCAACCATGTACTTGTGTTTCCCACAACATAACCAAATATTTATATTGGTGCAAAGTTCAAACAGACATCAGTCTCAATTTATTGAAGCAACATGAGCCAGAATCTTCACATTTTGAGGATATTTTGTTACATCCTTGGTCTAGAAGCTAACCTATGCAAAAAAGAAGATCATGAATTTCAATATGTCCAATAAATTTTTTCCAGATGGTCACTCTTATCAAGGTGACAATAGTATAAGGGGTATCTTTCTATACCTAACTAGGTGTTCATTTTATGTCTCTAGATTTGGAGATGAGATTGTCTAAGGCTTACATTGTCCTTCATATACTAGAAAGGTGTTACCCACCATGTGAATTTCAAACACTTTAATCAATCATCATCAATTCCATCATCAATTAGTTCCATCCACTCGGGATTGCAAATCATATTTGACAAAATGGAACCAAAATCCACCTTGCGGTCAATTCAAGAAAAGACTTCAGCCATAGCAGTATTTTTGTTGATCCTACATGATTTACAAATGGACCAACAGGTCATAAAATAAGGCATCATGGAAACAATAAGGAATGGAAGCAACTAGAAATGTACAGAAGCCTGGAATAGTAGTAGCCAAATTCAAGATGGAGAAAAGTCCAATTTCCTTAGTCCTCGGCATTAAATTATATTCAAGATGAGCACTAGATGATGAGATGAGACTTTGAGGCTCGTAGAGAAAAATCCCACACCAAATCGAGTAGAACATGTAGTTGTTATAGGTTATCTTACTCATGTCAAATTTGTGATCAATGCAGGTGGGAAGTTCTTTGCTTGTTTGATTTTAATAATAGAGTTCTGGTACACGACACAATTATAGTGAATGTGTTTGCACATTCACAAATTTATGCCACATTCACTGTAATTACACAAAGTTTCTCATTTTTTTAACAACAATTGTGGTTACAATATAGTTCAAGCAGTTGAAAAATGTTAATTCAATTGACATCTAGCACACAATATTGAATGAAACGTTCTCCTAAGTAGAACATTTTAAAAGTGGGTGTTTCCCATCTGATGTAACATTTTAGTTGTAAAATTTTACATGGCCATTGTTTCAAAAGATTTCTTAAATATCCCCATCATTTTTTTTTAGTGCAAAGAATCAGATATTAATTGAGATAGATTTTATATTAATAATATCTTTGTTTTCTGGCTGTTGACAAAGTCCGAAGGAATTTTATTGTTCTAGTCTTGGTTGAGAGATATTCTTGTAAAAGCAAACTTTCATCTTTGATTGCTTTAAATTCCCTAAGCATCTATGGTCTTATCTTGTATGTATTTCTTGCTTCTAATTTTCTTGTGAGAGACTAAACTCCCACACTCTACATTGCCATAGTAGTACTAGCATGATGAAGATGTAAATGATTTTTTCCACGACTATTACACCGTTATCCTTTCCAAAACAACTGTCTAGTCTCATCTTGTATTTTTTCTTTGGTATTGTTGCACTTGCAAACTTATTGGGGAATAAATTCAGTGATACATAACTGTAGTGTTCTATTCTAGCAAAACTTTCAAGATATTGAAATCGATTTGGCTAAAAGAGAGGACTCTTTTAGATCTAGTTTCACATTTATTTTAAATTCAAATCTGAACCAGTAAAGAAGCTAAGAATTGACAGTTTTTTGGTCACTATCATGACATTGACACTTCAAGCAACATTATATTGACTAGATAGAGTAGAAGGATTATAGTTATGGATCCATAGATTATTCTTTGGCAATCAACCTCCAAATATTATCAAACTTTTTAATATATTATTTACATGATATAATTGCACTCTTAATGCTTTGGGATATATAATCTCCAAAAGTTACACACTGGGTGTTGTCACTGGCAGTGACTGTCACCTTGTCACTAACAAATGGGTGTTGTTTATAGGGTTGCAGTTTCAGGGCTAGGTTTGCAAGGTTGCCTTCGAATCCCTCATTTCTCTGTCAATGGCTTTGAAAGGCTAAGAGAACAATGGAGCCCAGGGTGTTATAGTTCTGTTCCATGTCATTGTCATGTTCTAGAATCCAGAGACTTCTTCCTGGAGTAGCCTCTGTTTATGCTTTTTCGAGGAATATTTATGCAGGGATAAGAAATAATTCAACCAATGATGTAGAGTTCTTATTTTCGCATGGTTAAGGAATGTTTTAGATTGTGACATTCATGAAGTTGTTTTGGTAGATCCTCAACATTCCTTCAGCTATGGTGAACTTCATTTATCATTTGATCGGCCTCATTATAATTTTCAAGGACAGCCTAGATGATATTCATGTGAGAAGTCCCCATTTTCTTGCTCGTACAAAAATTAAAATGGTGCGATGCCAAGCTTTATGGTTATCTATGTCTAGAAACTGCCTTCAATTAGTTTTTCCCCCTTACCTTAGCTTCTGCTGAAGGGAAAGGAATTCCAACATGAGTCCTTTTGTATTTTCCAAATAGTAATTCCCAATTAAATTTATTTTGGGTACATGTGTTATGATATGGAAA
This sequence comes from Pinus albicaulis, assembly GCA_034641835.2. Classification (NCBI taxonomy): domain Eukaryota; kingdom Viridiplantae; phylum Streptophyta; class Pinopsida; order Pinales; family Pinaceae; genus Pinus; species Pinus albicaulis. The sequence continues at coordinate 136,766 of JAXQQM020091806.1, read as the reverse complement.
ATAATGAGACATTTTTTTCTCCATCAAAATACTTTAATTTGATATTTCAAAGGTTGAAATCAGAATATACATAGTACTGTCTTTTCATATCTTGCTGAGCCTTAAGGACTAGATACAATATCACAAATTCCAGTTTGTCATCTATTCCCATTAGTTACACTCTTCCTGTATCAATTAAGACCCCGGAATGTGCATTAAAACACCAAAAAGGGTACATTCGTGAGGATTTTATGCCTTTCCATACTCATAAATTGCCATTTTAGTATTACAAAGCAAAACAAAACTCCTCTGAAAAAGTTAATACTGGAGAAGAAACAGTTTCGTGCTAGAGTTCTCCATACTTGAAATCCTTCACAGAAAAGGGTCCAGCCATATTTGTCAATATATATGGTGGGTCAAGAACCAAGCCATTCTTCACAAGTTTATTACGCTTGAAGATACAAGTGGCCTCATTGAAAAGTAAGTCAAGGACGTTAAAACATAGACTATGAAAAATTTGGGTTCGAATAATGCCAGATATGAACAAAGACATTCCAAGGGTTTCTTTGATAGCACCAAACAAGGAGATCCCCCGCATTGTGGTGTTGGAGCAGTATTGTTAATCAAAATAACCATTGCCTCCTCAAATATTTATAAATTTTATTTATACTTGCTTTACCATGTATATCAGATACCTATCAATCACAAACATGAAAAATTGTGGAATTCATGCTCTGGAAACACAACCAACCTTTATTACTACCAACATTAACTTTTATATAGTAGCAGATATGTAGATAAAATTTCCAGCTTCCAAAGAGACAAAATTGCTTCTCCAAAATGATGGCACATTCTTAACTACTAACATTACACTGGGAATTGCTCCCTATCATCGCACTAGGAATTGGAAGCAAGGAATTTACAAGTGCAATAGCTTCATCCAAAAAGGACTTTGAAAGCCATCGCTTTAAATGAATCTGATGACATATAATGTGGCCCTTTTTCCATGCAGCATAGCTAATGGGTGCTTCTAGGTCCTTGAGAAATGAATACACTGCCTTTGAAATGGGAAAGCCTCTTGCATATTTTTTTCTGTGCAGATTCACCTTGTCTGAAATGAATATACATAGGATGTAGGAAAATCTAGTTTAGTTAAAAGATGGCAGGCATCCTAACGAAAATAAAAAGAAAAGACAGAATTTTACTAGAAAGAAAGAAAGTGAGCTCCAAACCATAGCTTAATTAAATAAATTAGCTAAGCAAACCATACACAGTGACTATGCTGGCAAGCTGAGGAATATCTTCTTCATCAAGAACCAATATTTGTATATCAATAAGCTAGACTGAGAGGGATTTCAATGCAGCACCAACAGACATTCTGATTGCAACAGACAAATGGAAGGAATTATTTCATCAAATGAACCTGAATGAGAGCACCACCTTTCAACTTACATCATTATGGACTTTAAAATAATAATTAGAGTCAAAATATTATAATCAATTACTCAAGAATCAAAAAAATAGTCGAACGAGGTATTATGAAAGGAAAATTGAACCACAATGATGTAAACCTATACACAATGCATGAGAGCCAGAGTAAGATATATATATCAACGTAGAATACAGATCTCAAAAATACAGGCACAGGTGTGTGTGTCATGCAGAGAGTGTTGTGCTGAAATGAGAGCTGAACTGTTGAACTTATACATGAGAAAAAGGTAAATTCTAGAGAATCCCTTAGTAGAGACTGGACAGACACAATAAAAACAGAGAGGATTCACAGTGCATGAGAGCTAAAGTAGCACATAGACGTTCATGCAGAATATAGAGCTAAAAAATACAGGAACTGGATGTGAGAATTGTAGAAAATCACATGTTGTAGATCATTGTGTTTAAGACGAAATGTATGCATGAGAAAAACATGTGCCCTAACCCGTGTAGCCAAAAGAGAAAATCACATGAATGTATGCAAACTCAAATGCTAGTAGAGACATGCCATTTTCTGTGCCCAGGAAAAGTTTTTCCCATCTTGGATCTTCATTCAGGAAATGACATGAAGGAGTTAGAACTTATCTCCAAGTGAAACTGTTTTACCTTCAAGAAATTTCTGCAAATCTAAGCTCTTATATGAGGCAGATTTGGCAGATCCTCAGGAGCCATGTTACAATGCAGCTTCTAACAACATTTTATTGCAATAATCTACACAACCAATCTCGGTTGCTAGAAACATAAACCCCTACAATTTCTTCTTGATATCTTCTATTGATCTATATAGATATAGATACTGCATAGAAATTTAGAAGGTAGTCAATGTGGTCCTCCACTATTTAGGAGGGCCACTATGCCAAGAGGCAGAAGAATCTCCAACAAGGATTAAAAATACATTAATTTTGAAATGCATCGAAGCTTTCTTGCATTATCCTAATAATTTTTTATTCAAAAAAGAGGTATTATTCATCAGCTTCTTTATTTTACTTTTCACCCTTTTCTTAGTTGCAATATATTATCTGAGAAGTGGGGACTAGTTTTGGCAATGTGATTAAACGAATAGGATTAACTGAGTGGAAAAAAAATAGACGGAAGATTTACCGTGGACATGTATAAAACAATACTAGAAATTGTTATTCATGAACATTAACCATTAAATCTATTAGTGATTGCTGTTTGTGATTTTTAATATATTAAATTTGTTCGGTTATAGTTGAGGGCCACCCAAAGGAAACGGTTCATGTTCAGAAGTGCTGTGAACTAGTGCAAGAGAGATTGAATAAACAAATTATGCAACAAATAAATATCAAGTATGTGTGTGTGGGGAGTAGGGGTAAGATAAAAAATCATACTGTAACAGTCTAACTATACTCTATACGATATATGAGAACAAGCAGCAACATCTTGTGATGTGAAAAAATGCTGAAATTCATCTTGTGATGTACAAAAATGACGAAATTCTTTAAATGGACAGTTTAGATGGAAAATGGCTAAATATGATCTTCGTAGATTGAACTAGAATACTGAGGTCATTCTGTGCATGGATATCTTATCTCTGACAATGAGGGGGAAGTTGTCTACGTCTTTTAGTCCAACTAATTAATTTTTCCCCATGTTTAGGTTATACTTATCAGTGATCACCTTATGGGAAGCTCATTCAGCACAACTTCTCAACAAGAAAAACTGCATCATTCACACATAATTTTTGTGCATTAAGGAATTCCCAACAAATACTAGAGAGGTTGTATGCTGTGAGTTTCCCAATGCAAACAACAAAAATTGAATGTCCATTGAAGCATGTGAAATATATAACAAGCAACATACGTATATGTTTGTGGGGAAAGAAACTTTTTTGATACTTGGAATAGACTCGAACAAATAATGACATATTGAAGCTCATAACACAGATGAACAAAACAAGATTGAAGAAACAAATAACAGATGAAACATATAAAGAGACAAAATGTTTGTCAAGCTTCAAGGTTGACCAATCAAAATCTTAAGGAACCCTCCAAGACAATATTGTCTCTAAGACTCATAGAAAGACTGCTTAAGGAGCCAAGAAATCATACGCTTTAACACAATCACACAAAGAAGAGAATTGTAAATGTGTAGAACATATCAACTAAACTCCAAAGCCTAACAAAGTCAATAGGAAGATGGACTGGTGATAACTTTCATACTTTGCTCTGAAACATAAACATAACAAATGGCATGGTCTAGCAGTAAAAAAGTCTCATAATAAGATGTCTGTGCTAACCTCTTTCTCTATTACACAATCTTGTAAACATGTGAGATGCTTAATTTATTCTGTATAAGATGGTTGAAATCCCACCATGGCTATTAATTATCTCTAGAAGAAAGCAAGGTAAAACAACATGTATTCATTCAAATAGATTGCAATCTACTAAGGTGTCTCCACATGAATGGCATGCACAGCAACATTTTTGGATGGATTTTGTTAAAGGCTTCCTGATCTGTATGCTGAGAGAGGTTGTATGATGTGATGGTTGAAATCCCACCATGGCTATTAATTATCTCTAGAAGAAAGCAAGGTAAAACAACATGTATTCATTCAAATAGATTGCAATCTACTATGGTGTCTTCACATGAATGGCATGCACAGCAACATTTCCGGATGGATTTTGTTAAAGGCTTCCTGATCTGTACACTGAGAGAGGCTGTATGCTGTGAGTTTCCCAATGCAAACAACACAAATTGAATGTCTTTTGAAGCATGTGAAATATATAACAAGCATCACTAAGGTGTCTTCACATGAATGGCATGCACAGCAACATTTTCGGATGGATTTTGTTAAAGGCTTCTTGATCTGTACGCTGAGAGAGGCTGTATGTTGTGATGGTTGAAATCCCACCATGGCTATTAATTATCTCTAGAAGAAAGCAAGGTAAAACAACATGTATTCATTCAAATAGATTGCAATCTACTAAGGTGTCTTCACATGAATGGCATGCACAGCAACATTTCCGGATGGATTTTGTTAAAGGCTTCCTAATCTGTATGCTGTGAGTTTCCCAATGCAAACAGCAAAAATTGAATTTTCATTGAAGCATGTGAAATATATAACAAGCAGCATACGTATATGTTTGTGGGGAAAGAAACTTTTTTGATACTTGGAATAGACTCGAACAAATAACGACAGATTGAAGCACATAACACAAATGAACAAAACAAGATTGAAGAAACAAATAACAGATGAAACATATAAAGAGACAAAATGTCTGTCAAGCTTCAAGGTTGACCAATCAAAATCTTAAGGAACCCTCCAAGAAAATATTGTCTCTAAGACTCATAGAAAGACTGCTTAAGGAGCCAAGAAATCATACGCTTTCACACAAGCACACAAAGAAGAGAATTGTAAATGTGTAGAACATATCAACTACACTCCAAAGCCTAACAAAGTCAATAGGAAGATGGACTCATGATAACTTTCATACTTTGGTCTGAAACCTGAACATAACAAATGGCATGGTCTAGCAGTAAAAAAGTCTCATAATAAGATGTTTGTGCTGACCTCTTGCTCTGTTACAACATGTATTCATTCAAATAGATTGCAATCTACTAAGGTGTGTTCACATGAATGGCATGCATAGCAACATTTCCAGATGGATTTTGTTAAAGGCTTCCTGATCTTGAATCAAAACCTTGATGAATCCGCATCATAAATTATGTACCAACACACATCTAAGCATCCACATGTCAATTTATTTGTTCAATCAATCCACAATATAGTCTTAAACTATATAAATTCCAATGCATTGTAGCAATTATATGTTCTAACCTTAGAATCAAAGTTCATTGTTCATCTTGAACAATGTGTTCCACTCATATGAAATGTGCTAGTGGAAAATTTTCCAAAATGGCATCATGATCATCTATCGATAACCTCCATTGTCGCTGTTTTTTTCTACTCTTCACTTGCTTCAACTGCAGTCAAGTTGCTATGACCAAGTGACTATATTGGGCATAAATAACCTTTGGCTGGTAATCTTGAAAAATAATATGATCTTTACATTTCTTTACTTCTTCAAAGAAATGTCCCATTAACACCATTGAACCGATTGGGTATGTATAATTTGATGGATCATTATACTCTTGCAATAGCGTGGATTTAGACATAGTGCATCGTAATAAATAATAATGCACTTTTTCTTGATTATTTTCTGGTGCAATGACAGCAAAGACATCACCTTCTCTAACCATATCAGAGACACGATCATTATCATTGTCAATCATAGCCACTTCATTGTCCATTTCCTTGTCACTCACGTTTCCAAATGGGTGCAATGGTGTCAATTGTTCGAGTTTCCATGGTTGAAAAAATTTCTTAATTTGGTTTTCACATTCATCGATGGACTTTGTCTGATCAATACATGCATAACAAAAGCAAGAGCACTTTCGTTTCTTAATGCAATGTATATTTTTCATGTCCTTACTCCTAATTGAGTGTAAACTTCTTGTTTTAGGGATTACACTGGCATTATATGGCAATGATCTATCAACATCACCCATTGAAATATTCCAAAAGTACCTGCTTGAGAAAAACACACACATATGTATGAGTCAAATTTTGAAAAATATTAAATATTTTTTTGATAACAAAATACGTGCACATATATGTATACACATATATATAGCTACACATGTATAATATATTGTTAGTTAAATGTGTATTCTTACCTGTGCACATGAGCCATCCTTGGGTTTGATAAATGACTTAAATTGTCCTTGCACCAATTAACAACATCTAAAGAATTTGCAAGTCGGCAAGCAGAGTGATTCAATTGATACCTCCTAAGTGCACGTTTTACGCATGCCCCAGCACCATCATGCTCTCCTTTTCCATGCCCTGTCTCAAATAAATTCCATGTATGTCGAATGTTGATTTTCCTATGAAGACGAGACAACCAATAGAACGATCTTTCTGATTTAAATTGACCAGCACAACCATCTGACCATACCCAATTTTCCTTAAAAGTGACTCTTCGTTTCAACAATTCATTATAAATAACATTAAAACAATGTTGAACAAAACATGTGTCATGTGTTCGATCATCACTGATGTAGAAATGGTACTCCTTAATCACCTCACGATTATTTTCATCGCTATCAAAACCATTGACAGCAAGCTCTGTGTGTCTATACAAAATATGCACAAATATCGATACTTGGTCTGAATGATAATACTCACTTTGTATCTCCTTTTGTGGACTAAACGTGTAATTCTTAGCGAAATCAACCACTGATAATATTGTTCCTTTTGGGAACACCTCACGTGATTGCTTCAACTGTAAATCCTGCCATCGTGCTATATGACAATGCTTAATATATTTGTATATTTGCACCCTGAACTTCTCCATAAAAGATGTCACTGGAATCTCGTCATCAAGTAAAGTGATATTTTTTGATGTTGTGCTTGAATCTGCAACAGGAGTGTAAGTAACATATTCATATCTGTTCCAATTCAGACTAAGATTTGACAGTCTGGGATCATTAGGATCAAGGGGATACTTTTCATCATAGAGTGCCAAATGAGGACATTTGTCACATTTTCTTCCACCAACACATTCCTTTTTTATAAAATAATTCATTATTCTCTCGTGGACATAATATCTTTGATAAAAATTCACGAACACTTGAAGGAGGAGGGTCATTTGACCAATATTTCATGCCAAAATTTACAAATGTCTCATACAATAATTCGAATTCTACATGGTATCGACAACAACATGTGTCTCGAACAGTGATAGGCCTGACATACCATGGTTTAAGCTTCACAAATATGCTAAGGGAAATCTTCACATCAATATTACTCTCCATAAAGCTCTCAAATAATTCTACTTGACTGACCTGTGTTGTATGTTTGGAATGAGATTCATAAACTCCCTTAGATATACGGCGTCGCAGTTGATCCTTTTCATTTGGCGACACACGAGAGTTCGAATCCCAAAACTCTTTTACCCTATCCCTCACACCATCAGGAAGTATATCATGATATGGATGCCTACAGATATTAGCCCAACATGCAAGTTCATCATTCTCATCTATTTGAGCTCTAAATTTTGAATGCCTCCATAAACTTTTTCTTGATGTTTTAATCAATTTTGAAGTCGTTGACATCAACTGACTTGATGAAGTTCCTTTCGCAACTGCACCTATTAAAAGTGCTCTACGAGCATTCTTTGCAACATTAGATCACCCTTTGGCTAGTATGCCAAGCGCTGATGTCACATTATTTGTTACCATTTCATTTGCTAAAACCTCTTTTTCACTTTTAATGCCCAATAATTCCACAACATTTGTGAGAGATTTGTGCTTTATAAGTCCATGTAATAGTTGAGCTTGTGCTATGATAGATAAACCTTCAAAAGTATGTTTCAATACAGATTTTACTTTATCTCGAACTGTCCTTTTAGCCAATGGTGGTCCCAATTCTTCAATTTTAGTTGCATCCATATTTTCTAGAAACTTGTAGTTGTATACAACGTTCTTGGAACTTCCAATTAATTGCAGTGAAATTGGATGTGTGGTTGCTTCTTCTTGTGGTTCTGATGTTGTCCCTGCATAAAAAACAATATTAAAACTTCTAATTTGAAATTGACATGTATACAAAATACAAAATTAAAATTGAAGAAACTAAATTGACTAACCAGTGACATTGATATCAATTATATTCTCGTTGAAATTTCCTCAACATTTCTCATTTCCTCATCATTGTCATGTACCTCTACATCTATTTCACGATGCTCTACCTCCACATTTCTTTCATGCCTTAATCTTTCCCTTTCCTCTCGCCATTTTTTTTGTAATTTCTCATTTTTATCCTTTAAATCTTTTCTTTTTCGATCGTACCTTGATATGCAATTCCTTTGGTTTCCCATGTTCACACAATTGGAAACCTTAAATCCAATTCTATTTGGACCAAATACCTAACAAAACATAAAGAGTTCAAACTAAGTACTTCATGCTTTCATAGATTGCAAGATTGCAAAAATACTCCATGTCTTCATAGAGACATTATGAAAAAATATTTCATGCATGCACCCAAAAACATTTCAAAAAAAAAATTTGCACCCACAAAAACTTTCAAAAAATATTTCCCACCCAAAAAACTTGAAGTTTTTTTTTTTTTGCCAAAAAAAATTTTGTGCACAAAAAATAGATTGGAGCACCCTCACTAGATTGACATTCACCCCTAAAATCCAGGCTCAAGAGGGAGAGCTAATTAGAAGAAGGTTGGTAAGATAGATCAACCTTTGGTCATTTCCCCTGGCCAAAAAACCCCATCGGCTAGCACCTATAGCCTCAGATTCCATCGGATGATTGGGTCATCAGGACATTGGCCAAAGCCTAATAAAGCATTGAAACAAAAACCCTCCAAAAAGCAACAATCCTAACACATGTGGAAATCCAAAAACATTGTTTACATGGATTTCGGGTGGCAGTGACATGGGTAAGAGGTCGAAGTCGTGATGACATGGCCGAAGAAGCTCACATGGTAGCTTGAGGGGCTCACACATTACAGGTGATTTTAGCACTTTTGATAGGCCAAATAAATAGCTAGTGATGCATGGAAATCAGATGAGTAGGTGGGCATGTGACAAGTTCTTAGTGGTAGTAGTAAACGAGATGTCAAAACCTATGGTAGGTTATGTGTAAGTAGAATTATTTCAAATTAACTTAAAATAACTTGGCATGGTGACTATGGCATGAGCATGTTCATATTAAATTAAAATAACTTGATAGAATGCGATATAGAATTACCTCTTTGACAATCTTGGAGTCCCTTGGAGAGCACAAGGCAGCGAAGAAAGAGTCCTTCTTCACCGGCTCCAAATCTTAGTCCTTCTTTCCCATCGAACTTCGGGATGTCAGAAGGAATCTTATGCGATACTGGAGGCCAAAGCGGGTTGTGGTTGATGGGGTTGTTAGTCATTTTATGGATATCAGGGATGTCCAAGGCTGCTAAAAATGGCAATTGTGGATTTGCCCCCGAATCTAACCAAGGCAGTATGGGCTTACTACTTAGACCATAGGGTCCACCCATCAACGTGTTACCAGGAGGATAAGTGGGACTTTGATAAAATTTTCCGATAGGTAGGCGAGTAGGGACATACTGTTGCTGTCCATAGGGCATATTGTATTGAGGGGAAAACGGTTGGTTTCCCCCAGCATAAAAGTGCCCTCCCATTCCAGATGGAGGTTGGGGTTGGTTAGTCCAAATGGATGCAATAGAGTTTCCCGGAGGCATGCTACTACTTGCATAGTTTGGCAACGGCATAGACCCTACACCTATATTTGAACCACTTAAGGGAAAAGTATTGACAATAGATTGTCCCATTTGTCCCGAGGATTGCAGAGGAAGCGAAATGTTCCCTACTACCTGCGTGCTGATAACACTGCCCCCTGGTATAGTGGCCAAGGGGTTTGAACTAAATAGAGGGTTCCAGCCGAAAGGGTTGTAGAAAGGTACCGAAGTAGTCGTATTCATGGGAGGAGCTATCGTGGTTCCCAACGCCATCACGGTAGGAGTAGATGCCGAAGGGTTCGGTAAGCTACTGGCAGTTGTGATGACCGTAGGGTTGGGGTTAGGTATATGTTGACTACTGGGGTTACACAGTGATGACATAGAACTGACCACTGGCGGGGAGGATGGTGGCGAACCTGGGATGGTCGCCATTGGCATCGACCCTGTGGATGCCGGTGGTGAAATGGATGTTTGTGCTGCCGAAGACATATCTTGGCGTGGTGGAATCTGAATTATCACAGGCCCCAACGGATCAGTGAGCGGAGGATTGTAATGAGGTACAACCCCTTCAGTGAAAGGGTCCTCCGGAAATTCCGGATGATACGAGGTTATGTGATAATCAAGATTAGTCAGAGGAGACTGCTCTTCCATAGAAGGCCCGGGTTCACCAAGGTTCAGTTCTTCCTCAATAGTGAGAGGAGGTAGGCCTTGCTGTCGTCAGGACATACGGCGTAGGTCAGGGGACGCCACGGTGACTAGTTTAATTTTAACAAATTTTATTAAATTGTGATGTATTATAAAGTCTCAATGACAGTAACCACACACCTAAAAAAGAAAAAAAAAAGACTCTCTAATCAATCAGCAAGCAGCCAGAATAGGGTGCCCTGTCTGAGTACTACCGTTCGCTGGTGATGAAATCCAGTATCACAATAGTATACATAGAGGGTTGATTGAAAGTACAGTTACGGTCACTCTAGAGCTTCGCCCGAACCTCAGACGATAGGTGTAAGCACTCTCGTGAAGACGAGTACCCTCCTAAAGACCGAAGACAGAGTGGGTCTGTCTGTTTCAGGTACCAGGACAGCCCGTCCCAGTCACCTTGTGTAAGTCCCTAAAAAAGTATGGCCACTAAGGATACCTGAAATCACAGACATCATCAGGGGGGTCCACGGTCAAGGATAGTGTGCTATATGGGCAGAATACATAGATCCCCGATCTAGTTTCGACATCCCCGAAGGGAACCCCAATATATAACACACCCACATGATGTAGTCGAAGGCGGGATACCTTCTTGTGCACCCAAGTGTTGTCTCGCGCTAAGCTCTGGTAAAGGAATGGTCCCGATAATATGAGTGCAGTAGGATTTCGCTCGTTAATGACTCTAGTTTCAAGTTTTGAGATCTTGGGTAATTTTCTCACTGTTCCTAACCCAAGATCCTAGCATGAACTACTGTTTGTGTGAGCTCAAAAAGGAGTTGATTGATTTTATTATCGCTTTATTCTTAATGTACTTGATTATTAGTCTTGCGGAGGGGGAGTGGAAGTATGAAATATAATGAGACTCTGACTCAAGAAACCATGCAAAACATGCTCTAAATATTCAATTCGATGAAGAGTATTTCTACAAGGAGAGGTTTCTTTTCAAAATCCATGCACTAACATTCAAATAAATTAGTTCAGCTTTAAAGATTCAGACTTATTTTTACCTCTTCTTAACAGTCTATAGAATGAAAATTTCAGAATTAACTCAGCTAGATGCAGAAAAATCAAAATGATAAAAAAAAAAAAATTCTCCTTTTAAAAAGTGAATGCTTTTAACACTAAATTTCCAAACAAGAACAAATAAACAGAAATGCCAGCTTAGTAGACAAGCACAGGGATTCAGTCAGTGAAAGATACTGATGGCCAAAAACTCAGCAACCAAAAACACAATCACGGGAGTGAACAACAAGTTTTGGCTGAGTAACGCACTGTCTATGAGTAAATACAACGTTATAACGCACTGTATTTAAGCAGAGACAACGTTATAACGCACTGGAAAATATGCAGAGACATCGTTAACCAGGGAAAGGTTCTTCAGATGGCCAAACAAAAATAGGATTGAACTCTGCGAGTGTTTGACATGTCTACTGGGCATAAAAACTGGTCGAAAGGATCTGTGAACAGAGGAAAGAAGAAAGGAGGGAAGAAATAGTCCGGAAACTATGGGGAAAATCCCCAGCGGATTCGCCAATTTTTTTGTTAAGTTCCTAGGGACTAGTCCCATTGGACCATCAACCAATGAGCCACAACAACTCAAGAAGATAACTAGTGGAATCCATGATACCTGAGATTCAATAAGAGTTGTTACGACCATGGTTCTTGCCCCAAGTCACAAGAAACTACGCATTCAACAGTCACAATAGCTTTGACTATTGTTTTAGGCACTAAAATTATCAAAACAAATTTAGGTTGGAACTAGTTCAGGTCTAAATCTCTCTATTCGCACCTTTATAATAGAAGATTTATTAAAGGGTTTTCAAGGATATCCAATTCCATCACTTCTTTGCAAAAGAAGGGTGTAAATTTTGAACTATCACCTAGGTGTCATGAAGAATCCTTTCAACATTTATAGGCTTTTCTAACGAGTGCACCCATATTGAAAATAATAGTTCTGAATGAAGACTTTCTTGTGTGCACAGATGCATGTAAGGAAGGATTGGGTGGAGTTCTCATGAAAAATGGGCATGTAATATGATATGAGTCCATAAAATTAAAAGAAAATGAGAGTAGCTATGTTCCCCATTATTTGGAGCTGTAAGATATCATACATGCTCTAAAAATGTGGAGGCATTAGTAACTCATGGGTAGGAGATTTGAATTGCAGACTGAGTACGGTGGTTTGAGAAATTTGTTTGAAGAACCAAATTTAAATGCCAAACAAATTATATGGTTGTGATATTGGTTGAATATGACTTTGAGATTAAGCACATAAAGGGGAAGGAGAATAAAGCAGTTAATGCACTCAACATAAGGATGCATGCTATGCATGCTACATCTATAAGTGTTTGCAGGTATGATTTAATAATTAGAATTTTATTGATGGGAATTTAAACTATCAGTATGTGGAAATTAAGAGTAACCCACACGAGGAAAATTCGTAGCCAAAATACAAGGGCTATGAATTGAGCGAAGAAATCATTACTAGAAGAGTATTGCAAGAATTAAAATTCAATCCTTTTGGCTAGATCTAAAGAATAAAATGACTAATTACATAACCAGGTGTGTAGAATGTCAAAGAGTTAAGGTTGATCATAAGCACCCAGTTGGTTTGTTAGCGACCAATACCGATTCATAGGTGGAAACGGATGTAGTGTCAATTGAATTCATTAATATTTTTCCTAGAACAACAAAGAGGAATGATTCTATAATAGTGGTGGTGGATAAACGCACCAAAGTTTCCCAATTTATTCTATTAAATTCAATGAAAAATATAAGTAACATAGCCAAAATTTTATATGTGGAAAATTTACAAGCTACATATGTGGAAATTTCCAAACTACAGGAAAAGAATTCGGACCTCCGCAATTTTCGTCGGAGTTGTGTGCAAACTTTCGCGCGAGAAAACTGTCGACCGAGAAATTGCATCGATTTTTTATTGAAACATTTCATAAAAAAATTATATATATAACATTCAATAAAACTCTTGGTCGAGAGTTTTTATAACTCTCGTCCGAGATATTTATTTTGATAATATAACCAAAATTCTTCATTCACGCGGCATTCTGCACTGGTTGTTTTCGCGAATCCCATTTCCCATCTCTGCTTCCCTCAGATTCTGGGCGTTTGAAGGAGTTCTCAAGGAATGAGGAGGCTCCCTGAAGGAAGGAGATTTTGAATTTGGAGAGTGGAGTCGCGGACATCGTCTTTGTTGAGGAGAGGAAAGACTTGTGGGAGTGGTCATGCTATTGGTTGGAATCTGGCTATTGTTTGATTATGTGGATGTAATAGATTTAGATGGTTAGAAATGAATTATATAGATGGTTTTGAGATTTTTATGATATTTTTCTATTAGTCATTTCCATTTATATTCTTATTGCCATATATAACCAACACAAGTCGAATGATTAGCCAGGAGGTGTATATGTTACACCAACCCTCTTCATCACAGGAGTCATCAGAGGATTCAAACAATCTGGAATCTACGTGTTTTGCAAGATGGAGTACTCTATGGAGAAAGTGGGTAGATACTCTAATCATATCTAGGCCCTGTAAAAATTTTGGTTTCCGATTATGTGAAAGGTGGTGGGTTGTTCCTGGGTGTTATTGTTGTTGTTGTTGTCATTTTTAATGGCATACTATTTCTGCCTGGTTTTTCCCATTGCTCCTTTCCATCTTTGTATTTTCGGTGATACATTTCAGGTTAATTTCAAAAAAAATTCGGGATGACAGTCTGGAGTTATAATTCTAGGGGATGAAATTCGGATGTTGATAATTGAATGCAGCCTGATTGGTTGGTAAGGAGGTGTCAAATATTAATAACTTATGGCCGTTTGAACATGGAAGGGATTAGGCTCTGTACTTGGCATCTTTGAGTTTTTCGTAATCACATAGCTTTTCTTTCTCTCGAGGTTGTATGCAGGCTACCTCTTTTATGTACACTGACAATTACTAAATATGGGCTGCGAGACTATATTAGATTGAGTGCTCAGATGATCCGCTGGAATATTTCCCCTATGGGACTGTCATGCCTCATTATGTGAACGGTTTTTTCCTGAATATTTTATTGTAGTGGCGGCTTTCTAATTTCATCAGTCTATTAAGTCACTGACAATTTTTTTTTAAGTGACTGACAAATCTGTCTCTGGGTGGTCATTGGGATTTTGTCTAGTCAGAAGATTAGGGGGAGGGTCCCTTGGGATTAGACTTTCCTCTTTCGGATTCTCCCTATCCTCTTCATTTAGTCCTCTTTTAGGTACTCACCCACGGCATGAGGTGTGGTGGCACCTGATATCTGACACCTGATTGTGGGGTTATTTCGGTCTGTGTCGCTACCTTCTTTATTCCTCTTTTCCTTTTAGATGTACTTTTCCTATCTTGGATGAGAGCGTGTTTTCTTCGCCCATATTAATCTTTGCCTTATCCTTCCTAAGTCGCGGAAAAATGCCATTTGTTTTGGCTATTTCTCCATCTTTTTGGCTGAACTCTTGAGGAGTGTCCCCTGATGTAGCTGTATTACAGAATCAATGTAATATTTTTTTACAGTGACGGCACTGATATATCACTGTACTTCTGACGGATTAGAACATCAGGCAAGGTTATTTACACGCTTGGAAGCCTTCACCTGGCAGTAAAGTTATGGATGTATTAAAATCAACACCGACTCAGGAGGAGCAGTCAATTGAACATGAGATTGATGATTTAATCATCCAAAGTGCTTTTGGTAACAAGAAGCTGGAAACCACGAGCTCCGAAGAAGAAGACGATGAAAGAACAAGAAGAACTATTACAAACACAGGATGGAGATAAATGAAATTTATTTGTACTATGAAGACTTGCATAGGAGGGTGGGAAGCTTGCAGAAACGTGCTGTAATTGGACGGTGGATGTTTCCTGACAATAGAGATTTAGATAATATTGTTTGAATTTGGCACAATTTATTTTTCTTATGTTGGGTTTTGTAGGTGAGCTGGCTTTCGTTTTGGTTGGATCCACAGTCATCATCAATACTGTGCACCTTTTGGAGCAGTCATGGGTTCACACTTGGTTTTCACAAGCGAGCCTGATCTGAATACTGACATATGAATGTCATAATTGTGCATCAGGAGAGCCGGTTTCTTCTAGCTGTTTCTTTCATAACATCATAGTTTTTATTCTCATAAGATGCAATGGCTTATAGCTTTCTACAGGGCCAACATTAGACACATCAAGCGAGCCTGTTTTTGTCTATGATTATTATGTTTTTTCTTCAATCCTTATGAGTTCAGAAACAGATGGCAACATTTCCCCTTATTAAGGGCTGATCTGTTGATTTTTCTTTATCTGGACTCGCAATATGTTTGGGATGTTATGCACCCATATTTGTATGATCCCCACATACTGTTCTCACTTCAAGAATCCTCCTTTCTTAGAAGTTGTCACTTTGGAAACTGTTTCGGATCCGGTTTTCTTATCACCACATGATGGGAATGTAATGTTTTGTTATATGCACTATTAAATAAATGAATTTTCATTCCATGCTAAACAAGATACAAAAATTATGGAAGGATTGACATTTCTTCCAATGAAGTAGAATAACTTGATAAATTGTGTGATGGTTATCACTGTTGATCAGATGTTAAAGAAGAGAATTTCTAGCATATGCTTTATAAGACCACTTGGGTAAATAGTGATTAACCCTCAAACCAACTATTAGATTCGTTTCTTTCCAATTTCTTGCTGCTGTGTTCTTGCTAGTTATGATAGGTGCCGAGTTTATTTAAATTAATTGTGAATCATCGGCCTTGATGACAAGCTAAAAATTTAAATTTCTGTAATTACTCAGTTTTCTTATTATTGAATCTTGCTCACTTCCAAAAACCTTGTTTCTAAACTTATTGGTCCTTTATATTTTAACCAAGACCTTTCTCACAAGTAGGAAGCCATTGTGAAGGGAAATTATTATAATTGTTTCATGTATCCATTCTCTCTTATTACTGTACTCCACTGTCTTTAGATAATAATTCGAAGCAAATTATAAGTGAAAATTTTGTCAACTTACTCACAAGTAGGAATCCATTGTGAAGGGAAATTATTATAATTGTTTCATGTATCCATTCTCTCTGATTACTGTACTCCACTGTCTTTAGATAATAATTTGAAGCAAATTATAAGTGAAATTTTTTTCAACTTACTGGAGGCTTGTAAATCTACATTTCATTGGTATTTTAGTGATTGTTTGAAGGATCCATTTTCTTTGATTACTGTACTGATTGGATATGGAATATGAGAAAGCTAGAGAAGTAACACAATCTCAAAACTATGGAATATCACTTTTGGTGTCATCGACACTTTCTTGTATGTCTTATGGAAGAAAATTCCACACAAATCACCCTGTTACACATGCAAAATATTCGGGCATGAAGAATTTGATGATAATACCTGTAAGCTCAGTTAATTTGGTGTCATCAATGATCTAATGTTGGGTGGAATGGTTCAAAACTCTTTTCCATCCTATTTCTGCAAGTAATCTCTGTATGAAAGAAAAGGGAAAGAACACAATGATGCTCTTTTGCAAAATGCACTACAAGCCTGGCTTTACCTCCCTTCACCTTTACATCCCAAACTACAAACTCTAGTTTCCGAAATTGAGATTCCTAACTTTTACAAATCCCCATTGTTATAACTGCCTGTGTTGCAACCTTCAGTTATATCTCAAAGGAATAAAGAGAAAGCACTGAAGATATATTCAATGAATAACTGTACCAGAAACAACAACACTGCGGATTTTTCACAATTGCAATGGCAAGTTCCACTATATCTCTTCTGTGGAGTGGCTGCCATGCTGCTTATAATATTTTTTTCTTCTCTGATTTTAGTTTGCTCTTTCTGGAAGTTATACCATCGGAATAACAGTGAGCTGCCTAGCAACAATGAGCTAAGAGATTATGTTGACCATTCAATTCAGCCCTCGAGTGGAATCGATTATAAGGAAGAAGCTGAGAAAGTGGCACAGCTAGCATTGAACAATCACCAAGCTGAAACTTTAGCTATTTTTAATTGGTTTGAAGAGTTGGACATGGGAATGAAGGTATGAGACAGAACGAGAAGTGCTTTTTTTGTCTCGTAGAATCTGGATCATATCCTGGTAACTAAGAAATGGTGTCTTACTAGAAGGACATGAAGAAAAAATTTCCATCTTAGAACCAACAATAGGACTTACATAATGCAACTGAGTAAATTAATCACCCTTTTGAATGGAATTTTGAGGTGGTCACTGCTAATTGATATTTTGTGTATGAATGAGGTTATTAATTGGGCACTGACCACGTGACCTAACATAAATTTGAAATGGATCCAAATAGAGAGGAGATCAAGGGGGTGGACAACACCAGTTGGTTAGGGGGATTCAACTCCTTCCAAATCAAGTAGTGGATTTTCTAGAGGTTTGACCTTTAGTTTGCCTCTTTTTCCATGGTTCAAGTATATAATGACATAAATGTGATGGAATAATCTGAGCTAGCCCACGAGAGTTCCTCCCAAATGGAAAAGATAAATTTTCTGTTGCATGGTTCTCATTTTTATTTGCTTGTTTCTCACCCTCCATTTCGGGGTCTTCGTTTTCAAGATCAACCTCTCTACTCTGAGAGCAAGGGGATTGTTGAACAACAAATGAGGTCTTTGAGATAATATACTTGTTGTCTACATAGATCTCATTGTGGCTTTTGATATATGTTTGGCATGAATATATATTTCCAATGGTGTTCCTTTTTAATACTTTTCCAAATATCATAGGATTGTCACCCTTGAATTTGGTCCCAATCTCAAGATCATAATTTTTCTTCATAGAAGTTGCCTCTACAACATCTGTAATAAATTTCAGAGTTGGAAAATTTACTTTCCTTATTTTCCGAGGAACAATGAATCATCTATAAAATGTATGTCCTCTTTGCAAGTTTTAAGTGCCTCCAATCTATATCTAAATTCTAACTCATCGGGGCTCTTGTGTATTTTACTATTACTAATACTATAATATATAGAATGCTCCATATTATAGAAGAGCGTTGTTCCCCTATTTCAATTTATGCATTATGCCATTCAGTAACAATTAAATCATGCATGTAAACCATCAAGGGAATAAAAAATCCACACATTGAGGAGTTCAATTACCTTGACTAAAATAATCACCTGACAAAAGAAACAAATACCATCAATAAAACTTAAGAGTAGTCCATTTCCTTATTTATTACCTTTCCATATCTGTTGGTAATAATGACAGATTATTCGTTCTAGTCATTACGACTCAAGCCTATGAACAATTATGTGATTTGGTTTCAAAAGTCCAAAGATTAAGATATTAAATCAATGCAAAAAGAAGCAATTTAGGAGACCCCTCTACAAAAATTCCAGAATGAAGTTCAACAAATTGGAGAAAAATTCTTTATCATGTTTCTCAACATACAAATGTTTGCTTGCAAGGACATCCATAGTACCCGAACTCGAAGCCATATTTGAAGCTAAGCTCTGTCACTTATTTTCGGCTTGTTGGCCAGTCAAGGCTTTATCAGACACATGATTCAAAATTCCACATGGTAAAAAATTATTGGATAGAGGATGACGGAGATAGATCTGCCCAATCAAACCCATCATAGGAACATCTTCAGTTTAAATATTACTATGCAACCTTATTTTTTCAAAAAATAAATATTTACTTTCGCACTTAATAAACATGAGTATAACTATTAATTAAAGTGATAATTTCTTTGTTTTCTACAAAACTAAAGGGGATAGATATATTTAGCTTTATGTTTAATTTTTCCAACAAGCACTTTCTAGTCTAGTATAGAAAAGATGTTATAATGTTATGTTATATAAACGCTTTCATTTGGTCAAATTACCAATTGTTTTTAAGTTCTAAATTTTGAAAACCCATTTTTTTCCATGAAATTCCTCTCTCTCATATACATATAGTCTAATCCATCATAACTCTGAATCTATTAAGAATCAAAGGAGATCAACTCTCTCCTCAAAATTTTCATTAAAAAAGTTTGCACCTTGACGAATTTAATCTCTAGACACTTGATAAATACTAAGTCAAGATAAGTATTATTATGTCACTGCAAAGCAGTGACACATATGATCATATTTTTTCTATTATTAAGATTGTAGAGAAAAATTTCACCCATTTTGGAAAGCCGGTGATATTTGTTGCTTTGGGGCATTAGGCCTCCAAAACCTGAAGTAAAGACCAAACATCATGACTCATTTGAACCACATTTGATGGGACATTCTTGAAGCCAGATTCATAATGTCCTGAAAATCCTTTCCTCTCTTATGCTCACGAAGATCCTTTAACATTATTACAACTTGGTATTGTTTCTACTGCCCCTTATACCACAAAAGTAAATGTTGAGGTAGTATTTTCTTATATTTAATGTCACATAAGGCAAATATTTTCCCTTCCCAGCACAACCATTTGGCCTATAAGATGGATTTGGCCTAATGATTAATAAATCTAATATCAAGAATTGTTTTTTCCATAAAGGTTTCCAGGTTAATTTAGGGCATCCATGTGTCCTATTTTAGTGTTGCTATTATCCTCTAATTCCTCTCTTTCATTTTATAATATAAAAAGGACATTTTTCTTTTAATATGACGTCATTCAAAAAATAAGTTAAAAATAATTTATGGTTTAAGGTGGTCTATCTTCTTTAAATTCAAGTAATTTTACAATCCATGTGGTAAAAACCAATCCTTTTGTAAAATTCTATTGTTAGAGCACTCATTATTAAAATTTGATCGCTAAAATTCTAATTTACTCATTTATGTAGTAATGGTAGTAATCCACAAATAATAAGACAAACACTACTGGTCAAAATCAACTTCTTATCACAAAGATAAAAATCTGATCAATTTGAAGAAAACCACTTAAAATAATTTTAGAAATTAAAATAAATAAAAAATATTATATACATTAATAAGCTATAATTTATTAAAATCCAATGTTAAACATTTTTAAACGTTTTGGCCTCAATATTTTATTCAATATGCAATAGATTTGATGGATGTTTTCACACATAATTATTTTTTGCATTATATAGGTTATAAAATATCCATTACAAGCCATATAATATTAAATAATTTGTATTTATACTTCATAGCATCATTTCAAAGCTATATGACTAGCTCTATGCATTCAACACAATATACAACGAAAAAATCTTGAACCCTCCTCTTGAGTTGACATAAAAAAAACTCTATTCCTCCTTTGACATGATTTTGTGATGTATCTATATAAATTCACATTATATCCATTTCAGTTCTCTAATATAAATTAGTTGGATATTAGTTTGAATTTTGATTAGTTTAATTATATAAATTTAATTATTGATAAAATTAGATAACATTAATTTATCAAAACAATTTTTATTATGTTATTTTTAAAGTTTTTGAAATTAAAAAAAATTATAAAATTATATAATTAAATTATAATTTCATCTTTAATTATTAAATTTTTACTTTGATTTTTTTGTAAGTTTAGCAGAGCCTTTCTATTTTCCATTAATCAAAAAAGAGAAAAGTAGGTTATAATGAATAATGCTGGAAACCAGGTCTGTTGGCCACCTTAAAGAGTTATAGGCCAACCAAAATTCATAAAGTTTGACCCTAATACTGCTTGCTATATCCAATTTACTGTCCATTACATACAAGAACTTCAGAAATTAAATGCTACCTATAATATGCATGTCAAAATGACAAAAAAGAAAAGGATTTCATAAAACTCAATCATCAGATCGATCGATATGTGTCGAGTCCTTAAAATTGGAGCTAGACGCATCCACTTGATTCATACTTTTCAATTGGCACTTCCTGCGGCCTAGGAAGAAGTTATGGTGGTGTTGCAGAAGGTGGATTTCTTGGATATCCCTTCTCATTTAAGCTAAAATAGAGGCAGCTTTTGCGTCCCCTCCAATTTCTTGAACATTGACTATGGCATTTTCCAGTCTATATTTCAATGTCCAATAAGTATGGATAGACTATTGAAATAATGACAGTCTACTTCTAGTATTACGTGGATCCCTCAGAAACTCCATTTCTTCCTCTTGTATTTCACCCTCCTCTTTGGTTTCACAGTCACGCTCCCAACCTGAAATGAGTTATTTTACTTGAGAAGGAGTACCTGACATGTAAGTATCAAAAATATTTTCAATAATTTCTTCCCCTCCTGTTTGGGCCCTCTTTGGACTTACTCTTGTTCTTATTTCCTTTTTCCTATGCAAAATTTTTCACTGCTTGACCTTTCACCATTCTGTCTTACAGGTGGAGTACCAATCGTTGGATTAACTGACACTGTAGGGGCGAGTACGAAACCATGGATAGACGAACACCTATATATGATTTAAAAATACCTGTGAAGTGTAACATAATTTCAATAATTTATTTAGTTAAATAACAGAGGAAAAGATCCTGATTACCGAGACTAGCATCCTCATTTTTAGCAGTGTAATGCATGTCATCATTCCTTATTCCAATCATCCGTAGAGCTATGAAGGTTGCATTAGGAAGGCTAGGAGAGGCTATCATTTTCCAAAGAAACAGAAATTTCCTTAACTATTGCGAAAAATCATGCATGGATAGAGTGTTTCCATTCTCCTGCATCATGTGTACTAACACATGGAAGAGACTCCACTTAATAGGACCGAAACCCCACAGAATAGGACAAGAACCCCACTGACCAGACTCAAATCCCATAAAGTTGGACAAGAACCCCTAGAAATTGGACCGAAACCCAACAAAACAAATGGATTTACAACAATCCAACCCTTTCGAGACCAGAATTTAGTAGTTCCACCATTACAATTAGGGCCCAAACCCCTCCTCTTTGTAACATTGTAAAAAATCTGAATAGGCAAAACCCTGGATGGGGTATCTAACAAAGTGCTACCCATGAAAATGTCATTGGAGGCCATACACTGAACTTCATAGGATTGGCAAGCCAAGCTGTGAAGGTTACAGACAGGGCAAAAGGTCGGTCTAGCAATGGAGATGAAGAAATGAGTAATAGGATAAGAGATGAGAAAATTCAAGATGGGGAAAAAGAAACCAGAGCCGATAGGAGGCCATGCAGAGCCAATTGAAAGACATTCAGATTTAAATTGGGTAAAATAAGGGTCGAGGAAATGAGTGACCTTCGTAGAAACTGGGACGTTAACACCAAGCTCCTTAACAATAACTAGAACATACTAGAAAATAGAAAAATAATAACCCTCAGCCCCCATACAGAAGGGGTAAGTAGGTTTAGAATAAAAAACACAAAAGAGGACAACAAGAAAATTTTCATATACTCCCCAATCCTTAATACAACAATAGTTCAAAGGCTTAACGACTGTAAAATTCCGCATTAATTTCAGTAAGTTGTCCCAAAATCCATGTACATCAAACAAAACCCCCATAATTTTTCATATCTTTCATACGCAGAAAATAGAAATTAGGTGAAGACATGAATTATGTTTCCTATCACAGCAACAGACATGATACAAAGGCTATGAACATACCCAAATTTAAGCACCACATAACCATGGTCCAGCCCTTCAACTACTCGCCGACTTCCTTTTCTAATCTCAACTTCACGTTTAACTACCAGACCATATTACCACCTTGAACATTACCACCTTTAGCCTTCGTAACATTCCTTACATGCCAGCCCTGTTTCCAACACCCTTCTGACACCGTGAGTTTTCTACCACCCGCATTTAATTCCGTCATTATTTGGCATGGGTGGTAGTACCCACCATCGTCTCCTCATGTCCACATCAACTATCCATGTGGTACGCACGATCTCGTGCCACCTCGTCATTCGAATTAACCAGTTGACACCCCGATCGGGGATCCCGAGTATCCTCGTTATCCCTATCAACAATTTCCTATAGAGATTGTAGCTTCTCCACCTATACCATTTTAGCTTGGTTGATGTCCAGTTGTCACACCTTCGTGAGTACAACTCTAGTTCTCTAAGTAGTCAGTTGCTTCATTCCCTAATCTGCGAATATGTGATGAGATAAGGTAACCAATGCTTGGAAGAATCTCATTTATTTCCTGAATTAGACGAGTTGTTCACCAGCCTCGACTAATTTTCTCCCAACCTGTCCTCTACTGCAACTTCTACAGAACACTTGTTACCATGGCTGAATCCCCCTCTACTATAGTCCTCTGATATTGTACTCTTACAACTATCAAAATGCCTTGTTTTACCGCTGTGATTTTGGCTTCGTTATTTGTAGCGAATCCAAAATCAGTCACATAAATTCTACTTACTAAACCCTTTGAATCACGAAATATACCTCTTTCTCCTACTTGACCCAAATTACCTTTAGAGGCCCCATCATAATTAAGATTAATAACATCCTATTGTAGAGCATTGAATTAATCGTGCGGATGTCTTCCCAAAAGTTTTTGTTTCCATGAGGCTGGGGCGAGCATTTGGGGTTTCAAGTTAAGCATAGCTAAAATCCTATCCTCATGCCCATTAGCTTTCTAGCCAACTTCATGCCATTTCTCGGTGAGGACAGTTTCTCTGATATTCTTGAGAACCACTTTCCATATCTCTTCAATTTTTCGATACTCATTTTTGAATGTTCTCCAATTTCTTTCTTTCCAGGCGACCCATATGAGAAATCCCATAAAGATTCCCCACGCTATGTTAAGAACAAGGCTTTTATACCCTCATTTTCTCCAGACTTCAATTGTATGCCTAAGGCTCTTGTTGTCCCTATCTATTTATTGAAAGAGGGAGGAAAGGTTTTTCCACAAGGTCTCAACGACAAAGAAGTTATTCAATAGGTGTTCCAATGTTTCTACATTCTTCTTACACGTAGTATATGTCAGTCGGCCAGGAACTTTTAATTTCCTTACAATAGTTAAGGAAATTTCATTCTTCTGTTCTGAAATTATTTTCCACAAATCTCTACCCCATTGTATCCATATTTACCAGAGCTTAGCTCCCATAACTTGATTTAGAAAATATGGATCTCTTAACCCCAAGCCTCCGGTCCTTTTTATTTTCGTAAGCTTATCCCATGAAAGGAGAGCCCATTTATAGGCTTGTTGAGATCCTTTCCATAGGATGTTTTTAAACGTCTTAGCCATATCATTACAACAGATTTTAGGCGTTTCCAATCCAGCGAGTTGATAGATGGGAATGGATTGTAAGACTGTTCTTAACATAACAACTCGACTCAGAGCATTAAGCACCCGAAATGCCCAATTTTGAAGTCGAGCTTATATGCAATTAATGAGATATTTCCACCCAGAGACCCGAAGAGAATTTAGATTGAGAGGGATTCCTAAATATTTCATAGGGAAGGATCCGATGTTGAATCCCAAGGTAGGCAATAGGAATCTTTGGGAGAGAATATTAGTATTAAATATAAACACATTTTATTTGTCATTATTGATAAGAGTTCCAGAGGCTTCCATGAAATCTTTAAGAATGGATAGAATTTCCTTAGATTCTTTTATAGTGGCTTGACAGAAGAGCATAATGTCATCTACAAACTGTTGGTGCGAAAGTTTTAAACCTGCCCCCCAAAGATTAAGGCCTTTAAGTTGACCTCCCTGGATCTTACTTTTAATATGTCAACCAAGGCCTTCTGCTGCAATAATGAAAAGGAAGGGGGAAAGTGGATCCCCTTGTCTTAAACCCCAGGTAGCATTAAAGGGAGTTGAAGGAACTTTGTTAAGAAGAATAAAGTAATTAAGAGAATAAATAAAAGGCATTATCCAATAGATCCATCTTAAATCAAATCCAAACACCTCAAGAATAACTTTAAGACAATTCCACAACCTCCAGACAGGGCTCCTCTGCACGACAACAACAAATGGATAAGGTTGTGGAGGAGTACGGGGACATCTTCACCTCACCCACAGGGGTTCCTCTGCACTGTCAGGTCAAGCACCCGATTGATCTGACCCCAGGTGCGCCGCTACCCAATGGACCGATCTATCGGCGCTCTGTTCTGGAGAATGATGAAATCAAGAAGCAGATTCAGGAGCTGTTGCAGAAAGGTCACATCAGACCAATTTCATCGCCCTGTGGGATCCCGATCATGTTGGTACAGAAGAAGGATGGGACATGGAGACTTTGTATTAACTATCGGGCACTGAACAAGATCACTGTCCGGAATAGGTACCCAATCCCATGGATTGATGACCTTCTGGACCTACTCAAAGGTGTAAAATATTTCAGCAAGATCGACTTGAAGTCTGGGTATCACGAGGTACCAATTGAACCCTCTGATGTGTGGAAGACTGCCTTCAAAGCCAAGGAAGGCCTTGTTGAATGGCTGGTCATGCATTTCGGGTTGACGAATGCTCTTGCAACCTTCATGAGGATGATGGATGACATCTTGCGGCCATTCACCAACTCATTTGTAGTGGTGTACTTGGATGACATTTTGATCTTCAGCAAAACTTGGGAAGATCACCTTCACCACATCCAACAAGTCCTCCAAACACTGCGGCAACACAAGTTGTGTGCCAATTTGGAGAAGTGCACGTTTGGCATGTCCCAGGTTCAATATCTGGGCTACATTATTGATGAAAGTGGGGTGCATGTAGATCCAGCCAAGATCCAAGTCATTCGGGATTGGCCAGCCCCAACCACTATAACAGAGCTTCGCAACTTTCTGGGTCTTGCTAATTTCTACCATAGATTCGTGTTGGGATTCTCTCATATCACATGGCCCTTGAGTCAAGTCACCAAGGGAGGAGCGAGAGAAAAATTCTTTTGGTCAGAACCTCAACAGAAGGTGTTCACAGAATTGAAAAATTGCCTCTGTTCTGCCCCAGTGCTCACATTACCAGACTTGCAACAGCCATTTGAGATCGAGACAGATGTCTCTGACTATGCTATTGGGGCAGTTCTTACTCAACAAGGACATCCAGTGCCATATCACAGTGAGACATTGTCTAAGACAGCTCGCAAGTATCCCACCTATGACAAAGAAATGTATTCCATTGTGCAAGCCTGGCGACACCTGGTTTCACCTCCATCTCAAGAAAGAACAAAGGGGAGAAAGGCAAAAAGCCTCCAAAACCCTCCACCAATACTGCCTGGACCCAACAAAACAACTTTGAAGTTCTGAGCAATCTTGACTCATTGGAGCACCCTATAGTCTCCCAGGCCCCCATTGATCAAGATCCGTCATTATTAAGTCAATATTTGATTACAACCAACGCCCCAAGCACAACCTAGGATTCAATCCACACCGAGGCACCGCAACACAAACCATAATCCTCTCCCATTCAGATTAATACCAACCACACCTCACTGCAAACCCCTCAATGCACAGAAATGCAAATAGAGCAACCATCCTCAACCACTTCAAAAAATCCTTTGGAGGAGATCCTAGGCGATCTAGATCTCCAAAAGGTCAATGAGCAATGGTCCAAACTAGGAGTCGATGCCATTCCCCAAGAAAACTTGGAGAAGATAGAAATGGCATACCTGCAGCTGGAATACATCAACCAAAATGCAGCCAAAAGGCAATGGGGAAATAGGAGCCAAACGGGCATTCAAGCCAACCTGGATTTGGATCAATACAAGCCATAAGTACCAAGAAGAAAAAGAGGGCGCAAATCCACAAGACACCAAATACAAGAACCAGGAAGACGCCTAATTAATGAAGGAAAAATCAAGGCCTTGGTCCTATCTGCACCAAAGGTACCTCAATGAAAATCACAACCTGGAACATCAAGGGGCTCAACGACACCACCAAAAGAAGGATCTTGAAAAACCGCTTATTCTCACTACACCCAGAAATCATACTTCTTCAAGAATCCAAATGCTCTCCCAAAGGCACAGAGACACTCAAAAAACTCGTTTCCAACAGTCATCATTGCAAAAACCAAAGTATAATTTGTTTTTGGTAATGTTGACCATGTCACTCAACCTCACATGGAAATATTTAATGGGTGAAACCTTGGTTTCACTCATGGTTTTTTATTTTCATCACCTACAAGAAGAGCTACATGGATGATATATATCTCCCATCGGTTGTGGCCCCACTATTGACATATGCTTCCTAACTTAGGTCAACACTACTAAACAGTACAAAACTTGGCATACTTCTTCCTTTTGGTCTGAAACACCTATATAACTGATTTTAGCCTCTACAAAATCTTATTAATCTTATGTAGGCCTCAACCAAACCTATACCTCTTCCTGCACTAAAACTATTGAGCATCAAACAATCCCTGTAGGTATCAAGCAATGATATTGTGATGAGTCCACAAAACAATTTGTACTACAACTATTTCAAATTTTTACCATAAAAAAATCCATGCACACATCAAACAATCATATTTTAATGATTCCATAAAACAATTTTCACTACAATGGTTGACCATCAAACAATCCATTTTGGCATCAAGCAATTGATAATTCCATCAAATGATCCATGTACACACCAAACAATCATATTGTGGTGAGTGTATGTTAACATCAAGGACCACACATGATCCCTTATGTCAATAGGAATTCTAAAGAGGATCACAAGAAATAAACAAACCATTTTTCTATGTCTACCAAGATTCCTAGATAAACCTTCTGAAGAAAGATAATAGTTCTCAAATGAGGTTATTAAGTAGGAGGTGGTTGGAGTTGCTCCTATTCCCTGTCATCCTTATGGCCTTCATTTACATATCCAGTTCATTCCATACTTCTTCCTAGGATTTGGTCCTCATTCTCAAGGATGATGGGGTTGGATGTTGTCAAACCTACTTCCTCACCCCGTCACTAGTTTATTTCTCAATCTCTTTTTAGTGCTACCCAAAACCTAATGCAAAACCCATTTACACTTTACTTCGAAATTTCCCTCAAAAATGATAATTGTGTGTAGGGTTCCTTCTTGAAATTCCCATTTAATTTCAATCAACTAAACCATTATGGTCTTCATAAACCAATAGGTATCAACAGTATTAAATAATATTGTTTCCCTTGTATGAGAATAAACTAGGTTAGATTCCCAACCCTTCACTTATTCTAGGATCTAATCCTTTGATAAATTATTTATCCTTTGTCAAAGCCCCTTCTTTAATTCCTCCCTATATATTTAAGCTTTAGTTGAGAATTATTAGTACATATATTTTTATTCATATATAAGATAAATATTGTAATTTTACACATCATTAGGATATGAAATTCAATTATATTATTATTTCTATATCCTTTAAGGTTGCCTTAGGCATATACAAGCATGATGTGATATATGTCCTCCAATGTTAGTGAGGTCATGGGTTTAACTCTATTAATCCATAAGGCGATTTTCTTGGATCATAGTTGTTGATTATTTAGCATTTTTACCACTTCAATGGTGGTGAAATATCCAAGGGTATCCCATGCTTGGTTATTATTTATAAAATATATTAATATTTTAATAAATATTTATTATTCCAATCACTTTTTTTATGTGTTCAACTTACAACTATGGTTATTGTTGTTCTTATTGCTACTACTATTATGATAACTATTAGTTTTATTATAACTATTTTTCTAATTATGTATTCAATAGTATGATAATAATTATAACTATTGAAAACTATATTATATTTAATATCCATGTCGACTAGTATTAATGATATTTAAGAAACACTCACACAAGGTTGAAAACAACATGATGTCAATAAAATTATTCCACAAGTCTACTACAATATTTTCGTGCTATAATAGTAAAAATAGGGAGGGTTGGAGAACTCTCGGACGAGAATTGGAAAAACTATCGAACGAGAGTTGGAAAACTCTCGGACGAGAGTTTTTCCAACTCTCGTCCAAGAGTTTCTTCAACTCCCGTCCGAGAGTTTGTCCGAGAGTTTTGTGACCACAACTCTCGGACGAGAAAATGCGAAACTCTCATCCGAGAGAATTTTAACTCATGTTAAACCCGACCAAACTCTCGCCCAAAAAATTTAAAATTTCTCGGACCAGAATTTTGAAAACTCTCGGCCGAGAAATTTAGTTGACTTTTTTCTCGGCCGAGAAATTAAAAATTTCTCCCGAATTCTAACCATCCGCCAAAAACTGTTTCCCAACTTCGCGAGACCCTCTATCGTTTTGGGAAATGTATATGGATTCAACATGTCTTGTATTTGTAAGGAAGTGGCTGAAGATGCTGCTCAACAGACAATAGTTGATGTTGTGGATAGCAGGGATATAGTGACAGAGACTTTTGTCTTACATACATTTAATATTACGACGATAAAAGTAATCCTGTTGATTCCCTTAATGCAGGAACATAGTAAAATAATATTACGATTCTGTAACTCTAGAAAATGACATTGATGTTTTAGGTGTAAATTTGAAATAAAATGTGCAATATCGTGACAAGTGGATTTTTAAAGCCTCCTTAGCAATTGGTTTTCTGGAACAGGTGCTGCTCTGAAACATGTTCGAATCTGGGCTGCCTGGAACTATGCCATTCAAGATTCAACATTGAGATGAAAAGGATGCTACATCATTAAAATATTGAGCAATTGAAGAGAAAATATACGAAGCCTTGAGAAAGCCCTAAAATGCACTTGGAATCTCTGACCACTTGGAATGCCCTAAAATTCTGTCGAATTTCAGCATTCAGGGTCGTGACCACTGCCCTGTTCTTCTACTTCACGACAACCTCACATTTATGGTACCAAAAAAGCCATAGAATTTAACATTTTTTCCCAACATTTTAAAAATAAAGCCAAGGGGAATGTATGGCTTACTAACCTTCTTTGCAGCCTCAATGTCAAACTTAACAACAGTATAAATCCTGATGAAGACATCGTTGCTGGAGATCTGATTCTCCCTTTGTTTTTCAATATCGTGCCTTCATACTTGTTGCAGATGGCATCCACCCACATGAGAATGTCGATGATGAAGGATCTGCATTTTCCCTCGTAATTCTAACCGAAGGCCTTATTATTAGAAATCTCTTACAATCAATCTCATTGGCTGTTATTTTGGATCTTCTTTTTCCCTCGGAATTCCTTCACGGAGACGGAAAAAACAAGGTTTCTAACCGAAGGCCTTATTTCAAATCTTTGGAAATCAATCTCAACTGAATTGATTAAACAAATTTGACTAAAAGATTGACTAAACAACTACATGTAGCTATCACCCTTCAAAATTTGTGAGTGGCCCAACTTGGAAGTGAAATTGTGTTGGTTGAAATTTCAACTCTTGTAGTAATGGTTTATAGGAATTTGGCATTGTCCATTTTATAAAGTTGCGGTAGTCGAAAGGATTTTTGTGTTCATTTATTTATTCACATTTTTTTTTAAAATGATGTAATGTTATTTTAGTGTGGTTACTAGTAAAATGATTTAATGTTATTTTAGTATGGTTTTTAGTGTTCCTAGAAATGAAGAGAAATTAATGGTGTAGACATTTAACATGTCATTATATTATATTATGATGTGATTAGTGTTAGGTTCATTTATCTTTTATTTATAATTTTTTCTTATTATTTTTTCACTATTATGGTTGATGTGTGTAACTATAGGCTCATTATCTTCTTTTCAAATGTGAGTGGGCTAGGTTATTCTAACATGTGATGAACGAATGGATTGAATGTCTAACTTATATTTCTTTACGTGAGCATTATCAAATACAACATGTTTAGTGTTCCTCTTGCATGGAAATCCATTCTCCTTTATGTGGTGGTTATGTTATTCATTTTCTCAAGATTCGCAAACTACGCTTGAGGGACTTCAAGTGAACACCTCATATGTCTTCTTCAAGGTCCAACATAAAACATCAAGCAATTGGAATTGTACTCAACATTCCCTTTCCTTTGTAGAGTGGGAAGCCCTTTGCCTTTTCTTTACTTCTCCCTACACTCTTCTCTAATTATTATGCTCGATTCTAAGTGTAGACCTTTTCCTTGATCTTCACTAAGCACAATTCTTCATATTTTCATCAAGCACATTCACCAAGTAAAGCAGCACAATGCTTCATCTTGTCATTAAGCATATTCACCAAGTAAAGCCGCTTTGATCACTAGCTCTAGATTTCAGAAAAAATAGACTTCCCTTTATTCCCTCTGCTTGATAATGCACCTTTATTTTCTTAGTGATATTGTACTTAACTATAATTGTCATGTCATGATGCAATGAAATGCACAATAGGATGAAATATTTGGTTGAGATACTCCATTACATGCAATATATTTTACACTTATGCAAAGATGAAATAAGCATTGTTGATACATTTATTGAATCAAATGATGTTTCCGTGCTTGAATTTGTCTTCTAAATTTAAAGCCCCAATTTCAAGAGGATTCATTGTCCATTGGTCTATTCCTCAATAATAACACATGAAAATAAATAATATTCAATGACCTTTGCCTTTTTTAGCATCAATGGACCCTAAAGTGGTATCAAATTCTTGTGATGTTAAAATCCTTAATGAAAAAGCAAAATGAATGATTTATTTCCCCCGTATGTGTGGTGAAATTCCCTAGGTTCAAGTAAATCATAGACAAAGTTGTGAGCCCCAAGAAGTGATAACACATGTCAGATAGTTCCAAGGCATGTTATGAATGCCAATAAATGTCAAGTCCTAAGGAATGCCAATATGTTCCAGGTGTTAGGGTGTGGCACCAACGCATGCTAGGGAGTGTCAGGGAAACACAAGAGAGAACCAATTTCAATTACATGTAAATGAATTAATAAGAGTGTGTGATACGGAGTGTTAGCAAGCTCCAAGTGTGTTAAAGAGGGAGTGAAAAGGTATGCTAGGTAGTGACAAGGCATGTAAGAGTGCTAGGGGCATGCCAAGATGTACGAAGTGCCAAGGTGTCCCAATGTGTGTTAATGGGTGTTAGCGAATTCTAATGAAAATCAGGGGATCACTAAGTCAAAATGCATAGAAATGAATGAATAACAGTGTGTGACAGGGAGTGTTAGTGAGGTCCAGGTGTGCTAAGCAATGAGTGACATGGAATGCTAGGAAATGTTGAGGCGTGCTAGAGTGCTAGGGAAACATGCGACCAAGATGTGCCAAGGTGTGCCAACAGGTGCTAAGAATTTTTAGGGAGTGAAGGGGAAACACAAGTTCAGAATAAGACTTGCAGGAGGCAAGCCTATTTTTGTGATAAGGCATGGACAACGCAGTTTCAAAGAAAGGGAGACTTTGTGTTGGGAACAACATTTTTTTTCCAATGACTTGGTTTGGTTCCCAAGTCGTAGAAAAAGGCTATCTATGAGGGCATGACATCTAGGGATTGCCAAGGTGTTTTGGGGAATGCCAAGAAGTACTAACACATTATATATAGTTCGAAGGCATGTTAAGTATCCCAAGACATTCCAAGTTCTAAGGCATGCGAAGATGTGCCAAGCACCAGGGTGTGGCACCAATGCATTCTGGGGTGTGTTAGGTGCAAGTGTTAGGGAAACATAAGGGAGCACTAGTTCTAAATGCATGGAAATGAATGAATAAGAGTCTAACAGGGAGTGTCAGCGAGTTCTAGGTGTGTTAGGTGAGGCAGTGCTAGAAAGTGCTAGGGAGTGATAAAGAATTTTAGTGAATGCAAAGGATGCTAACGCATGACACATAGTGTCAAGGGAGTGTTATACGTGTTAGGTGTTAGGGCACATCAAGATGTAAACTATGTTTCTTGGTTGTTTTACGACCATGATTGAATGTGAGACTTGTCTTCGTAACTTGTTAAGTTGTATGATTTTAGATTCAACATGAGTAAGCTAACATGAGTTATAATAATTTCTTAGATGAACAAGGAATAGTCTAGTTGTAGTAATTGTAACTTGGTCAAGTTGTTATAGTCGAGGCAGGATTTGGTTGGATTCCCAAGTTACAAAAAAAGTAAGCATAGTTGTGAGGGCATGATAGCTAAGGAGTGTCAGACTGTTCCAAGAAACGAAAATGTGTGCTAAAAAATGCTAGATAGTTTCAATGCATTTCGAGGAGTTTTTGGGAGTGCCAGGGCATCACAAGGGAGAACTAGTTCAAAATGCAAGGAAATGAATGAATAAGAGTGTGTGCCAGGGAGTCTCAGCAAATTCCAGGTGTCCGAAGGACAAAGTGTGTTAGGATAATTTTAGAATAGGACTTTTAGGAGGCAAGAATACAATTAAGATAAGGGGTTGGAAAAAAGTAGATTTAGAAAAAGGGATACTTTGGGCTAGAAACAACACTATTTTTTCAATGTCATGGTTGGGTTTCCAAATCACAAAAAAATTAAGGCTATCTGTAAGGGCATGGCGACTAGAGGTGTGCCAGGGAATTCCAAGAAGTGATAACACATGCTATATAGTTCCAGGGCATTTTATGCATGCCAATACATGTAAATTCCTAAGGAATTCCAATATGTGGCAGGTGTTAGGGTGTGGCACCAACGGATGTTAGGGAATGTCAGGTAAATATAAGAGAGAACCAATTTCAATTGCATGGAAATGAATAAATAAGAGTGTGGAATACAGAGTGTTAGCGAGTTCCAAGTGTGTTAAGGAGCGAGTGACAAGGTATGCTAGGTAGTGCCAAGGCATGTTAGAGTTGTAGGGAAGCATGCCAAGATGTACGAAGTGCCAAGGTGTCCCAATGTGTGTTAAGGGGGGTTAGTGAATTCTAAGGAAAAACACGGGATCACTAGGTCAAAATGCATGGAAATAAATGAATAATAGTATGTGATAGGGAGTGTTAGTGAGGTCCAAGTGTGCTAAGGAAGGGGTGACATGGTATGCTAGGCAGTGTTAAGGCATGTTAGAGTGTGAGGGCAGCATGTGACCAAGATGTGCCAGGTGACAAGGTGTGCCAACAGGTGATAAGAATTTTTAGGGAGTGAAAGGGAAACACAAGGGATAACTAGATCAAATTAATGCATGGAAATGAATGAATAATAATTGATGACAGGAAGTGTCAGTGAGTTTTGGGTATGCTAAGGAGGGAGTGACAAGGTATGCTAGGCAGTGTTAAGGTCTACTAGAGGTTGGGGAAACATGCCAAGATGTTCTAAGTATCAGGGTTATGAGTTATGAGTGTAGGAGTCAAGGAATTATGGCTTGGGGGTTGAGGGGATAGGGAATTCAGTAGTTGTGGGTTAAGGGCTTATGGGTTGTGATAATGGGGCCCCTAATCCCCTTATCACCATTGTTGGGGGTTACCCTATAAATTGCTCTTTTTTCCTTCCCTTTAGGACCCCTATCCCCTAGGACATTAGGTCCAAAGCCCTCTTCAAAGGATTTAAAAATATCCTCAACCTAGGTTCCCTCAACTTTAAAAGGAATTAATTTAAATAACCCTTTACGAATCCATACCCAAAAATAGAACTTTTAGAATACATTCCAAGTGTTATCATGAAAGAGAAGAACCAAACGTTTTTGGTTCCAATATTCACGGTGGAACCATGGGAGGCATCAAAGAGCATGGAACATGTTGACGATGTTGGATCTCGCCAACATGCAAGGGGTCTCCTAGATATGAAGTACCAATTAGACCTCACACCATTTAGGGTGGAAGCCTCATCCGGAAATGTGACTCAGTTGCCATGTTATTAAAGATTTTCCTAGGATGTAGTTCTTAGTATGTTGAACTATGTTTGGTTGTTCTTAGGTGTTATAACAATGTATTTATACATCGCCTATATTTTAGAATACGAGTTTTCTAATATACAAAACCCCTCGATTCTCTAACATGGTATTAAAACTAATGGTTTGAGATATAGTATGTTGCCTACAAGTCTTATGCAAGTTGTAGATGCTCTTAAAAAGTCAGATATGTTTAGTGGACTGGTTTGAGGTTTCTAATTGCAAAATAAATCTAGGATCAAATCAGTGGTTCAACATTATGAGTTTCAAGCTAGATCTTATAAATTTTAATGGACACAATTATGAAATTTGGGCACAAGATATGGGAACATTGTTTAAAATTGAAGAGTTATAGGACTTTACAAAAATGATGCTTCTTATCCAAGGGATAACTAATAAAAAAATTTCATCAACATGAAGAAGGATGAGGCAGTAGGAGTCATAATGTTGAAGAATGTAACTAGGTTCGGTCTTCATTATTAATGTATTTGTAAAAAGAACTTATTATTATTATTAAATGACTTATTAAAGCATGGTTTGCATGCTTGGGTCATATTTATATTAAGGTCCCAATTTTGGACTTCTAGGTTAGTTATTACAGATTTAAATTGATACAATTTTTGGGCTTTTAAATCATGTACTATTAGGTTGTAAAAAGGCTCCTCCATCAAGTCATCTTCTTCAAGTTCATCATCCTCGAAATTTACTTCAAAGACAACCCTCAAGTCAAGTGATACAATTCATCAAAGTTGCCTCCTTAAGTCAGCCTCAATCAGTCTTCAAGTGAGCTCAAATCAAGACACAACACTTCACACTATCATGTTGTCTCAATAACTATGGGAAACAATTATATATACAGGGGTATTATTTCGCATTTCTACCAAAAAAATTTGGACATCTCTGAAGTTTCAAACCATAGATACAGTTCGGATCATGATCATAGGTTCAGTGTTGGGGGATAAGGTCTCGAACCTGTTACAAAATTCAAGAAACCGTCTATGTTATGATTCAGGTAGCTTCCATGCTATGATGTTACAACAAAAGATGAATGCCTCGGTGTCAACAAAGATCTACCACAAAATCAGTGCTATGATATGATACTCAATGCTATGAAGATGTTCGATGATCTCAATTATGATGATCAATGTTATGATGATGCTCGATGTTCTGAGTAATGATGCTCGGTGCTATGTTGCTATCTCAAACTCGGTCAAGTTAATGAGAATGGAGTTTAGGTATAAGAAAAGGAGATCTTGGTGTGATGGAGATCTCAGTGCTAACACAGTGAAGCGATGAATTTATGGAGGAATTCTATAGTCTAAAGGTCTTGGTCGTCTCATCTTGAGTCTACTGATGGACGAATTTTCACCAGGTTTTCCCTAAAGAGTGGGGTTTTACCCTGGCATGTGTCTACATCTTGTGTCTTCTTATATTTTTTCATTGACGTTACTCTTGATGATAAGAAAACACAAATTTAAACAACAAACAATAATAATAAAACATCACAAGATAATGTCATGATAAGAGAAATTTTTTAACTTCCATCTCCTTAATTTCTCTAACACATAACAACCTCCATCTCAAGGTGGATTCCATGTCATATAATCCGTATAAACTACTCATATCATCAATACTCTTTAGTATATAAAAGAGCTAGAAATTGATGCTTTTTTTCTCCTAACACCCTATAAACCCTATATTCTCCTTGCAAACGTTAGCCTTTATAACAAAAGCAACAAAATTCCTACATAATTTACAATGTCATGAATTTGAGAATTCCACCAATTTAGTAACACTTCAAAAAAAAATTTAGAAAAAAGATATGCCCAGCTCAAAATACTCCATGTGTGGCATTGATCACCATGGTTTCACTCTCTAATAAATATTTTTTGGTGGAATCACTAATATAATTTATCTTGATCCCCCTCCACAGATTTATCTCAAGGCATTGATTATGTTGAGCTATATCTTACACAATATTTCTAGTGGCCCTATGGTTCCATGAAACACACCTACAACATGTCATCCATAGAGGACACAAATTAAATGGTTCAGTCCCTCTCATAGTACATTAACACTCTCACCCAGTCACTTAGCACACCATAGACCAACATGCCTTCCCTCATTGTGCAGGTTCGCCTTTATTTTGAGAAGATTAAGATTTGGAGGGTCAGCATGACGAGGGTGTCATTTTATCAAGACGAGTATCTCATAAGGATAAGCACTATAATGAGAAATACAATCACAATATTTACCACTCACTTCTTACCATTCCCACAGCATTAAAAAAACCCTAAAAATGTCATTCTTAAAATCTCTTGTATAGTTTCCTAATGTCATTCAAGTAGAATCTCGCAATTACTTATGTCAGTATTGGTGCGGTCATTTTTTTATTCTCTTAATGGAACTCTTTCTAGACATGCACCCCATCAAACATAGATAATCGAGTCAAAATGAATGGAAATGAATGAAGAAGAGGGTGTGTCGGGGAGTGCCAGTAAGTGTAAGGCGTGCCAAGCGGGGAGTAACAAGGAATGCTAGGGAATTATAGGGCATGTCAAGAAATGTCAAGGTGTGCTAACATGTTCCAGATTGTGCTAAGGAATGGAAATGCATGCCAGGAATTCCAAGACATTTCATGTGTTAAGGCATGAAAATATGTGTTAGGTGTTAGGGTATGTGAACACGTTTCAAGGTGTGTAAGGTGACAAAAGGGAACACCAAGTTAAAATGAGAATAAATGAACACATATGAGGGTTAATAATTTATAACCTTATATTTTCAATAGGGATGTCATGCTAGGAATACCAACACTAGTGCCAATACATTCCAAGGGCCAAGTGCTAGCGTGTCTTAAGTGCCAAATCATCCTCTATTACTTCTCTCTTAATTGTGAATAATTGATCTCAAATAAATTTGATCTTAAACCATGCCAAGGCATTCCAAGGCATCCAAGAACATGCTAAGAATTGTCAAGTTCCTATATACTTTTATTCTAATTGCTTTAGAACAAACCGTATCCACTCATAGAAAAAAATACAACTCTTTCCTCCATAAGAGACTCGGCCTAGCTCATATGGATCCATAGATTCTAGTCATTTATTTGACTGAATCTTGATGTGAAATTAGATGTCTATGACCCTCAAACTACAATTACCTCAGTCAATATTACACCTCTAACTACTTTTGTTCTTGCCCTAAATTCTAGTGCAGACCCTCCTCCATTTGAGTTGGTCTTTATCAGAGACCTTGCAACCTAGTAACCCGCACAAGGTAGGGTCTCAACACTCTCTACTATTTCAAATTTTGACGCGAACTTCACATAGAAACACCACTAAAATCACATGCCCAAATTCTCATGATCTGCCTCTCTTGAGCTTTATCTGCCCTAAGAGAACCAACAATATGGCATCCTACTTCCTATCTCGAACCCATTAAGGTATGTGACATTCTTGTGAACCCTCACATGATGATCTTACTCTTGGTGGATGATCATGGCTTCCCTTTAGAAATACTTACTCAACCCTATAACTCGACCTAATTTAGGACTACAACTATCCTAGCCTCCTTGATAAAATGAGATCCTTTTCACTTGATGTTCTTGCCTTCATACTAAGGCCTCCTTAAATAGCTTTTCCTAGCTAGGCCTCTTAAAAATGCTCTAGAACTTATGAACTTTATCTACTTAAATCTTAGGAAATATTGTTTTTCTGTTTAATTTTCTTTTAGATTTTAAACCTCATCTCGGGTCCAAATCCCCTTCACTTGGGTTATTTTCCCACAAAACCTTTTGTGGTCAAACTTACACAAACCCATCTCACTAGGCTTGTGGAGTTCCTCCCAACCTACACAATTCAACTAAATAGTCTAGTACTATTAATCGTAACTTGGTCAAGCTCCTATAGTCAAGCGAGGACTTGGTTGGGTTCCCAAGTTTAAAATGATGTAAGGGTAGTTGTGAGGGCATGATAACTAGGAAGGATTAGGACATGCGAAGGAATAAAAAGGTGCGTTTACACATGCCGGACAATGTCAATGCATGTTGAGGAGTGTTAAGGAGTGTTGAGGCATCACAAGGGAGTACTAGGTCAAAATGCATGGAAATGAAAAAATAAGAGTGTGTTCCAGGGAGTGTCAGTGAATTCAAGTGTGCCAAGGATGAAGTGTTGTAGAAAAAGTTCATAATAGGATTTGTAAGAGGCTAGCCTATGATTGCGATAAGGGGCTCGACAAAGAAGTTTTAAACAAGGGGAGACTTTGTGTTGGACACAACACTATTTTTCCT
The DNA here is from genome assembly GCA_034641835.2 of Pinus albicaulis. Classification (NCBI taxonomy): domain Eukaryota; kingdom Viridiplantae; phylum Streptophyta; class Pinopsida; order Pinales; family Pinaceae; genus Pinus; species Pinus albicaulis. Next base: position 97,491 of record JAXQQM020091806.1, on the reverse strand, counting down.
TTATCTATTATTTTTATATGACATGTGGAACACTTTGGCTGAATGCTCATGTTTTGAACTATTTTAGACAATTCCATATTGTACATTATTGTGTATCAACTTTAGGGAACTCGGCTTGTGCTGAACTATATCTTGTGTGCCTTGTGTATCTTATGGTTCTTCCAAACTCTCAGTTAATGCTCTAGTATCTATATGAACTAGATATACATGTGGAATATTGCCTATGTAAGCTATGTTGCTTAGTTGTTTTATGGCCATGGCTAGATGCGATCCTTGTCTTGGTAAGTTCTTAGGTGGGAAAATTTCAGCTTGGACATGACTGGCCTAAGATGAGGTATACGAAATTGTTATTTGAACAAGGCACAATCTACTTGTAGTAGGTGCAATAGATCAAGTTGTTATGGCTGAAGAAGACCAATGTCACATGAATTGGAGTAGCTAAGGACTTGATTGGTTTCCCAAGTCGTGAAAAAATGTAAGGCTATTTGTGAGGGCATGAGTGCCAAGGCATGCTAGGGAATGCTAACACGTGCCAGATAGTTTGAAGGCATGTCAAAAATGCTAAGATGAGTCAAGTGCTAAGGCATGCCAAGATCTGCAATGGTGTGACAATACATGTCAGGGACTATCAAGGCAAAAAAAAGGAGAAACAAGTTAAAATACGAGGAAATGAACACATCATGGGGTTAATAAGTCATCAATTTACATTTTCCAATAGGGGCATGTTATGCACACCAACACTAGGTGGAAATGAGTGTCAAGTGCCAAGTGTTAGTGCATTCAAAGTGCCAAATCATCCTCTGTTACTTCTCTTCTACTTTCCATAATTGATCTCAAATAACTTTAATATTAAACCATGCCAAAGCATACCGTGGCATCTTAATGAATGCGAGACATGATAATTATCATGGCCTCTTTAGAACTACATTTATTTTTGTCCCTGTTGTGGACAATTTTTTCACCCCTAGAGACAGCCTAGAGTTGCCATAGACCAGTGCCTAGGACATCTTAATATAGCAAGGAGCTCATCATATAGCTTGGGTTGTCAATCCAAAAGCTCTCTTACTATCTCTTGTTGAACAAGGAAATTAGTTTAAATGGGACCAATCTCTCTTAGAAGCTGATACAAGGATAAGAATAGTGTAGGAACATCATGCAAAACTCCAATACAAAGGCATCAGACAGTTAAGAGACAACTTACTATAAAGAGGGCCAGTTCAAATAATATGCCACAGAAATCAAATATCAGAAAGGGGATGCAGTGCAGAAACATGGAGAAGATACTAGTTACCATGAGACTGAAACCCAGATACACAAAAGAATCATATATGGGCTTATCCAACTAAGAATCCATACATGACAATGGCATTTTAAAAGCACCCTCCTGAAGTAACTAATATAGCAGAAAATATGGATGAAATGAACATGGAACACTATATCATGACTAGGCCTATTTAAAGCGCTTGACTAACCCAAGTATGGGCACCAACTAGGATGAATCCTTACTTAAGATCAGTGAGCCACTCGCATTCTAGAACATGATACAAGAAGAGAAATAGCATGAAATGAGATTTTGTATTAACACATAAGAGAAAATTACATACTCTGAAATACCAAAGACCAGAATCCTCATTACAGTTATAACTCCTCCTCACTCAGACCCTACGGGCTCTGAGCCTTCATACAGAAGCGTTACAAAATGTATACAAAAGACTTTTCACTGCACAGTTTGCTGATAGAAATATGGAACCCTTACAATGTTTTTCTTTCTCGTTTTTATAGAGGAAAGAGAAAACTCTAGAGAATGAGGTAGGTGATATACATTTAATGGTCTCATTTAAACAAATTTGAAGGAAAAGCCTGCCTATGCTATTTGGCGGTGCTGAATTGATGCACATACTCAGCTACTACTTCATGAAATAAATGCTGAAGATAAAAATCTCCTTATGAAAAAGACATAAATAATAAAATATACAAATGCTATGTACTTGGCTGGAGGAGAAAAATCTGCTGCGATAAAACCTTGAGGTTGCTTGCAAGAATAAATGGACTGGGAAGATGATCTCTTCAGAGACACAGCATAAGAGAAAATATTCATGAACCTTCTGTACTTTCCTGAGAAGAAAATCAGCTGAAATATAATCTGTGGGGTATGATTTTTAATGTATTGTACCCTCAGTTTGATCTAGAAAACCTCTCGTTCAATACCCTTGTCTTTTAACACCAAATATGAGCTCATAATCTTCAATGAGGTTGCTGAGATCCTTAATTCTTTGCTGATGTTCCTTGCAGGAACATTTATATCCCCAGATGCTAACTGACATCTTTAAATTGTCCTTGGAGAGTTTGAAAGATTTTAAATCTTGCTCCTGCGATGGATGTCTTATCATGGCGGCTTTCAGGACCTTCCTTCATAATGACAGCTTCAATTGAATTGCCTTCTGAGATGCTCCATCGCTACAGCCAAGACTGTGAGTTAAAACATATTTCTGTTGGTTGAAACCCTACAAAATCCACCAACACATTAGAAAAATCAGGTAGAAGTGGGATGGATGAGGAGGTGTCGACGATAATGATGGTGAGGACATGGCTGAATGACAAGAACGCGCAGGGTGGTGGAGAAAATACGATGGGAGATTTTGATAACCAGAGGGAATGCAGGTTTTCCACGTAAAATGGTTTGAACGTGGTGGCGGAATAAAAAAATGAATACGAATAAACACACATATATATATTCGGCAGGGGAGAATGTCACGGAAACACGGGAATATGACACATGGGTGTAAGAAGGACAGGTGGGTGGATGACGTGGCTGCGGGGTCAACAGACAGAGAAGACTGGATTCTGGGCTGTCGGATTTTGGAAGACATATCAACGGCTCGAAGGTGATTGGAGCGGCGTAATGGTGGGCCACAGGACGCAACAAACATGGGATAACGCGCGGGCTTCTTTAGAGGATATCCGCCGTAGGATGGAGGTCAACAGATCCAACGGCGCGGATGAATTCCACTGCCCGGCCATTGTCTAACTTTTAACGCACGAAAAAGTGGTTTTGAACGCCTTACAAAAGACACGCGACGCATTTTCAATGGAATTGCTGGCATTTGGTTTAAAACCGCCGGCTCGGTGGAGGTGGTGCGGAATTAACCGCTGGTTTTCATGCACGGGGGCCACCACGGATGACTTAATTGCAGGCCATCGATTGGTTTTGATCGGACGGTTACAATTGCACCCTCAAACGTTTATTGTTAAGCCCTTTTTCCTTCTGGCATGAGGTTTTGCACTCGAGACATATGGAAACCAAAACATGGAGGGCTAAGATCTCAGGACTAAGCCCGATAAACTTCAAATCATGGGTTTTAACCTTGGCACAGTGTATTTTATGAGCGGAAAAGGTAACCATAGACAAAATATGGAGGTCTGTGACTGCGAAAGATGTTTTGAACAGATCCAAAGGGACTCGGTGGCCAAAATTTAAATAGAGAGGCTGATGCACAACATCGTCTCCATCTGGGGATGGCATGTTCATCCTTGGACATGTTGAGAACAGGCAGACCCCTGAACATTTCTGTATGTACATCCTTTCTTTCAATTCCTCTGCGTTTCTTCTGATAATTTTCCAGCATCCTTTCTTTATAAAAATAAAGGCTAAAACAACTTATATACAATATAATAGAACAGGCATTCCTAGCCTGGATCAGAATTGAAAGTATGGCTTGAGGAATTGGCCATTCACAGGGGCGTCCAACAGATCACCCTGTAGGTTTTCCAATATGAAAGTATTTTTTCCTCCTTGATTCACAATTTTGAATGGGCCAAACCACAACGGATCAAATTTGGCATGCTTGCCTTTCTCTGCTCTTCGAACGTCCCATCTGAGAACCAAGTCTCCAATTTGAAATTTCCTGTCTTTCGCATGCCGATCAAATACATTCTTCATTTTCTCCTGATATTCTATCAATCTCTGATTCACCTGGTTCCGTGTTTCCTCTTATTCGACCAATTGATTAATTCTTCTGACCATGTCATCTGGTTCTTCCTGGCTTTCCTGCATAAAACGTGCTACCGGCAACGCCAATTGCACAGGAAACACAGTTGCTCGCCCATACACCAATTCATAGGGAGATTTCCCTATGGCTCTCTTTTTGGTTATCCTATTCGCCCATAGAGCAAATTTTAATTGAGAGTCCCAATTCTTCTGATTCTCATTTATCGTTTTCTTCAAGGCCCTCACCAGGGTTTTATTAGAAGACTATGCTAAGCCATTTCCCTGTGGATAGTAAGCTGTGGAATGAGTCAATATGATGTTATACTGTTGGCAGAAATTTACAAATCTGGCAGACTTGAAAGCTTGTGCATTATCAGTTACAATCCTAGCAGGAAAGCCAAACCTAGATATTATATTTTCCTCCATAAACTTGATTATCACATCATCTGTAGCATTTCTTGTAGGTATAGCGTCCACCCATTTTGTGAAATAATCGGTGGCTATTAGTATCCATTTATATTGGCCACTTGATGGGGGATGTATTTCTCCTATGAAATCTAATCCCCATTTCCGAAATGGTTCATTTACATGAATAGGAATCAAGGGCAAAGCTGCTAATTTCTGCCTTTATGCAAATCCTTAGCACTTGTCACACGCTCTAACCCAAAAAAAATCATCTGTAAATAACTTTGGCCAGTAAAAACCAGCCTTCAGGATCTTATGAACTTTAGCCCTCTAGCTGTAATGTCCTCCACATATTCCCTCGTGAAATTATGTCATTATATTTTCCACTTCATTTTCTGTGAGGCATAATAGCAATACACCTGAAGGATCTCTACAGTATAGCTGTCCATTAGCAATTATGTATTTCTGGGATTTCATTCTTACAACTCTGTATTTTATCTTATCACAACTTGGAGGATAGCTAAGTGTTAAAATATATTCAACTATTTCTTTATACCAAGGGCTAGTGAGGTATTTCATGTGTACCTTTTGAGTGGCCATTTCTAGTCTTTGCTGCTCTTCTCCTTTCTCAGATTCTTAATTTGCTATCATGGATAAATTAATTCCCAAGGCTTGATGATTGGATTCAGATAACATCTTAGCGAGTCCCTGTCCTTTAATCAGCTTATAGGCCTTATGTCCAAATCATACTCCTGTATTTTTGCAATCCATCTTCCTCTTTTACCTTCGCTATCCCCCTGAACAAGAATATCTTTGACAGCTGCCGTGGGAACATATGCAATAATGTGAGATTGCAAAACATAGGTTCTAAAAGCTTTGAGGGACTTTACCAGGGCATATGCCTGCTTCTCCAATATATTATATTTTAATTCAGCATCATGCAGCACTTGACTGAAGAAAGCTATAGGTTTCTCATATCCATCTTCATTTCTCTGCAATAAGACTCCTGCAATTGTATGAGGCGAAGCAAATGAAAATATCATAAATGGCTTTGCATAATCTGGCCTAGCTAGCACTGGAGCTTTAGAAAATTCCTGTTTTATTCTGGTGAATGCATCTCTGGACTCCTGGGACCATCTTACTTCATTATCCTTTTTCAACATATCAGTTATATGCCTAACTATCTTAGCGTAGTTAGGAATAAACCTTTTCAGAAAATTAATTCGACCTAAAAACACCTGTACTTCCTTCTTATTCCTTGGTAAAGGAATACTGTTTATTACTTCAACTCTCTTAGGTTCTATTTTCACACCATATTTAGTTACAATGTGCCCTAAGAGTTTTCCCTCATCTAATGCAAATAGAGATTTTTGGGGATTGAGGGAAAGGCCATACCTTCTGCATTTTTCAAAAGTTCTTCTCAAATGCTCAATATGCTCATCATCATTCTTTGAAAACACTGTGATATCATCAAGATATACCACCAAAAACTTGTCCTGCTCTCCAACAAAGGCTATGTCCATTGCCCTCTGAAAAGTAGCTCCTGCATTAATTAATCCAAATGGCATCCTGGCATACATAAATGTTCCCCATGGCGTAGTGAATGCAGTTTTCTTCTGATCCTCTGGGAAAACAGCCACCTGATTGTAACCAGAAAATCCATCCATCATAGACATTCTGGATGCTCCCACCACTTTCTGCAAGATGTAGTCCATCTTAGGTAGTGGATAATTATCCTTTAATGATGCTCTGTTTAAATTCCTAAAATCCACACACAGCCTTATTTCTCCATTCTTCTTTCGAACAGGAACAAGGTTTGCTACCCATTCTGAGTATCTCAATGGCACGATTATTTTGGCCTTCAGTAGCTTCTTGATTTCTTTTTCAATAGAGGGAAGTAGCAGAGGATTTATCTGTCTGAGCTTCTGCTTATAAGGCTTTGCATCTTCCCTCAAAGGAATTTTATGCTGCATTATATTAACATCAAAAGTTTTTAGGTCCTGATAGGACCAAGCAAATACATCTTTATAAGATTGAAACAACTTCAAATATTTTTCTTTATATTCTTCTGGGACTCTTTTAGACAGTTTCACAATTTTGGGATCAGCATAGGTACCCAGATTTAAATCTTCCACTTGATTTTCTTCTACCACTTTGTTTGGCTGCAATGGGATATCATCTTTGTTAAATAATCTTTCAAGAGGCACCAACCCTCTAGGTATAACATTTCCTTTCAGCTGCAGCACTTTATTACCTGCTATTTTCTCTTCCCATCTATTTTTTGCAATATTTTTAGTTTCCTCCTCTTCCTCATAATCATCAATCTCCATGTTAGAGAATTCTCCCACTGTCTCCATGAATCTCTTCATCTGTTCATCATTTTCAAATACCTGCTAGTGCTTAATATTATTTGGGATAGATGGCCTGTAACGTACCTCCACTTCATATCTTAAAAGTGGATTCTGAGGAGGATGAAATGTACTGGCAGCTACAACAAGAGAATCTGCTATTTTGTTCTGCTCCCGGGGCATGAACTGTATGTTAAATGCTGAGAAGAAGTTCTCCACCATGTCCCATACTTCGTTTCTATATGCTCTCAACCGAGGATGCTTAGTTTGGCATTGATTTCTGATCTGCCTTACCACTAGCTCAGAGTCTCCCATGACTTTTAGACTTTGGATGCCCATGTTTCTAGCTGTCTGCAATCCTAATAAAAGTGCTTCATATTCAGCTACATTATTTTTCGTCTCATATTCCAATTTAAAGGAAAGTGGCACCCATTTTCCTGTGGGAGAGATTAATAATACCCCAGCTCCATTTCCTTCCCTTGAATTTGCCCCATCAAAATGCAAAGTCCAAATTCCTGATTCTTGGTCCTCCTTAGGCTGCTCAGCTTGGATTTGACCAAAAAGGGGCTCATGAGCATAATTTTGATTTTCTTCTAACATCAAACATGAGAAGTCTCCCTCTTTGTTATAAACTGGAGAATTCTCTGAGAAGTCAGCCTTAGTTACCATTTTAACAAATCTAGTTTCCCTGTATAATCTCCTCTCCTGGCCTCCAAAGACTGGGACTGTAGCATATGTCAAATATAACTTGATTGACCCACCAATTTTTGTACCCCAGGACCTTGATAGCAACATGCCAAAGCGGGCTGGGATATCAGCAACCACAATGTCCATGACCACACTCTTTGCTGGAATTTGGGCCAAATTGACCACTAAATCTTTAATCATTCCCAAGCATTTAACTCTTTTGGAATCAAAGGAATATAGGTCTTTATATGGTCTTGTAATTTGCAGCCCTAGTTGTTCCATGACAGACAGAGGCATAAGATTATGGGAAGCCCCAAAATCTAACATACAATTGTGCAACAACAGGTCATGAATAACTAGGGACACATAAAAAGGAGGAGTAGAAGGGTCTATCTCCTCAACATGTGGGCCAAAGACTACCATGGGTCTCTATTCTTGAAGGTTTAAACTATCAGGCACAATTGGTATTTCAGGAGGGAGCATGAAGGAAGTAACTTGAGACTGATATATAGGCTGTTTTAATAATTTGGTCAGGGGGACTGGAATCTTAATTTTCTCAAGTTCTTTTTGCAGATTGAAAGCAGGTGGGGGCTTTTCTATCACTACTTCTTTTGACTCTTTATTTTCAGCTGAAGATTTAATTTCTTTTGACACAGACTCAGCATTAGGAGGACTGACTATTTTTGAAGAAGAAGGAATCTGATCATTAGGATGCAAGGGAATATTTAGAGGATTCTTACCTTTTTCTATATTTCTCTTTGTTGCTGATTCCTTTTGAGCAGTTGCTTCTTTCTGGGGTGGCTCCTCTTCTTGATCCTGATTTTTGGTCCTCTTCCTTGAAGACCTGAGATCATACTTTACATTGAATTGTGCTTGCATGAAATCAGCAAATTGCTTACAATAATGGTCAATCTCTGCTTCTTCTTCTTCGTCTTGCAATGGGCACTCTATATCATCATTATTTGAAAAAGCCAGATTTGAATCTTCTAATTGATAAGTGGCATCTCCAGTGGAGTCTTCTGCTGGACCTTCCAAGTACAATGGATGTGGTACTTGGTCTGGTTGCTCCTTTGCTTCTCTCGGCAATATCTGCAATGGTGGTCTTTTATACTGGGGATTGTATCCTCTGTTTGGAGCATTATAGAAATTCTTGGGAGCTGCATTTTTAGCCTCCAACTCAAGCTTGACCATCTTCTTAATCATCTTGCTTATTTCATCCATTTTTTCTGAATCCTTATCTTGATTAGAGGTGGAAACCTCTTCTTTGCCTCTCCTCCTAGTATCTTGTTCAACTTTTCCCTTTAATTTCCCAGTGGAGGCAAATTTTGCTTCCATATCCAGGGCATCTGACTGAGAATCATCTAAAGTAGCAGGTTTTCTTTCTCTCAATGAGAATCCAAAGTCAAAATCAAAGGCTGCTATAAAAACTATCTTGGCAGCTGCTTCACGGGGCTTCATTTCAGGAGGCAGGCTCAAATATAACTTGTTGAATCTTTTAATAAACTCTGATACTCCTTCATTATGCTTCTTCTTCAAAGTATTAAATTCAGTAAGACACTGACCATAATATTTCTTTTCTCCCCACTTTCTGAGGAAAGTATTCTCCATCTCGTCCCAGGTGGTCACAGAACGATTTCCTAGTGTCTTGAACCATTTTCTGGCTTCACCTTCCAAAGATTGAACAAATAATCTTAGGACCACATCAAAATGCTCAACATTTAAATTTTTTGCAAAGTAACAGAAAGTCTCAAGATGCTTCATTTTCACCATTGAATCTCGGCAGTATCTTCAAATAATCTTGTGGCATATCATTTAATACTTGGGGTAAGGCCAGTGGAGCATATTTGTTCAATAGAAAAGTAGGAACATTAGCCATTGGAGGAGGTGGGGGTTGTGTAACATTCTGAGATGCAAATGAAGGAAGAGGAGTAGGAGGAAGTGGAGTATGTATAACAATGGGAATATATTGCACAGAAGCCTGAGGTGTGGATGGGAATAGTTCATGGTTAACAACAGCTACTTCTGTAACTTCTTTAATTTCCTCAACCTCGGAAGTAGGGTGGGAATCTTCTTCAATCCAGGAAATTCCTCTACGTGGAGTCTCTGAATAAAACTCAGGATTTTCTGTTCTGATTTCTTGACAAGAAGAGGGCGGATAATCTTCAACGGAATATTCAGGGTTTTCAGCACGAACTGATTTCCTCTCCTTCCAAAATCTTTTATGAATGATCTTCTCTGGGTCAGACACATAAGGTGTCTTTGAATGAGATGTATATGACCTAAAATGTGGCTTACGAGGAGCCAGGACTACCAATAAATTTATCAAATAAAGAACAGTGGAGTCGCCAAGGTGAGAGGTACGCAACTCTTCAACTCTCTGTGCTCACCTGATTAGAGAGTGAAAACAATTTGTCGAGGCCCAGGGAAACTGATATTCTTGAATTCGATCCCCGGCAACGGCGCCAGAAAGTTGTTGTGGACAATTGTTTCACCCCTAGAGACAGTCTAGAGTTGCCATAGACTAGTGCCTAGGACATCTTAATATAGCAAGGAGCTCATCATATAGCTTGGGTTGTCAATCCAAAAGCTCTCTTACTATCTCTTGTTGAACAAGGAAATTAGTTTAAATGGGACCAATCTCTCTTAGAAGCTGATACAAGGATAAGAATAGTGTAGGAACATCATGCGAAACTCCAATACAAAGGCATCAGACAGCTAAGAGACAGCTTACTGTAAAGAGGGCTAGTTCAAATAATATGCCACAGAAATCAAATATCAGAAAGTGGATGCAGTGCAGAAACATGGAGAAGATACTAGTTAACATGAGACTGATACCTAGATACACAACAGAATCATATATGGGCTTATCCAACTAAGAATCCATACATGGCAATGGCGTTTTAAAAGCATCGTCCTCAAGTAACTAATATAGCAGAAAATATGGATGAAATGAACATGGAATAGTATATCATGACTAGGCCTATTGAAAGCGCTTGACTAACCCAAGTATGGGCACCAACTAGGATGAATCCTTACTTAAGATCAGTGAGCCACTCGCATTCTAGAACATGATACAAGAAGAGAAATAGCATGAAATGAGATTTTGTATTAACACATAAGAGAAAATTACATACTGTGAAATACCAAAGACCAGAATCCTCATTACAGTTATAACTCCTCCTCACTCAGACCCTACGGGCTCTGAGCCTTCATATAGAAGCATTACAGAATGTATACAAAAGCCTTTTCACTGCACAGTTTGCTGATAGAAATCTGGAACCCTTACAATGTTTTTCTTTCTCATTTTTATAGAGGAAAGAGAAAACTATAGAGAATGAGGTAGGTGATATACATTTAATGGTCTCATTTAAACAAATTTGAAGGAAAATCCCGCCTATGCTATTTGGCGGTGCTGAACTGATGCACGTACTCAGCTACTACTTCATGAAATAAATGATGAAGATAAAAATTTCCTTATGAACAAGACATAAATAATAAAATATACAAATGCTATGTACTTGGTTGGAGGAGGAAAATCTGCTACGATAAAACCTTGAGGTTGCTTGCAAGAATAAATGGACTGGGAAGATGATCTCTTAAGAGACACGGCATAAGAGAAAATCTTCATGAACCTTCTGTACTTTCCTGAGAAGAAAATCAGCTGAAATATAATCTGTGGGGTATGATTTTTAATGTATTGTACCCTCGGTTTGATCTAGAAAATCTCTGGTCCAATACCCTTGTCTTTTAACACCAAATATGAGCTCATAATCTTCAATGAGGTTGCTAAGATCCTTAATTCTTTGCTGATGTTCCTTGCAGGAACGTTTATATCCCTAGATGCTAACCATCATCTTTAAATTGTCCTTGGAGAGTTTGAAAGATTTTAAATCCTGCTCCTGCAATGGATGTCTTATCATGGCGGCTTTCATGACCTTCCTTCATAATGATAGCTTCAATTGAATTGCCTTCTGAGATGCTCCATCACTGCAGCCAAGAATGTGAGTTAAAACATCTTTCCGTTGGTTGAAACCCTTCAAAATCCACCAACACATTAGAAAAGCCAGGTAGAAGTGGGATGGATGAGGAGGTGTCGACGATAATGATGGTGAGGACATGGCTGAATGACAAGAACGCGCAGGGTGGTGGAGAAAATACGATGGGAGATTTTGATAACCAGAGGTAACGCAGGTTTTCCACGTAAAATGGTTTGAACGTGGTGGCGGAATAAAACAATGAATATGAATAAACACACATATATATATTCGGCAGGGGAGAATGTCACGGAAACACGGGAATATGACACATGGGTGTAAGAAGGACAGGTGGGTGGATGACGTGGCTGCGGGGTCAACAGACAGAGAAGACTGGATTCTGGGCAGTCGGATTTTGGAAGACAGATCAGCGGCTCGAAGGCGATGGGAACGGCGTAATTGTGGGCCACAGGACGCAACAAACATGGGATAATGCGTGGGCATCTTTGGAGGATATCCGTCGTAGGATGGAGGTCAACAGATCCAATGGCGCGGATGAATTCCTCTGCCTGGCCACTGTCTAACTTTTAATGCGTGAAAAAGTGGTTTTGAACACCGTACAAAAGACACGCGGTGCATTTTCAATGGAATCGCTCGCATTTGGTTTAAAACCGCCGGCTCGGTGGAGGTGGTGAGGAATTAACCACTGGTTTTCATGCACGGGGGCCACCACGAATGACTTAATTTCGGGCCGTCGATTGGTTTTGATCAGACGGTTACAATTGCGCCCGCAAACGTTTATTGTTAAGCCCTTTTTCCTTCTGGCATGAGGTTTTGCACTCGGGACATATGGAAACCAAAACATGGAGGGCTAAGATCTTAGGACTAAGCTCGATAAACTTTAAATCATGGGTTTTAACCTTGGCACAGTGTATTTTATGAGCGGAAAAGGTAATCATAGAAAAAATATGGAGGTCTGTGGCTGCAAAAGATGTTTTAAACAGACCCAAGGGAAACTGGTGGCCAAAATTTAAATAGGGGGGGGGGGGCTGATATGCACAACAGGAAGTATGACAACAATTGCCACATCTACCTCATTGGGTAAATTTGGAAAGGGGAAGAATTTGGGTGCAATGTTTGATAATTATGGCAGACAATTGTCTTCTCTTTCAGTTTTTTCACCCATTTCCTTTAATCGCTCAAGCAGAAGAGGGACTCTGAGATTACGCGACAGAGAGAAGGTAGTTAATACAAGAGCTATGGAAAAGGAGTTTTACTTCAACAAGGATGGCTCGGTGACAAAAAAATTGCAGGTCAGAGAAAAAATTATGTTTAAAGGAAGGTCACCTGCACGTGAAACTTCACTGCGGTGGATCTTTCCTTGTCCACTTATATTTGATTTTAATGTGTTATTTTAATTTTTCATGGAGGGTTTTTTTGGCATATGGTCTGGCATTCAATTGCACACTTACTGAAAGCATTGTCAATTTGTCTTGCAGGCGGTGTGAACAAACTTGTTGATCTTGTTGGAGTCACCCTTGGGGCGAAGGGAAAATTTTTGTCTTGGAGAGTAAGCATGGTTCTCCGAAAATAGTTAATGATGGTGTAACAGTAGCTAAGGAGGTAATTTGTAGATGTGTGCTCTAGTTTTCTTTTTAACGTTGTATTAGTTCCCCCTCTTAAATGTCTTAGATTTGGTAGGCATAATTTGAAAACTCAAAGGTGAAAGGAAACATATTTGTCACCCAATGGTCTACTTGGCCTATGGACTAGCCACATTAGAGTAATGCATAAAGCTTTTCACAACAATAAAAGGAAAGGGTTATGGCTGAGTCAAATTTTATTGTTATTGACAGTGTAATGAAATGTATCTCAATGCTATGGTTTTGGCCTTTTTATTGGTTGAATTAGAGGACCCAGTTGAAAACATTGGGGCCAAGTTGGTAAGGCAATCTGTGGCAAAGAAAAATGATTTAGTTGGGGATGGAACCACAACATTCGTTGTTCTTGCACAGGGTTTAATAAGTGAAGGTGTAAAGGTAACTTTTTGTCGATAGTACTGGATTAAGATCATCTATTCATTTTTGTAGGCTCTTATGGTGTTTCGTCTTTTAGTTTTGGGTTGGGCTTATTGAGTCTAAGATAGTTTTTGAGTGAAAAAATTGCTATCAGGTATTAAAAAATTTTGGTTCTTTTGTCAAAATTTATGAGCTTGTTAGGAAATACAAAACTGACAATGGTTGTATATTAAATTTGTGGAAAATAATTTGAAATGAAACCTTTTTGTTTAGGTTGTTGCAGCAGGTGCAAACCCCGTTCAAATTACTAGGGGCATTGACAAGACAATAAAGGACCTTGTTTTAGAACTCAAAATTTTGTCAAAGGAGGTAAACGCTTGCCTTTTGAGTAGGTTGGTTTTCCTTTTTGCTGATGGTTTGGTGTATCTAATTGAATTAGTTTCCTAAGGTATTTTTGGTTGCAAACTCCTTTTCATTTTTCATACAGTATTGGCCTTATGGAATACATTTGATTGTGTGGTCCTGTTAGATCTACAACATTTGTAGTTGTTTAGTCTTATGGCCGAGGTGCACTTTTATTATGGAAATAGTTGATGCAATATTGTCATTTAATCCTTACTGCAGGGTAGCATGTTGAGAAGTTTCTTGTGAAACATTTGGTATTCAAAATGACATTTGATCCTATACAACATCATGCACTTGACTTCAAAATTCATATTCAAAGTGTGCCAGACAATTCTTGCAAAATTTCAAAATTTATGTTGTTTTAAACCATTATCTTTTTCATGTATTGGATGCTGAAAATGAGAAAAAGACTTTGGTATGAAACCAACTGGTGAATAATTTCCGGCAAAACAACCACTTCCAAGACATGATTTAGAAGTAGAACATATGTACTTATGAAGCATAGAAATATATCCTTGATGCATTGTCAATGTTTGGCTAGGGTTATTTTTGGAGAAAATAACTCCTTATTCCTAGAATAGTGATCTTCAATACAAGTAAATTGCTTTCACGGACACTTCTGCCACTTGGCTTGTTGTTTATGTACTTTGAGCTCTACAAAAAAAATCTACAAAATTTGTCTATATAAATGACCACAAAAATGTAATACTTACCTTTATATTTCAGTAACCCTATAATAAAGTCTATTGATATATCTTCCAGTCTTTGAATATGTATGTGGAATGGTTGAAGTAACCCTAGATATTTTACTATCTCTCTTTTATTTATTATGTAAACCTGACCTTCTCTTACAAAATTTTGAATATCTTTCTGCACTCCTTCCAAAAATATATTTTTTGATCCTTTGAGATGTTCTAAGGAACCCTGCATCCTACCATCAGAGAGACATGAGACTCCCTTAATATTTGTTTATTCAAATATGCTTGCATGCATAAAAATATTCTACATTTGCACCAAAGTATATCTCTCTTTCACTCCCAATGCTCCATAGAGTTCATCCCATCCTTTATAAATTTTAGTTTTTGTTTAGTACTATTGTCATTTTTCCATGATGGCAAGCTTCTTCTAGCCACCTAGGAATAGAAAATGTAATTGGATATAAATTTGAGGCCTCTTCTATTTTAGAAAGAGCATCATGTACTAAATTTTCCTTACCCTTTTTGCAAATTATCTCAAAATTAAAAATTTTCATTTTTTCTCCTCATTTTTGTTAATCTTCCAATGAAATCCATAGCTTCAAAAAATAATTTATGCTATCATGGTATATCTTGACTTTAAAGTACCTCCCAGTGATATACTATCCCCATTTTTTATTGCATGTAATATTGCTTCCATTTATTTTTCATACGTATATTTCACCAAATATTTTCTTTGAATTCCTTTCTTTTAAAAGCCAATGATATCCCTTATTGTGTTAATGTTACATAAATTCCTTGTCCTAGTGCCTCACACTCTACTATGAATGTTTTACCAAAAGTAGGTGCAACCGATGTTGGTGTAGAAGACATAGCATCCATTAAAAGAGAGAATGCCAAAGTAGCCTCATCATTCCATATAAATGATATTTTCTTCAAGAGATATGTGAGTGGACTTGAAATGCATGCATAATTCTTAACAAATTATCAATAATATCATGTAAGTCTACAAAATATTCTAAGAACCTTGATTTTCTTAGGAATAGGTCATTTTGTAATAGCTTGCATATTTTGAGGCTCCAACTTCACTCCTTCCTTTAAAACAATATGAACCAAATACTCGAATTCTTATTTCCCAAAAGCACATTTGGATATCTTTACATAAAAATTATTGTTCTCAATAATTTATATAACTTTTCCACATGTTTAATGTGGTATTCCCATGATTTATTATAAATATGTGTATTATCAAAGAAAACCAACACAAATTTTATAAGATGGGATCAAACAAAATTGTTCTTAAGCCGAGCCCGCTGGACTTCAAACGGCGATAAACCATAATTCAAACCAAATTCGCGTTCCAAAATAGCCTGCTGACGTCGGCCAATTTTGTGAGGTGAAAACCAATTGAATTCCGCCCTAATATTTTTCGGGTCCGAAGTTGGGCTGGCGTACGAAGGGAGATTTGTGACGCGAATTTCTTATCAAATTCGCCTTAATCTTTTTTGGGTCCGGATTTCCACTGTGCGAGCGGCACAAACAAAGATCCACTCCAATCAATTTCTACCACGTTTCCTCAATCAAATTTTGCCCTGTTCCTGGATGCAGGTGCATTCGATGGCATTTAAGGCGATGGGACATGGATGTGGCGATTTCATATCAATCGCATTAAGTTTTAACGCTATTCAATTAAGTTCCAAGTTTTTCACATCAAATCGCATTAAGTTTTAACACTGTTCAAGATCGGACCTCCACTCCTATTAGTGATTCCGCATTCTCCAATATGATCCAGCCTTCGGCTCTCATCAATGAGAGATTACTTATGACAGGCGTTCTTCGATGCCATTGCAGTCGGGTCGATAAAATGGCGTTTCGCTATGGTTTTTCAGACAAGCCGCAACCTTTGAATTGCAGATGCTCTCCAATTGCTGGGTTACACTGCCTGCTCACTGTGACAAGAAGGAGAAGTGGCCAGCTAAACTACTGCTTAGACCTTGGTGCAAATCTACATTTCTCTCGGTCTGGTCTGTATCTTTCTTCCTCGGTTTCTTGGAATCCTGCTTCTTTGTCTCGTCTTTTGCCCACTGCTGAGACTGCTCCCATGCATCGCCTACGTCAAAGGATGCTTTGTCGTAGGGGGAGCACTAGAGGTCAACCCCTGCGTGCTCCCTCTAGCCCCTCAACCGATTCATCTTCCCAGTCCAGTGATTATTACGCAGGTCGCTATCCAAACACTAGAAGTGGACGAGGTCGGTTCTAGGATCTGGCCACCGTATGGGCTCCCCTGCTCCTCATTTCCCCACCGCTTCACCTTCTCCCACGACACGCACTGTGCTTTTTTCCTTTAATTTCTCTCTGAACCGCCCACGAATCATAGCTTCAATCACCGTGGTTTTCCGTGAGGAGGCCCAAGTGGAGGAACAATGCACCCGTCCGGCAGGTCTGAGCAAAGAAAAAGCCGGCCAGCATTCAGGCCTTTAGGAGGGGAGCGGTGGCATGAATGTGGAGATAGCACCTGGCGATCCTGGACCTTCCGAAGGATGGTGCCGAATCGTCGAGGAACCATCGGAGGAGTAGTTTGGTTAATTTGGTTTTCTTGCTTTGCGGCCCACTTAATTGGGCCTATTTTAGATTATATTACTGTGCTGGGCCTCTGTAATATTTTTGAATTCTGTAAACGTTCAAGACTAGTTTCCCTGCATGAGGGCAGTCTTCTTTTTTTATTTTTTGATGACAAATTTTCCATAAGTCTGGGCAATGTTTTTGACTTTGGTCACACTGTAATTTTATTCCCACTATTAATAGATTAACTTTACTTAGAAAAAAAAAATGTTGCCTTGTTTCTATTTTAAACCTGTTTTTTGAAATACAGAGCCATTTTTATATGATTGTTTATAGTCGAAGTGTTGCAGGGTGGTTTATTATATTAATATTTCACGGTCAAATTATGTTCATAACAATTGGAAAAAAAATATGTTGCCCTGTTTCTATTTTAAACATGTTTTTTGAAATACAGAGCCATGTTTATATGATTGTTTATAGTCGAAGCGTTGCGGGGTGGTTTATTATATTAATATTTCACCGTCGAATTATGTTCATAACAATTGGAAAAAAAAAATGTTGCCCTGTTTCTATTTTAAACCTGTTTTTTGAAATACAAAGCCATGTTTATAAGGTCTACGTATTATACTCTTTCTCTATATATCTACAGGAACCTTTTTGCAATGAACAGGGTGGATGTTGCAGCGGGCTACTAATGGAAACAAGTGAGCCTGAACCTTACATCTCGGATGCAACGGATGTTTACCAATTTTGGAATCAAGCGAGCCTAGGTTTCTGCAGATGGTTTTTATTTCCGAGAACAAGCGAGCCAGAACATACAATCAACCCTAGATTTATACATATTTTTGTTGTATCATGGATGCTTTTTGTGTGAGGCGTATATCAACATTACATGTCTCTGCACATTTCCTGTATCCACTTTATGATACTATTTTATGTGTTGACAGGTTATCACTCTGCCTTCAAAACTAGCGATGCTGGTCTATGTTGTTGGTTTATTGATATGGTCTGATGGTCCTTTTATATTTTGGACATATCACACTCCTCACATGATTAGCGTTTTTCTCTGTTCAAGGATTTTGGGTACTTTAATTTGTATTTGGAACAATGGACGTCGGTACTCTATCTGTTGCTTTACTATTCTACATACTGTTATTTCACTTTCTTATAGATGCCTCGGGCATATTTGGATGCTTTCTCAGATTGTCGATAATCTCCATGTGGACCGTTATTGGGTTTTATATCATGTCCCTGTATGTGACATGGGGTATTTTTATATCATTGTCTGGGGTGGGACTTCCACTTTTCTGGATGGATATTTGGGTTCCAATCTTCGGATGTGAAAATGTAATGACTTCATGGACTATTTTACTTCATATAATATATTCAAAACAACGGTTTTTCTCTTGTGAAAAAAAAAATGATTGTTTATAGTCGAAGCGCTGTGGGGTGGTTTATTATATTAATATTTCACGGTTGAATTATGTTCATAACAATTGGAAAAAAAAAATGTTGCCCTGTTTCTATTTTAAACATGTTTTTTTAAATACAGAGCAATGTTTATATGATTGTTTATAGTCGAAGCGTTGCGGGGTGGTTTATTATATTAATATTTCACGGTCATTGGAACGCCCACAATTCATAACAAATATTGGAGATTTACTGTCCTGTTTTAAAGTTTCATTTTTTCTTTTAAATTGAACCCGCCGTCGGTATACCGATGCTTTGTAAGCGTCGGTCTTCCGACGTCTTGAATGATTTCCGTCGATCTTCCTAGGGTTGGTATTGTGATGATTTTGGAATGCATCAGTATTGCGATGCTTCTAGGATGTGTCGGTCTTGTGACAGCATAAAAACGTCAGAAGAGCGACAGTATAAAAATGTCGGAAGAGAGACGTTCAAAACGTCGGACCACATTTCGTCGGAATTGTGACATTTTACAAACGTCGGAAGAGCGACGCTCAAAACGTCGGACCACATTTCGTCAGAATTGCGACAGTTTACAAACGTCGTAAGAGCGACGTTCAAAACGTCAGACCACATTTCGTCGGAATTGCGACAGTTTACAAACGTCGGAAGCACAACGGTTTAGGAAACGTCGGAAGAGCGACACTTGTTTGGAAGCAACGGAAAAAGTGTCGGTAGTGCGACACTTTGTCAATGCGTCGGAATTATGACGTAATGGCAAACCATGTTTTTCTCGTCCTCGAACTGTCGCTCTTGCGACGACTATGTGTCGGAATAGCAACGAAGTGGCCGTCGGAAATTGGGCCAAATTTTCTAGTGTTTTGATATTAAGTCAGTACTTAGAATGCATAATGCGGCAGTTGATATGTTAGAAAACGTTGCCACTAGGTTTATTCCATTAAGGGATGGTTTTTCTATTTAAATTTTCTATAAACCTGCAATGCTGGATAATGTAACTAATTGTTGTTTTTTTAATGATGATCAACAGGTATTATATTTCATGTTAAACATAAATGTGTTCAAATATGCAGTGATTGAGGAAGAGGAGCATGATTTGGCTTTACAAAAGGAAAGGGAAGAACACAAGGGGGACCCCATACCCACAAGGTTCATCTCCCTTGAGAATTTATTTGACGTGCAGAATTGATTTCATGGGCCTCCAATACAAAGGTGCAAAGTTCCACCCTATTTCACCAAAAAGTGAACCTCGGGACATAAGCAGACCCAAAATTTGTTAATCTCAGTACCAAGTGCACCCCCCCAGTAGTAGCAGTCCTTTATTGAATTATTTGAAATACCGAGATGTTTTCGCCTGGACATATGATGAATTACATACTTATGACACACGAATTATCTAGCATGTGTTACCGATGAAGGAAAGCCTCAAACCTTTCCAGCAGAAGCTAAGGAAAGTACATCTGACTTTGGAACCAATGATCCAAAAAGAGCTTAAGAAACTTCTGGATGCCTGCATCATTTTCAAAGTCTGACATTCAACGTGGGTGTCGAATTTGGTCCCAGTCCGCAAGAAGTCCGACGAAAGTCGCTTATGTGTGGACTTCTGAAATTTAAATCAATCATCCGACAAGGATAACTACCAAGTGCCCCCCATCGAGCAGATTCTTCAAACAGTATCTAGGTTGGAAATCTTCTCATTTTTGGATGGTTTCTCTGGATACAACCAGGTATTGGTAGCAGAACCGGATCATCTGAAGACAATTTTCCAGACTAAGTGGGGTACTTTCGCATTTAGGCACATTCCCTTTGGACTAATTAATGTTGGCACAACCTTCCAAAGGGCCATGGACATCACCTTTCGAGGGATAATGGGACAAAGTGTGGTGTTTTACCTTGACGATGTAACTGTTTTCTCCAAACATAGATGTGACCACCTGCACCACCTCAAATAGATCTTTGAGAGGTGCCGAAAATATAGAAACTCATTGAACCCCAAGAAAATCATATTTACAGTCTTGAAAGGAAATTTTGGGCACATCATAACCTAGGATGGCATAGTGGTAGACCCAAACCGTGTAAAATTCATCACCCAAATTTCTCCTCTAAGCAATAAAAAATCCACGCAGTCATTTATCGGGAAAATCAACTTCCTCCGAAAATTCATATCAGAGTTTGCACAAATCGTGAAACCTATGAAAAGCATGATTAAGAAGAATTTGAATTTTAAATGGAATTCACCTGAGAAAGAAGAGTTTTAAAATATCAAGAAGGTCATCGTAGAAGCACCTGCCCTACATAGTCCAGATTTCAGCAAAGGCTTTATCTTGTATACTTTTGCCTCGGATAAATCGCTTGTATTCATCCTCACCAAGAAAGATGGTAGTAACGACAAACGACCCATATCTTTCATGAGTGCAGGGATGCAAGGTGTTGAGTTGAACTATCTAGACATCGAAAAGAAAGCCTATGCAGTATATAAGGTGGTTAAGCATTTTAGGCCATACATTTTGAAGAACCATGCCACGGTTTTTGTACCTCACCCAGTAGTCTGCTCCCTGTTTGTGCAGCAGGAGATGTGTGAGAGACGAAGAAAATAGATGGCATGTATTCAAGAGTATGACTTAGAATTCAAGCCTACACACACGGTCAAGGGGCAAGGGTTATGTCGAATGGCTGCTGAAGATTCCGACCCAAGGAGCAATGATGAGGAGTGTTGGGAGCATGAGAAAGAGATGCACCAAGCCGGCAGCACGCCATAGAAAAACTCCCTGTCATGGTGCTTAGACCTCCTCCAATACCTTGGTCGTGGCATCATGGATCCCACCTTGACGACCCAGCAGAAACGAGCAATAAGACTGAAAGCTTCATCCTATCAGATATTGCAAGGCAAGTTGTTCCGCAAGCATCACAGCGGCATCTTGCAACGTTTCTTAGAACCCAGCAAGGCCCAACAAGTCCTAAAGGAATTACATGATGGCTTGGCCGATGGACACTACGCGGGAGATGCTACAGCTCATAAGGTTATGCGAGCTGATTTTTATTGGCCCACTCTATTTAAGGATGCACACGCCTATGTTCAAAAGTGCCCCTCGTGTCAAAAATTTTCCATCAGAGAAACCGACCTACTGCTCCATTACAGTTGTCGTGGTAGAGGAACCATTCCAGTAGTGGGGTCTGGACATCATTGGGGAGGTACTGTCACACTCCTCCAAGCAACACTGATATATCCTCACGTCCACAGATCATTTCACAAGGTGGTTGGAATCGATACCATTACACCAGATCAACAACCAAGAGGTAATAGCTTTCATCACTCAGTACATCATGACCAGGTTCGATGTTCCAACCTCTCTCGTATTTGATAATGCTACTTATTTTTCATCATTTAAACTATATGAATTTTCTTTATAAAACGATATCGTTCTCAAACATTCCACCAACTACTACCCCCAAGGGAAAAATTTAGCTGAGTCAACCACCAAGAACCTCATTCGGATCATCACGAAGACCCTGCTATCCCAACACTAGAACTAGCACAATGCCCTCAAAAATTCCCTATGGGTTGATCAGGTCACACCTAAAGCTTCCTATGAACCTCCCCATTATTTCTGGTCTAAAGTAAAGAGAACATCCTTCCCTATAACCTCTCTCTCCTTGCCCTTCAGTTATCCCAAGAAACACATGGTACCCCATGCCCCACCTTACAATCTTGCATAGACACCCTACTAAAACTAGAGGAGGAAAGGTTGAAATCCGGGGAAAATTTCTCCATCCACCAAAGCTAGATAAAACGATGGTTTGATAAGAAATCCATCAGGAACAAAGTCTTCAAAGTTGGTGGCCTCATCCTCAAATGGGACAAGGCTCGCGGAGACAGAGGAAAACACACCAAATTTAAAGCCTCGTGGACAGGCCCATTCCAAATCAAAGAGAAGGTCGATCCGTACACATATAGACTCCAAACCTTAGAAGGGAGGATTGAGATCCTCCCGGTGAATAGGCACGACCTCAAAAATTTCTTCACCTGATGGCCCCTGGGTTGTCTTCACACTTTATACCATATTTTTATTTTAATTTCTTTGACACTCTTGCCATGTTCCTTTTTTTTATTTTGTTGTTTTAATAAATGGCTTACCTTGAGCAAGTCCCTGGAATTTCATCCCTTGGTGCCTCAAGTTTAAGGATCAATGCAGCCATTACTCAATAGGTAAGTTTTACCGTAATCTCTACCTATAAATAATCAATCCTGAAACATAAAGTTTCCCAAGTAGGTCTGTGATGGCCACCTCGTGGGGAAAACACGACCAAGTCACAGGACCCAAGTGCAAGTAGCCCACCCAGTGCACCAACTCGGAAACTATTGTTAAAGAAAAAAAAAATTAATGGTGAAATAGGTCACTGGATAAAAGGGGAAAAGGGCCAACCTCAGATGGCAAAATGGTATTTGGGAAAACCCAAAGGTACCCAAATAAAATACCAAGAGAAGCTTCTCTTGGAAGTAACATAAGGTGGGATCCCTCATCCGCCCAGGAATTATTTTCCACAAACAAATAAGTGCCTTGAGCACATAAAAATAAGTTCCTTGAGTACATACAAATAATTTCTATTAGCACATGAAATAAGGGTAAAGGATTGAGAAAGGCTTCATGTGCAGAGAGATAAAGCAAGGACTCCGCAGGCCTACTAACCAGGCTCGTTGGCAGTGGAGAAACGTTTTTGACTCCTAGGCAGTGACTCTGTCAGGGCCCACCAGGCTCGCTGGCAGCAGAGAAAAATAGGGTGACAAATAATTATACCTCATCCCTTGAAGCCCATGAGGTTACCCCGACCCCTCCTATCTGGTCTCCAAAATGGAAAGCATGGTGAACAACATTCCGCGCAAGTGAAAATGGGTGAACTGAACACACGAAGGTCAGAGATGATGCTAGTGGGACCCATGGAAGTGGAAGGAAGAGCCTGCTAAGTCCCCCCTCCCCCCTCGATATTAAGCACAGGCACATATTCTGGGTTATACCAGTGAATCTCCAATTGTTGCATCTGCTACAACACCCTCTGAAATTTGACACCAGTTTGAAATTTTAGATCCCCTTTTACTTTTGATAAGGACGAGCTTGATCCAATCTCCACCATGGACCTCAAATAGGCCACCTTGGATAGGTAATCTCAAAGCTAAAATATGACTTCAAGTTTTTCTAAGTAAATTCACAAACTCGCAAACTCGCTCTTCTTCCAAACTTCAGCAAGTTGCAACTTAGCGACCTCGCAACCTGACCTAGGTCGCCAGATCGCAAACTGCGTCGAAATCTAACCTTTGCAACTATGAGACCATGCAATCCAACGACCTCTCGGGTTGCCAAGTCGCAAGGTCATGAGGTTGCATATCTACCAAAATGAGAAAGTTTTGTGACCTTGCGACCTCCATTAATGGCTGCATGTGCGACCCCTTTATAAATAAAACGATTGCATATGTCACATTCAGCCTGCATGATGGAACAAACAAGACGTCTGACAAACCAATCAGAGTGAAATTTTTCCCATGTAAGTCACCGAAACCTCTTGCAATTCTCGTTTATTGGTTGTGCCCCTACCTTCCCCAAACTTAGGTTATTAATTTCTTTAGATACCCCTTAGCTGAAATCCTTAGCCCTCACTATCACTCCAGCTAGGTTTTCCCTTTCCCTCTTTGATCCTATCAGGCCTAAATCCACTTTAACCCCTCCTTTCTCCTCCTACCACTGTGGGCACCCCTCCTTGGCCTTCCTATGAGCCTTTCATCTCTGATTCATTCTCTTTCCTTAGATTGTTTTCCCCTTTTTACCATCTTTTCCCTGTGGGTCACGACCGCCTATTTTTCTTCAGAAAAACCATAATGAAACCTCGAGACCTGGTCGTTGATTCACAAAGTCACAAATTTCTTTCTGTCAACATAATCATGACTTTTCAACCTTGCGATCTCGCAACCTGGTCGCTAAGTCACTAAGTCACAGAGTCACAAAGTCAACATTGTTCATACGGGCGCAATTTTGTGACCTTGCGACCTCGCAGCTAAGTCGCAAAGTTGCAGCCTTTCTAATCTAGATTTTTTGCGACCATAAGAGGTCACAGTGACCTATCCTAAGAATCCAAATCCTTATTTGGTATAGTTAGTTCTTTTCTTTTTCACTTTCATGTCGTTCGTCTTATCGTGGGATTGTTTTCTGAATATGCCATGAAATATCAAAGTTGAGCTCAAGTGTGTCTCTATCTCTTCGACCTCAGGCGACATGGGGCCTCAATTAGTTTGAAGGAGGAAAAAAAGCCCAAATATAGAGCTATCAGAAGGATACATGCCTCCTCCATCGCCTCCCATCTATGGGGATACTGCCTGTGTCTTCGGGAAAGGTGACAAGTTGTCATGGTATCAAGTTTACCAAGAATTCACAAAGTAATATTTCCTGAAAGACCTCGCAGACCGATAAGTATACATTCAGGTTAAGAGGTAAAAATTTTATTATGTGGGTGCCCGCCCACCGATCTTCCCATGAGCAGAAGTAGTCGAGTGGATCCTTCAGAAGGTAGACTCAAAGTTTTGGGTCATCCATGATCATGCAGGGAAGCCTTTTGCCAATCTAAATAGGTGGGATGCAGAAGTGTACTACTCACTCCCAGTTAGGGAAGAATATTTCAATGCCCAGTGGGTCACCACACACGACGTGCCAGTACAGGATACCTTGAAGGGATGGTGGGAAGACCCTGAGAAGTTTAAAGGAAAGAAGGATCAAGAGTACAAAACCAAAGGCCTGAGAAAAGTATACAGTCTTATCGCAGTTATGATGTGCAGGATGTATGGCAGGAAAGACACCACTACTTTTAGTGTAGCATGGGTTCCAATCATGTACGTGATCATTTCTTACGGCGCTCGTTTCAACTAGGGACATATATTAATGTCATCACTAAGAGTGAACATATCAGCAGCCCAGGTACCAGAGGAGGGATGTGCATCAGAGTTTTACATGGCTTCCTACCTCTTAGATGCAGTATGCTCATGATGTAAGTTTGATGAATAGACACACAACTGGGGCGCAACACATGGTGGACCTATCCACAAAGATCTGAACGTATTCTGGGCCACCAGGTACAAGCAGGACATTGACCCCATCTCAGAAAATTGCATCACTACACTCTACCGGCACCTCTTCAATGAGGAACCTCCCTGCATGTACAAAAGGGCCATGGAGATGGTAATTGTTCCTCATCATGAATGGTACCTTCATTAGAGTCTTTGTGTCATTCAAGGAACCTCACGTATTTCCCAAGTTAGTCACTGACAAGTTGTTATTACAAGAGGTGTGTTTTCAAATTGCAAGCGGGTTCTCTAAGATGTTGAGCAAGGGCAAGAAGAAGCCATGGCCTACCCTCTCGCTCACCATTGGTGTCTATACATTCAAAGACTTAAAATAAGTGGAAGCGGAAGCAGGAAGACATCAATGGTTTTCATTTCATGGACTTAGCCTGCAGGTCATATGACCCTGATAGGATCGCCCCCACACACTGCAAGCAGGCCAAATTTAAATGGACCTACCAGCACAAAGAGTGCCCCATGGAAGAGCAAGTAAAAAACTGGTATAATGCTAACAGGGCAGCAGCCCCTAAAGGACAAGCCAACCTAATGGAGATCAAGAGGGTCAGTGACAAGACAACCAAACCCTACAAGAAAGAGTAGACGCTTTGAAATGGAAGGACCCCTGAGGAGGAGAATCGACCTCCCAGCCCAAAAAGCTGAAGAATACTACAGGTAGTGATCCACCCAAAGATCAACAGGAAGGAGGGGACAAAGCAGTTGAAACACAACCAAAAGTCGAGCAGAAGCAGAAAGATGAAGAACTCAAGAAAGCTCAAGATGCCCTGACGCAACAACAAAGAGAAGAGAAACAAAAGAAATGAGCCAAAGAACAACAGAGGAAACAACAAGAAGGAAGAACGAAAAAAGAAGCAAGTAGAAGAGGCTCACAATAAGAAAGAAGAAGAGGAACGTTAGAAAATGGAGGTCGAGCATAGGATGAAACAAGAGAAGGACAAGGAGGAAGCGGAGAAGAAGAGAAAGGAAGAAGAAGCTCAGAAGCTACAGGTAGATACTTCCATGGAGGCATAGGGAAGTGGGTCACAACCCTCAAAAACTGGGAAAAAACATACCTGCCTCACATTGACATACCCAAGACAACTCCCATGACAGGAGCACACCTCCCACTCTTAGAACTCGGCATCTTAGAGGAACATGAGGATGATGTACTATATTTGACAAGACTATCTTACGATCAATACACTCGTAAAATTAGGCAAGAATGGAGAAAATTCCTTACACGGAATCCATCCGAGCCCCTTGCAGTGACCACGGAGAAAGATATAGTCTTGGACACCAAGACTAACCTCATAATGATGGTGTCAGACGGAACCACTTTTTCAGCTGCCACATAAGAGAATGTTAGCAGGATGAGCAGAGAAATATTGTTTTTGCAGAGTAGACTCCAGGCGTTTGAGAAAAGGGAGACTCAAGCGGAGGCGGAAAACAAGGCCCTAGAAACTGAAAATAAAAGGCTCCAACTTGCACTCACTCAGGCCAGTGGGCTATAGACCACCATTCAGGGGGAGCTAGATATTTTAGGGAGCACCATGAATCAGTTATATGAGGAGATGATAACTATAAAACATACAGTCGCTCCTTTGCTAGGAGCCCAGGTAGAAACTAGGAAAAGGGTTGCGCAACTAAAGGAAGCCTTCACAGCACTAGATAGTATACTTGAATTATCTGAATAGTACACATAGGCTCTTAACACCTTGCCAAAGAAGGACTGGATCCACACTCAGAACGATAAGGTACAGATATGGATGAAGCTACAGTCCAGGGACAAGCTCATAAAGGATGTAGAAAGGGTAATGTTTGCCTATGAGAACCTCATCAGTGGCATAGATTCGATGGCAGAAGTGCACCTAATACCTTCCTTATGGACATTGGCTAAGAAGAGGATGAGCAAAGAGGTAATACAAGACATCCAAGCATTCTTATAACCCATCAAATAGGCAGTCGCTTCACAAGACCTTCCAGCCTCTAAGGAGAACATCAACTAGTACATTGTTACACTAGTCTGGATCTACACTAAGTTGGCCTCTTTTTCCAATCAAATCAATACAAAGAGGTGCACTTTATTTCCGGAAGCTCTACGATGTTTTCACAGGCTGGAAGAGGACATGCCTCAAATCACTCCAGTAGTCATTGACTACCTTACCTCGCAGACCTATCTTAAAGAACAGAAATAGGTAGAGACCCCAGATCTCTCCACCATACAGTTCCTTCCCTGAAAGGACTGGATTTGCAAGTAGCAGACACAGGTAGCTCGGAGGTCGCAAATGTCGCCCAGTCACATGTCGCAACCTCAAACAGGTCGCAAGTCGCAAATCCTCGCAGGTCACAGACCATGCCAATAGTCGGGAAGATGAAAGAGAAGGGTAGCCCAAGGGTCATTTTTTAATCTATATGTACTCCCTCAAGAGATCATGTAAGTACCTTTTTTGGACTCCACAAGGAGAGAGAGATAATTGTATAGCATTGAATGTATGATTCTGGGAATGAATACAAATGAATGTTTTGACTCCAATATTGGATCCGATGGAAACTTTTGTGTGTTGACATTATGAATATTATGTTCTCATGTACTTGGTGTCATTTGTAATTGGTTAATCTATGTTTATGTTTGTGCATAATTTATATGTTTAAGTTCTTTGGATGTATTAATGGTATGTGAATGTTTAGCACATGGATATGTTGATAATTTAGTTGTTGATATTGTCTTAATATTTTGGAAACGCACTTAAGGAATTGAAGGGTGTTTCTACCATAGTGAATTGTTTCTCTTATGGTCAAACAAGCCTTTGTATGAGCATGGCCCTAATGATGTTTTGCTAACAATACTTATTTTGGATGCATGCTTTAAATAATGCTTTTCTATTCATAATGTTTCATTTTCAGGAGAACTCATCGACCATTCGTTTCTTATCGTTCGAGCAGTTGTGCATTCTTATGATTCCGAAATACACCTCCATCTAACAAAGGGCATACATCTCATCAGTTCAACAACATCCGGACCTACATACCGGACGGGATCCCTATCACAAACAGTCTAGAGTCTAGTTGGGAATTTATACCAGGGAGATCCCCTTATTGTTGGGAAGGCATTTTTCCCCGTCAACACATGCCTATCCTTATACTTCTCTTGTTAATTTTGTAGTGTTTCATGTTTCTTGTACCTATAGATGGATTTTCCTGATATTCTCTATAATTTTTTCAACCCTCAAAGAATCTCCTACAAGATCTTCCCTCACTTGTCATTGTTTTCCATATGCAATATCCAAAGGTGAGGGTGGAAAATATCAAAACAAGTTTCAAATGGGGACTTTCCTGTAGAAGTGTGTACTTCTCTGTTATAACAATGTTGTATATATACCACATTTTCATCTGAGGTCTTCGAATGCTTATAGTTGTACCCTCTTAGAAGTTTCACCAAAGTCCTATTGACTAATTATGTCTGCCCATCTATCTGTGGATGGAAATTTGTAGATCTCTTCAACTTTGTGTCCATATTCTCCCACAATGTATTCTAGAATTCACTAAGAAATATTGTATCTCTATTTAAAATGATGCTCCTTGGTATCCCAAAGTGCACCCAAACTTATGCAAAGAAAAATTTTGTTGCTTCTTTCCCATTGATGGTATTTGATCAGGGAATCTGGACACATATCTTGTTAAACCTATCAACTACTATGAACAAATATTCATGTCCCTTCCTAGTTGTCGGTAAACCTTTCTTAAAGTCCATTGAAATGATTTCCCAAGGATGAGTAGGTATAGGTAAGGGATGATATAGACCCTGTATATATTGTTGCTAGGCTTTCTAGTACAAAAAACATGCATCCTCTTATGAACCTAGCTACCTGATCTTGCATCTTGGACCAATACACATACCTCTGCAAGTTAGCCATGGTCTTCCCTACACCAAAGTGCCATGCAACCTTGGAGGTGTGAGCCTCTCTAATTAGTTGTAATTGCACACCTTTAGGAGCACACAGCTTATCCAACATGTAGAGTAACCCATCCTAGAGATGGTAGTCAATGGTGTTGTCGCCTTTGTGCGCATGACTTTGACTCTACAATTGTTGTTACACCTCCTTGAAGTCCTCATCCTCTAAATATGCCTCCTTTTATGCATCATGGGTGAATGGATCCATGTGAATAATAGTCCCCAAAGTTTTAATCTTCGATGTGGGTTTCCTTGAAAGCATGTCCGCCAATTTTTTATTGATTCCCTTCTTATACTAGATCACCAAATGAAACTTCTATAGAAAACCCCATCCACTTGTAATTCCTAGTCTGTTGTAGTTTACTCTGGACCTGCAAACATTGTAACGACTGGTGATCTGTGTGGATTAGTGTCTCCTTTCCCATTATATAATGCTTCCATTTCTTCACGTCTTGCACAATGGAATATATCTCCTTCCCATAGGTAGGGTAGTTAATAACTTTCCCATGAAATACTTCATAATGGTAGTATACAAGCCTTCCTCCCTACATCAAGGCAGCTTCAATAGCATACCCACTCGCATCTGTCTCCACTTCTAAGGATTGTTGTATGTTTGTTAATGTCGGAACCAATTCTTGATGGATATTATTCTTTAAATCAAAATCCTTCTGCTGACCCTTTCTCCAATGGAAACTCTTGCCACTTGTTTTTATACCATCGATTGGTGTTGCTACCACTAAAAACAAGGTTATGAATTTCCTTGGGTGTTGTGTTGCGCCAATGAAACTCCTGACCTCATAAACATTAGTAGGAACCTACCATTTCATGATGGCCTCCATATTATAAGGATTTATCATTAGCTCTCCTCCACTGATCACATACCCCATATACACCAAAGACTATTGTGCAAACTCACACTTCTTGATATTTCCTAACAGCTAGTGCTTCTTCAATGTTTCTAGCACCTGCGGAAAATGTAACATATGCTCTTCCCAGGTAGCACTATATACTAGTATAACATCCAAATAGAAAATAAAAAATTAATATATAAAAGGGCACATTACATCATTCATTATATGATAAATTTATTTGGTGCATTACATAGGCCAAATGGCATGGCTAACCACTCATACAAAAATTTTCTGGTTTTGAAGGTGGTTTTCCAGGTATATTCTTCTTTGACTCGAACCTACTGATATCTAGACTTCAAGTCCATATTGGTGAACTATTTTCTTATTGTCATTGATCCAACAAATAATCTATCTTAGGAAGGGGATATCTGTTCTTGAGCGTGATTTTGTTCAACTTCCTATAATCTATACACATTTGCAAAGTACCATCCTTCTTCAGCACAATGATGATGGGTGACCCACATGGTGATGTAATCGGATGAATGACACCTATTACAGGAAAAAATACCTCCTCATCATCTCAGAGGAGAAGGAAACATGGAAGGAATAAAATGACCCAGACAAAGACTCATTTTTCCAAGGTAACGCACCATAGAGACAGCTAGGTAGAGTTATAATGCATCCTAGCCATTCAAAGGGAGAGTTAGTGCCTAGTTTAATGCTCTGTATTGCCTAAGGGGCAGCGTTACCCATGTTTTCATGAAGAAAGGGACAAATCCCGCGGAAACTAACTGGCATTTCTTGATTTTTCTCAGAATGAGTTAGTTCAAAAGCAACAACCTGTGGTACAAACCTCTTATTGGATGTTCCCAAACAAAACTGAACACCTATAGAGGGAAAGACAAAGGAAAGGCAAGGAATCATAAATATTTTTCCCCATTCAAACTTATTGAAAGGATTGGCAAGGTCTGTCCTCCCCAATTCTTATAAATTGGAGGCTTGGGCTCTTGGTCAAGGGTCGAAGTTCTGATCGTGTGTAGAGCAGAACTTCATTGTTGAGTGTGAGGCTTAAGGATTTTCAAGGTTCATTGAGAACTCTTAGCCCAAGTATCACCACACTCGGAGATAGAGGAGAGAGAGAGAGAGTAGTCGAGAGACTGAGGAAGGCTTGGTTCAACCAACGATTGTAATATTCCTCCTTATATATTAATAAAACTATATCTGTTTTGTCCATTTGATGTTTCAGTGTCACATTTATTGTTTATTTGTCTATGAAGCATGATATAAATGGCTCATATTTTCATAGCTTAAAGTCGATTATATACTTGTTTAATTTCTAATAAGTGATACCACTGTGAAGATTACACGTGTGCTTTGTTTATTTGTAGGATCTAGACTTGGAGCCGGTGAGGAAGGACTTCAACCACGCCGCTTAGCACTCTCCAAAGGATCTTTTGTTTACAAAGAGGTAATCCTTCAATATCTCACTTCGTCAATTATGCGTTAGTATGAACATGTGTGCAATGTCTTTGTAACTATACAGCTAATCTAATTGTCTCCCTCAGGTACCAAGAAGCCTTGAGAGGGATATACATCAACTACCACCCAAGATTTTTACCCCTTAGCAACACCATGTTCTATCATTTGTTGCAATTGTTTCTTCACCTCACTTTCTTCTATAACATACTGCTTGTACAACCCAATATTTGGCAATAGGGAGTATAGCAATGGTTGGATCTCACATTCCACTTCCCTCTTAGGTGGTATTCCCTTAAGCTCTCAGAACACATCCATGTATGCCTCTGGAAACTCCTATAGCTGTTATTTATGTTTCTTATTACACCCCTCCATGGATTCCTTGCCTCTTATTGAGTCCTCTACATATTTAATTTCTCTTAAAAACAATAAAACATACTTCTTGTTGGAACTTATCAATTTCTTGGCTCGGTTGGCACTTACCAGTGAAATTTTTGACTTTCCTTTATGCATGTTTATGATAAATGATTTTCCATCCTTGATGAGCAAGTACTAGTTATCTTTCCTCATGAATATTGCATCGCACATGTACATGTATGGACTCCCAAGCACAACTCCAAATACATTAAGGGGAACCACATCTAGATTTACTTCATAAATAAAACCAAGACTGATAGAAAATATAATTTTACATTGTTTTTTTACCTTCAACTCTGCATCCTTATTTACCCATCGTAATGGATATGGGCTTGGATGATCATGAACTTCCAACCCAAACTTCTTTTCCAGCTCTGCTGGAATGAGATTCGCCTGTGATCCTTAGTCAAACAGAGCATCAATATTTGTCTTCTTGACTTGTATCACCTCCTTCTGTATAGATGTACAAATGATTTTCTCATCCACATCCAAGGTTCATTCAACTTGGTTGCTCAAATTAGTGGCCATGAGATTCTTCTTCTTGTTATCTTTCTTCTTGTTGTTCGGGATTATATGTGGATGTAACTTCTATCATTTTTCCTCTCTATGGCCAACAATGTTGCGGTGGTTGCAGTGGTTGCTAGTATCTTTGCATTGGTGTGTTGTGGTTGTCATATTCTTATCTCTTCCCCATTTTTTCTTCTTCTTCCCCTCCATAGAAGCATTTTTTTTCTCCTTCTGCTTCGATCCACTTGATTTTTCTCTCTTCAGGCCTATGTTCTCTAGGTCTTGTGCCAATACACAAGCCTTGTCCATCGATTTGGGCTTGAACAACATCACTTGGTCACGTAGATGGCAATGCAGACCCCCCAAATACTTGACGAGTACATATGGGTTCTTTGGAGAGATACCTAACATTATAGTCATCTTCTTGAATTATGAGGTGTACTCAATAATGTTTTGGCCCAACTTTTGCCTGAATTAATGCCACTGGATCCACTGGTCCTCCATATACCTAATGGGATAAAAAAATGACTTAATGAGAGATTTCAAATCCTCCCACTTAGTCATTGGAGGTTCTCCCTCCAACCTCATGGTTTTCGTGTGGGGCTCCCACCAAGTTAGTGCATGACCCTCTAATTTTAGTCGCATTCAAACCCCCATCTTCTCCAAATATCCCCATATTTCTATTCAATGCTACCATAATGAGGCTTACATTACATTTGATATCTGCGACTTTTTCTTTCAACTGCGTAAATATCACCTCTCTAGGATCACGAGGTCTGTTTACAGATTCCTCGCCCATTATTTGGGTTTTACGATTTTTGTCCCCATCAATCTAGATTCTTGAAATATCCACAAAATACACAAAGAAACCTTCTATAATACCAAATGATCCATAAACTGACATGGATATTCCACTGGACAATTCGTCACAACATATATGATAATAATATACTAAAATAATGAAATTTTACACTTACAGTTTTATTAAAATCTAGATTTATATATTTAATTGTATTTAGTGCATGCAAGTGAATGGAAATTATGAAAAAAAATAGAGAATGACAAAATAATATCACACACATACATAAGACACAAGATATTCTCTTTGGGAAACCCTTTCGGTAGAAAACCCAGTTATAAGGTGAGGTTGCTTCGCTCTCTTTCTCTGTCTAGAAATATGGTTGTAGGTACAAAGAAGTAATGTATGTGGTCTGTGGGATGCTACAGTGCACCGATCCTCTATGTGTGCTCTACTTCCTATATTTTCTTAGCTATTGAACAAAATTCTCTCAAAATAATGGAATGACTCTTCCTCCTAGAGGCCTGGTTATAACACGGCTCGATAGCCTACTAGTGGTTAATTTTGACTACATCAACTCTTAACTAGAGTTAAAATATATAATATTATAGAGCATTTTACATCATAATCATGTGGCTAGCCCATTTTCCATGAATAATGGGGGCTGACACAACATCCTCTCGAACTATAGGTGTGAAAATAGGAAGGTCAACTTCTGAGTAGCATAGCTTTTGCATACTAACTCTAATTGACGCACTTATTTCACCGTTGGAAATATATTTTTGTGTAGAGTAGCATCAAATGGTGTTATGCTAAATTTTTACCCACAAAAATGTTGTTTTGATGCCTCAAAATGCTATTGTAAGGTTTCATACCCTGTTTTTCCAAATTAGGTCCCGCCAATAAAAAAGGTTCTTGTGAGTTTATTCCTTCACTTTTTACACTCCAAATGCATCGATATGGATGACAAAAAGTACAATGATCCAATCTTGATCATTTGCTAGTAAAATTATTTCTTCTTTATTCTTCATGTAGGAAAATACTTGTTAACTCATCAAAGGTAGGATCTTTTAATATAGTTG
The DNA here is from genome assembly GCA_034641835.2 of Pinus albicaulis. Taxonomy (NCBI): domain Eukaryota; kingdom Viridiplantae; phylum Streptophyta; class Pinopsida; order Pinales; family Pinaceae; genus Pinus; species Pinus albicaulis. The sequence continues at coordinate 62,801 of JAXQQM020091806.1, read as the reverse complement.
AAATTCCAATGAAAAACATATGATAATCATCTAACAACCCATTCAAGGTAATAGTGACTAGATCACTTCTAGAAATATTTTCATCAATAGCACCAAGTTTATCAAAAGATTCTTTGATTCTAGAAATAAAATCATTAATGATTTAATTTACCTCCATAGTAATTGAGAAAAGTCTATTATTCAACAATAACACTCTATTAGTATTGGGATTTTCATACAACTTTTTGAGTGTTTCCCATGATGCTTGAGATGTTCCACAATCCCTATTGTGAAGAATTTTGTTGTCCTTTAAGGAAAATCTCAAGATTACCTTAGCCTTGGTCTCTTTGCACTCCAAATATTAAACTGAACCTATTGGTCTCGTCGATTTGGTTTCACCTTCTATCGCTATTAACCAAGCATTGCAATTTTCCAATAGAGTCGACAACTTAAATTTCCAACTTGTATAATTTTCCCCATCTAACTTTGTAGATTCATTTAAATATGAATCAATAAAGAGACTTTCGATTTTAAATGTCCCTAAGAAAAATAAATTCACCAGATATAATACCAAATACACCCATATCAAAATACTAAATATCGCAAAAAAACAGATCATAACCAAATCTTTGCAATAATATAAGAAATTGGGGAGGTCTGCAAATTCACAAACATTATACCACATAACCAATTTGAATCTTCTAAAAAAGAGAACCAATTCACTTTAAACAACTTACCCCCTTTTTAATTCCTTATATCTCCTTTAAGTCATAAAATATCCAAACCTCCACTTAATCAAATAAAATATTAAATATATAAATAATATATAATGTTCCAAAGGAATGTTCAACCAAAAATTGTCATGCAACTACACACCAAAAAACCCTATGAACATTCACGAAACACCAAACAACTCTTTTAACTTTCAATGAATCTTTAAATTTTCAACTCTTTGAATTTTCACCATTGTGGTCACTTTAAGACCTTAATCAATGATGTCCATTTTCAGATTTGTGGAGAATTCTCTTAACTAGAATCGAACTAGAGATTCCTTGCTCCAACACTCAGTGAAAAAACCTTTGAATATCAGATCATGGTGGTAGTGGAAGCTCATGGCCGCAATGGTGATGGTTTACAACATACAACAACGGTGGTTCTAGCAGAATTTTGATTTGCCCTCACAAATAGGAAAGTGAATGAAAATGTCAATATGGTCTTATTAAACCTATGGAAATTCATCGATGTGCAGGGTTCCATCCTGAAACCCCGAACACACTGAGAATATGACCTTGAAGGTGCGCACCCCTACTTGGGAATACCTCCCACCTACGGATTCATAGAGCTAAATGGAAAGTGGGATCTTCCTTATGCTGGAAACTTGTCTCCAATGGCTATTGATTCCTTCAGGGCATCTGCAGTTAACACGATCTTAGCCACACATAAATATTTTCACAGATCTAACGGATCTCAGCCACCAATAATGAACTAGGATTAATGAACAGGTCACATGCTATTGAACCACCCAAATTTGGATCATACCTCTCATATATTAGCCTTCCAGGTATGATACCAACTTAAAATAATAAGGATCGCATAGAATTGATGAAATAAAACTCATTAATTCCGGCCTCACTAGCTCATACCAAATACATAACAATGTGTCCTATTATATAGTAATGGGATCAATAGAATTGATAGACATGGAAAATTTCTATTGATAAACATGACAATTTGGAGGATAGAGACTTTGACTTAGCTGAAATGCATACACATTGGAAAACAATGACTTCTATAACATTATCTCGTAACTCACACATATCTAGAACATTTCTCCATTATCTCCAAGTCTATCTACACATCTACTGGAATATATATGCATGATCTATTAATTATCTTTTCATTCTTTGTCTATTCTAGTGAACCTCTTTAGTTTTTTATTCAAATTATTGGGAGGTTAACCCACCCCTTGCATTGAACACTTTGCACAAAGGGAAGAGGAACAAGAGGAAATGAACACAATTTTTAAGGCAGATAAGAATGTTATGATGTAGAGGATAGAAGGGAGTTAGAGGGGATTATGAGGCTTCATGGAATATGATGTGGTCTTCATGTAGGAAGATAACTAATAATAATGTGATATTATTTGGGTTCAATAGAATGTAAAGTGCTAAATAGATATTGAAACTTTTTCTTAACAAGAGTTGTTGGAAATGCTTTTGGAGGTGGTTGGAACTTTAGATAAGGAGAAGTAGAAGACACCATATAAAATATCACAAAATCTAGAGAGGCATCTCAATGAGCATGTTGGGTTCGAGGAATGGGCAACAAGGAGATTTAGATCAACCAAGGAGAGTTTGATGAACTAGATCAAATCTAGTGTTGTATGTAATTCCTCAATGCAAGGGAATTTTTTGAGGAAGGGAGCCCAAGTAAGTTTATAATTAATGAAGCATTGTGTTTAGGTAGAATATGTGTGTCATTTTTGTGATTGATATTGGTAAATTTTATTTTGTTGATTTTTTTTTTATAATACCCTAGTTGTGTTTTTATCTAATAGACATAAATATGTTCAGAACTAATTGTTGGATTGTTAAGATAAGAAAATTAACATGGTATTAGAGTGTAAACATTGAGGTACCGATCTCTGAATCATAGGTACCAAGTCCATATAGGATCATTAGGGTTAAGTTCATCCATGATCATACAAATGGAATTTTTTTTGGGGAGGTCAAAGAAATTTTCCATATGGACCAGTTTCCTTTTAAGCAATTTTTTTTTAAGAAGGGAGGGGGGGATTATTTTTAAAGATGGTTTGAAAATAAATAAAAAGAGGTGGTTGGAATTCTAAGCCATCAATTGTAGGGGTATAAAACCTAATAATGTTAGAACTATCGCTAGGGTCGATAGGCCCTGTGATAGAAATAACTGTGTCGAGGGTTGTGGATTTGAGATAGGTGAACGCAGGTCGATTTGGGAGGTGGGATGAAATGGAAACACTTAGGGAATGGGCGATAGCCTTCATGAACACCAAAAAAGTACAAATAAATGGGTGGTAGTAGCACTAGGTGATCTGAAAATGCGTGGATAACTTGAAATTCTTATGTGCAAGAACCTCCCACTCAGTTAAACAATTAAAAGATCTTTCTTATACATGACTATGCGGAAATGAATAATTGAAACAAGTGTATTTTTTTTAACTGTTTAATTTCTTTAATAACATTTGTTTTTATTGATATTAAGCATGTATAACAACCATAAAGTGCAAAAAATAAGCATCAACACATAACAACAAATTTAATAAAGGAGTTCAATTGAATATCGTGGGCTACGTCTCCTTGAGCCTTTGTCAACTGAATTGGCTATTTGGGATTATGATGTATAAATTATTTTACAAGTTACTAACTCAACTTCAATGGTTATCTGAATTGAACCAATGGGTTTATAATACCATCATACCCCTGGAATGGTTGTCATCACTCTGAAGATAGAACTAGGCTTCCTTTGACTTGACCTCATCTATCGGCACCCTTAACCTTCCCTGAGCTTCTCTTTAGCACAAATTCCCTAGAATTAATTTTTTTTCCTTGAAACCTCACCTACTATCTCCAGCATAAATCAAACACCCAAAATAGGTTGTTCTTTTGCTCAAATTGAGCTCTGGCTCCCCAATCTAGGCCTCCATCCACTGTTGGCCTTGGGCTGCGTGAAACTTCCCTGTGGCTTCTAGACCTTCAAAAATATCCAAATCACTCTGAAAATACTTCCATTGGATTCATAATGTCAAAAATTGTCATAATATACTATTCACTTACATAAATTGGCCTTTGGCTACTCTTGGTACGCCTCCAACACCTAGTCGCCCCCCTTGGCTCTAGGGTCACTAAAATGTTATTTGAAGCATCTCAGAATTCAAAAGTCTTAAAAAGCTTCTAAAAGTACCTCGAATGGATTCTGAAGGCTCAAAATAGTCAGAAAAGACAACTGGTTTTCTAAGAATGGATATTGGTTGCTCTGGATAGGCCTCATTCTCCTGTTGGCACTTGTTGGTCCTAGTGGCCCATGGAACTTCTTTGAAGCATCTTGTATTTCAAAAGTCCTCTTCTAGCTCTAAAAACCTCTCCATTATTTGTATAATGTCTGAAACATATAAAATTGACTATTGGATTCCTGAGAAAGGCCTCTAGCTACCCTGGCTAAGCCTCTTTCTATTGCTAGCCCCTAGTGGCCCTAGTGGCCCCTAGTACATCCCTAAAGCTAAATCACACTCAAAAGTTATTTGATGGCTCTGAAACCCTCACCAATGAGTTTATAATGTCTGATAAAGTTTAAATTTACTAATCAAACTCTCAAAATGGTTGAATCTAGCTCAAGATAGAGCCTAATCAATTTTTGTCAAGTTACCCCTAAATTAGCTCCACTAAAAATGGAGCAACTGCAGTTAAAATTCCAAAAATAGGAAGGTCTGCCAAAATCGGCGCCTTCACCATAAAAACTTCCAGTACTTATTTTTAGCATTAAATATGGATGGTTAGCATTGGGCACATGACCCCAAAATACGCGGACTTCATAACTGTTATCATAACTGTTGGAGTGGAACTCCGCTCGAACCTTCTGATAAGGTTCGATAACCCCAGTTGAGTGCTAATTGTGCAGAAAATGTTAACCAACACATCACATGTGATAAGTTTAAATGCAAGACTATCAGAGGTTGTGGTTGGATTTTAGCCCTTGTTCTTGGGCGAAGGCCACATGGGGAGGGGTTGGCCCCTCCACTCCCCCAAAGGCGATTTCAACCAACTTCAAATATATTGTGCAAACTGATATGGTTAAGAACCACAACTTGATGGATATGGTAAGATTCAAGTGTGTTATGCGGGAGTTCGTTCGATTGATCCTTCTGCCCTCCACTAGAATTTGTCCACAACCTTCCTGGGCCACATGGTGGCATCCGGGACTGCCACGTGGCAGCTCCTGATTGGCTCAAAATCCATATGCCCAATAATAAGGTGCCACTTATCCTTCAACTATTGGTCCAAAAGGAATATTCTAGGAATATTCCCTAGAATATTCTTTTTCTGAATATTCAAATGCCTAGTCAAACCTGCTCAAAGGTCGAAATTTGTAGTTTACTAGACTTTTCAAATCGCGTTAAATTATTCATATGGTGTTATTTTTTCGAACCATTCACAGCACCGGAATCAAGAAGATGAGATCTATCCAGTCGCTTAGGTTCGACACACTTTCAAACACTTTGAAATTTGAGCTATCACTTAGGTCCTTGATCGAAATCTGATCACACCTCCCCATTGGGAATCTTTTGGACCCCAAAAGACTAATTACCTAATCTATTCAGTAAATGAGAGTAAAACACCCTTTTCCAGCCTTCATACACTTTGCCTTGCTTGGATTATTTCCTGTGAACCCAACTCGAAGGTAGTCCACACTTACCCTCTTGGATTTGCTTGTCCTTCTATCAAGAATTGTCTTCCTTGCTCATCCAGATATTTCTGGCGAGAAATTTATAGACGTAGTTGAACATCATGTCCTTGATCATCGATCAAAGGTGGCTCAAACAAGCGTAAGTTTTCAATATAAATTCATAAATGACTAAAATTTGCATATGTACAAATGATTGTATGTCTTACTGGGTTAAGAAGTCAAACCACTTGTTACCAAGCCACTTCCATGGCGATTTTTGTTGCTGAAAATTTTCTTCATGTGAAACATTTGTTCTCACATCAATGATGGAATCTTTGGTTCCATTTGTGTCAGCCTTTTTATCCTCTTGCTTCATGTGCTTGGGATGATTAGTTAGATGCAATGTCCAACATTGGGCAATAACATGTCCCTTTTTCTGGAAATGTGTGCAAGTCGTTTGCATCTTCTTTGCAAGTTTCCTTCACTTCAATTGCTTTATGTATGCCTTCAATCTCTTCTAGAATCTTGAAATTTCATTGTTACACAAACCACAATAGGAACAACAACTCTTTCTTCCCTTCATGCATGCAGAATTTCCATGCGTTACATTAACATAATCAACTTGACTATGGGAAGAATTATACATCGCATGTTGCCTTGCATGTCCGTCCTTTTTACCTTCTCGAGGAGATTAACTTGTAGAGGTTCCAGCTTTCTTTTGAAGACTAAAATCAGTGTTCTTGTCTTGATAGTTCTCAGAACTATCTTTCTCGCCATAAGTTGCATGTCTACAAACATCTTGCTGCAACATAGGCTTCAAACAATGTAAATCAACTTGAAAACAAACTTAACATGTTTGTGGTTTAATACTTGCAACAAAATTTATTTTTGGAGTTGTCTCAAAATCCTTCGTGGTATTATATTTTTCACCATAATATTGAACATAACCTAGACCAAACTTCTTAGGCCTTTCCTCAACCAAAATAGGATCAATCATGCCTTGTGCATGTTTGCCTAAACCCTTGCCTTCATAGCCCATTTTTAACATCAACTTGGACCCCATACCTCTAGTGTGCTTTTCAAATGAACCTACACATCTATCTAAAGAGGGATTTGAATAAAAATTAGATTTTTTTACCTCTACTTCAAGCATGTTCTTGGTTAAGGCCCCTTGGGATTGACGGAGTTGCATCTCCATCTCATGAATTCTTTGAAGAAGTACTTATTTCTCTTGCTTCATAGCAACCAATTTCTCATGAAGCCTAGTGCTTTCCTTTCTATATTCAAACATAATTTGCACCCTATCCTTCAGGATGTAGAAGTCTCGCTTCATTTCTTCATCGAAGAATCTTGTGAAGGAGAAGGATTTTGAAACCTCACTTGAAGAAGTTGTCATCTTATGTCAATGAACTAAATAAATTCAACAAAAATACACAAAGCGTCAAAAAAAATTGACAAAGCTTCTGAAAAAAATGGTTGTAGAGTCAAGCTCTTCTTCAAGTAGCCTTTTGCAAACAATCTTCAAGAGCCTTTTTGCAATAATCCCTCTTGTGCTTCAAGGGTTTCCTTGAGGTCCTTTGGGTAAGGAGAATGCTTTCAGCCTTCTTCATTCTTTTCCTCTTTTGGACTTAGTTATCAGTAGCTTTCCTTCACCTCTAGCAAACTCAAACTTGTAAGCATTAATCAATTTGCAAACAGTTAAATTCTTTGCACTGTTAAAAACCTTTCAAGTCAAACAAGCAACCTATGCTCTATCAAGAAAGCAAGCTAGTGCTCTGTCAAGCAAGAAACCTAGTGCTCTGATACCACTTGATCTAAAAATGGGTGGATAAATTGAAATGCTTATGCGCAAGAACATCCCACTCAGTTAAACAATTAAAAGATCTTGCTTATACATGACTGTGTGGAAATGAATACTTGAAACAGGTGTATTTTTTTTAACTATTTAAGTTCTTTAAGAACATTTTTTGTTGCTGATATTAAGCATGTACATCAACCATAAAGTGCAGAAAATAAGCATCAACACATAACAACAAATTTAATAAAGGAGTTCACCTGAATATCATGGGCTACGTCTCCTTGAGCCTTTGTCCACTGACTTGGATCTTTGGGATTATGATGTATAAATTATTTTACAAGTTACTAACTCAAATCCAATGGTTATCTAAACTGAACCAATGGGTTTAGAATACTAGCATACCCCTGGAATGGTTGTCATCACTCTGAAGATAGAACTAGGCTTCCTTTGACTTGACCTCATCTATCGGCACCCTTAAGCTTCTCTAAGCTTATCTTTGGCACAAACTCCCTAGAATTCCTTTTCTGTCCTTGAAACCTCATCTACTATCTCCAACATAAATAAAACACCCAAAATAGGTTGTTCTTTTTCTCAAATTTAGCTTTGGCTCCCCAATCTAGGCCTCCATCCACTGTTGGCCCTAGGTTGCCCGAAACTTCCTTGTGGCTTCTCAACCTTTAGAAGTATCCAAATGACTTTTAAAATCCTTCCACTGAATTCATAATGTCAAAAATAGTTATAATAGACTATTCACTTGCATAAATTGGCCTCCAGCTGCTCCGGTTATGCCTCCAACACCTGGTGACGCCCCTTGGCTCTAGGGTCACTGAAAACTTCTTTAAAGAATCTCGACCTTCAAAAGTCTTCAAAATCCTCTGAAAATCCCTCCAATGTATTCAAAAGGCTCAAAATACTCAAAATAGACTATTGGTTTGCTAAGAATGGATATTCACTAGAAAATTTGGCGGAATTTCCGACGGCCAATGCGTCGCTATTCTGACACATAGTCGTCGCAAGAGCGACAGTTCGAGGACGGAAAAAATGTGGTTTTCCATCCTGTCACAATTCCAACACACTTAAAAAGTGTCGCACTACCGACACTTTTTCCGTCGCTTCCAAACAGGCGTCGCTCTTCCGACGTTTCCCAAACCTTCGCGCTTCCAACATTTGTAAACTGTCACACTTCCGACGAAATGTGGTCTGACGTTTTGAACATCGCTCTTCTGACGTTTGTAAACTGTCGCAATTCCGACGAAATGTGGTTCGACGTTTTGAGCGTCGCTCTTCTGACGTTTGTAAATTGTCGCAATTCCGACGCAATGTGGTCTGACGTTTTGGACGTCGCTCTTCTGACGTTTGTAAACTGTCGCAATTCCGACGAAATGTGGTCCGACGTTTTGAACGTCGCTCTTTCGACGTTTGTAAACTGTCACAATTCCGATGAAATGTGGTCCGACGTTTTTATATTGTCGCTCTTCCGACGTTTTTAAGCTGTCGCAATTCCGACGCTTACAAGGCGTCGGTATACCGACGGCAGGTTCAATTTAAAAAAAATAAAATGAAACTTTAAAATAGGATAGTAAATCTCAAATATTTGTTATGAATTGTGGGCATTCCAATGACCGTGAAATATTAATATAATAAACCACCCCGCAACGCTTCGACTATAAACAATTTTTTTTTTTTTCACAAGAGAAAAAAACGTTGTTTTGAATATATTATATGAAGTAAAACAGTCCATGAAGTCATTACATTTTCACATCTGAAGATTGGAACCCAAATATCCATCCAGAAAAGTGGAAGTCCCACCCTAGACAATGATAGAAAAATACCCCATGTCACATACAGGACATGATATAAAACCAAGTAACGGTCCACATGGAGATTATCGACAATCTGAGAAAGCATCCAAATATGCCCGAGGCATCTATAAGAAAGTGAAATAGCAGTATGTAGAATAGTAAAGCAACAGATAGAGTACCGACATCCATTATTCCAAATACAAATTAAAGTACCCAAAATCCTTGAACAGAGAAAAACGCTAATCATGTGAGGAGTGTGATATGTCCAAAATATAAAAAGACCATCATACCATATCAATAAACCAGCAACATAGACCAGCATCGCTAGTTTTGAAGGCAGAGTGATAAACATTAATCATTTTTTTTCACAAGAGAAAAACGTTGTTTTGAATATATTATATGAAGTAAAACAGTCCATGAAGTCATTACATTTTCACATCTGAAGATTGGAACCCAAATATCCATCCAGAAAAGTGGAAATCCCACCCCAGACAATGATAGAAAAATACCCCATGTCACATACAGGGACATGATATAAAACCCAGTAACGGTCCACATGGAGATTATCGACAATCCGAGAAAGCATCCAAATATGCCCGAGGCATCTATAAGAAAGTGAAATAGCAGTATGTAGAATAGTAAAGCAACAGATAGAGTACCGACGTCCATTGTTCCAAATACATATTAAAGTACCCAAAATCCTTGAACAGAGAAAAACGCTAATCATGTGAGGAGTGTGATATGTCCAAAATATAAAAAGACCATCAGACCATATCAATAAACCAGCAACATAGACCAGCATCGCTAGTTTTGAAGGAAGAGTGATAAACATTAATCATTTTTTTTCACAAGAGAAAAAACGTTGTTTTGAATATATTATATGAAGTAAAACAGTCCATGAAGTCATTACATTTTCACATTTGAATATTGGAACCCAAATATCCATCCAGAAAAGTGGAAGTCCCACCCCAGACAATGATAGAAAAATACCCCATGTCACATACAGGGACATGATATAAAACCCAGTAACAGTCCACATGGAGATTATCGACAATCTGAGAAAGTATCCAAATATGCCCAAGGCATCTATAAGAAAGTGAAATAGCAGTATGTAGAATAGTAAAGCAACAGATAGAGTACCAATGTCCATTGTTCCAAATACAAATTAAAGTACCCAAAATCCTTGAACAGAGAAAAACGCTAATCATGTGAGGAGTGTGATATGTCCAAAATATAAAAAGACCATCAGACCATATCAATAAACCAGCATCTCTAGTTTTGAAGGCAGAGTGATAACCTGTCAACATATAAAATAGTATCATAAAGCGGATACAGGAAATGTGCAGAGACATGTACTGTTGATATACACCTCACACAAAAAGCATCCATGATAGAGCAAAAATATGTATAAACCCAGGGTCGATTGTATGTTCTGGCTCGCTTGTTCCCAGAAATAAAAACCATCTGCAGAAACCCAGGCTCACTTGTAAGATCAGGCTCGCTTGATTCCAAAATTGGTAACCATCTGTTGCATCTGAGATGTAAGGTTCAGGCTCGCTTGTTTCCATTAGTAGCCTGCTACAGCATCCACCCTGTTCATAGAAAAAAGGTTCCTGTAGATATACAGAGAAAGAGTATAATACGTAGACCATATAAACATGGCTCTGTATTTCAAAAAACAAGTTTAAAATAGAAACAGGGCAACATTTTTTTTTTCCAATTGTTATGAACATAATTCGACCGTGAAATATTAATATAATAAACCACCCCGCAGCGCTTCGACTATAAACAATCATATAAACATGGCTCTGTATTTCAAAAAACAGGATTAAAATAGAAACAGGGAAACATTTTTTTTCTAAGTAAAGTTAATCTATTAACAGTGGGAATAAAATTACACCGAAGTCAAAAACATTGCCTAGACTCATGGCAAATTTGTCATCAAAAAATCAAAAAATTAAGAAGACTGCCCTCATACGGGGAAACCAGTCTTGAACGTTTAATTTACAGAATTCAAAAATATTACAAAGGTCCAGCACAGTAAAATAATCTAAAAGCAGCCCAATTAAGTGGGCCGCGAAGCAAGAAAAACAAATTAACCAAACTACTCCTCCGGCTCCTCAACGATTCGGCACCATCCTTCGGAAGGTCCAGGATCGCTAGGTGCTACCTCCATAGTCATGCCACCGCTCCCCTCCTGAAGGCCCGAATGCTGGCCGGCTTTTTCTGAGCTCATACCCGTCGGACGGGTGCATTTCTCTTCCATTTGGGCCTCCTCATGGAAAACCACAGTAATTGAAGCTGTGATTCGTGGGTAGTTCAGAGAGAAATTAAAGGAAAAAAGCGCAGTGCGCATCATGGGAGAAGGTGAAGCGGTGGGGAAATGAGGAGCAGGGGAGCCCATACGGTGGCCAGATCCTAGAACCTAACCCCGCCCACTTCTAGTATCTGGATAGCGACCTACGTGATAATCACTGGACTGGGAAGTCGACTCAGTTGAGGGGCTGGAGGGAGCGCGCAAGGGTTGACCTCTAGTGCTCCCCCTGTGGCAACGCATCCTTTGACGCAGGCGATGCATGGGTGCAGTCTCAGCAGTGGGCACAAGAGGAGACAGAGAAGCAGAATTCCAAGAAACAGAGGAATACAGACAAGGACCAGACCGAGAGAAATGCAGATATGCAGCAAGGTCTAAGCAGCGGTTTAGCTGGCCACTTCTCCTTCTCGTCACAGTGAGTAGGCAATGTAACCCAGCAACCGGATCGTCTGAAAAACCATAGAAAAATTCCATTTTATCGACCTGACTGCAATGCAATCGAAGGACGCCCGTCATAATTAATCTCTAATCATTAATGAGAGCCGAAGGCCGGATCATATTGGAGCATGCAGAATCACTAACAGGAGTGGAGGTCCAATCTTGAACAATGTTAAAACTTAATGTGATTAGATGTGAAAACCTTGGAACTTAATTTAACAGCATTAAAACTTAATTCGATTGATATGAAATCGCCACATCCATGTCCCATTGCCTTAAACGCCATTGAATGCACCCGCATCCGGGAACAGGGCAACATTTGATTGAGGACACATGGCAGAAATTGATTGGAGTGGATATTTGTTTGGGCCGTCGCGCAGTGGAAATCTAGACCCGAAAAATATTAGGGCAGAATTCAATTGGTTTTTGCGTCACAAAATTGGCCGACGTCAGCAGGCTATTTTGGAACGTGAATTTGGTTTGAATTATGGTTTATTGTCGTTTGAATTCCGACGGGCTCGACTTAAGAACAATTTTGTTTGATCCCATATTATAAAATTTGTGTTGGTTTTCTTTGATAATACACATATTTATAATAAATCATGCGAATACCACACTAAACATGTGGAAAAGTTATATAAATTATTGAGAACAATCATTTTTATGTAAAAATATCCAAATGTGCTTTTGGGAAATAAGAATTCGAGTATTTGGTTCATATTGTTTTAAAGGAGTGAAGTTGGAGCCTCAAAAGATGCAAGCTATTACAAAATGACCTATTCCTAAGAAAATCAAGGTTCTTAGAAGAATTTTTAGACTTACATGATATTATTGATCATTTGTTAGGAATTATGCATGCATTTCAAGTCCACTCACATATCTCTTGAAGAAAATATCATTTATATGGAATGATGAGGCTACTTTGGCATTCTCTCTTTTAATGGATGCCATGTCTTCTACACCAACATCGGTTGAACCTACTTTTGGTAAAACATTCATAGTAGAGTGTGAGGCACTAGGACAAGGAATTTACGTAACATTAACACAATAAGGGATATCATTGGCTTTTAAAAGCAAGGAATTCAAAGAAAATATTTGGTGAAATCTACGTATGAAAAATAAATGGAAGAAATATTACATGCAATAAAAAATGGGGATAGTATATCATTGGGAGGTACTTTAAAGTCAAGATATACCATGATAGCATAAAGTATTTTTTTAAGCTATGATTTTCATTAGAAGATTAACAAAAATGAGGAGAAAAAATGCAAAGTTTTAATTTTGAGATAATCTGCAAAAAGGGTAAGGAAAATTTAGTACATGATGCTCTTTCTAAAATAGAAGAGGCCTCAAATTTATATCCAATTACATTTCTATTCCTAGGTGGCTAGAAGAAGCTTGCCATAATGGAAAAATGACAATAGTACTAAACAAAAACTAAAATTTATAAAGGATGGGATGAACTCTATGGAGCATTGGGAGTGAAAGAGAGATATAATTTGGTGCAAATGTAGAATATTTTTATGCACGCAAGCATATTTGAATAAACAAATATTAAGGGAGTCCCATGTCTCTCTGATGGTAGGACGCATGGTTCCTTAAAACATCTCAAAGGATCAAAAAATATATTTTTGGAAGGAATGAAGAAAGATATTCAAAATTTTGTAAGAGAAGGTCAAGTTTGCATAATAAATAAAAGAGAGATAATAAAATCTCTAGGGTTACTTCAACCATTCCACATACATACTCAAAGACTAGAAGATATATCAATAGACTTTATTACAAGGTTACTGAAATATAAAGGTAAGTATTACATTTTTGTGGTCATTTATATAGACAAATTTTGTAGATTTTTTTTGTAGTGCTCAAAGTACATAAACAATAAGCCAAGTGGCAGAAGTGTCCTTGAAAGAAATTCATAGTATTCATGGTTTTCCTAAAGTAATAGTAACAAGAAACTTTTGGAAATAATTATTTAATATGAGTGGAGAAACACTAGCTGCCATGAGTTCTACATATCAAACACAATCAAATGGTCAAACAAAAATAGTTAACAAATGTTTTTAAGGTTATCTACAATGTTACTCTTTAGAAAATAAATCTTAATGGATGAATTGGGTTCGTCAAGGAAGAATGGTAATATGATACTACCTATCACACATCTACTAAAATTTCCCCATTTAAGGCCCTTTATGGATATCCAACTCCTAGTATCTCATACTTTTTTCAAGATAAGTCCAAAGTATAGGAAACATAGTCACATATGGAAAATACTAAAGAAACTTTGAAAATTATTATGGAAAACCTTCAAATGACATGAAACATGATAAAAAAACAAGGGGAACAACATTGAAGTGAAAGATAATTTGAGGGTAATTGGGTATTTTTTAGATTATAGCATTATAAGCAATCTTCATTCAAGAAAAAGAAGAATAAAGAATTAGCTCAAAAATGTTATGGCCCTAAATAATTATTCATAGGATTGCGCAAGTGTTATAGAAGTTATATTTTCCTTCTGCTTGCATTCATAAGGTTTTCATGTATCTTGCCTAAAAAAAGGTTTTGGGAAAAAATATTCCAATGTAAATAGAACTTACAAAATTAGATGAAGAATGAAAGTTGATTCTTGAACCACAAAAAGTTATAGATAAACATTATGTATCTCATTGACATATAACCATTATGAAGTACCTAATCAAGTGGAAGAATATTCCTCTAGAAGAAGGTACATGGTAAAATGATCAATTCGTGATGAAATACCCACGGATAAAGGGTTCGTTTGAAGTTTTTGACAAAGTTTTTGTTATATGTTTTATATAACGCGCGGCGGAATAGTTTTATTGTTTGTTAAGGTCCCACACAATGATCAAATTTGAAGGGCAGGTCCGAATTTCAATTAGAAGGGCATATATCTATGTTGCCCTTCCATAATGAAAAGCTTTAAAAAAAAACTTTTCAATTGACCACAATAAATTATTTTTACATTTCATTTTCAGAAAGACAAAACCATCAATCTTTATATTAATAAAAGATTGTTACATATACAACAATGAAGAAGGCTCCATCTTTCATTGCTTAAATATATCATTGGAAATGTCAACATAAGTCTTCAAGACACTATTATAAGAATTTGGATACATACCACCGGGATATAGGAGATTCTTATGTGTCAGATTGTGTAATGCAATTTTGACTTTGTCTCACAAGGAGCAGCAGCATGGAGGTCTGGATTTTTCTTATAGAACTTTTTATTATTATTTGAAATGTTTTTTATAGATATGAAGACAACAATGAAATTATGAGCATGGTGGACAATTAGTCAAGCTCATGATTCCAAACCATGATGATGTAAGTTTGGAATTTAACATTTTTACATGTTAAAGACAATAGTCAAAATCACTGACAACTTAGTATGCCATAATTAATAGTCATTCCCTGTTCACTTTTGCTAATAGGTTTATGTTACACGATGATCTCTCTTCTCTGGCATTTACTTGTATTGAAGATCACTATTCTAGGAATAAGGAGTTATTTTCTCCAAAAATAACCATAGCGAAACATTGACAATGCATCAAGGATATCTTTCTATGCTTCATAAGTACATATGTTCTACTTCTAAATCATGTCTTGGAAGTGGTTGTTTTTCTGGAAATTATTCACCAGTTGGTTTCATACCAAATTCTTTTTCTCATTTTCAGCATCCAATACATGAAAAAGATGATGGTTTAAAACAACATAAATATTTGAAATTTTGCAAGAATTTTCTAGCACACTTGAATATTAATTTTGAAGTCAAGTGCATGATGCTCTATAGGATCAAGTGTCATTTTGAATACCAAATGTTTCACAAGAAACTTCTCAACATGCTACCCTGCAGTAAGGATTAAATGACAATATTGCATCAACTATTTCCATGATAAAAGTGCACCTCGGCCATAAGACTAAACAACTACAAATGTTGTAGATCTAACAAGACCACACAATCAAATGTATTCCACAAGGCCAATACTGTATGAAAAATGAAAAGGAGTTTGCAACCAAAATACCTTAGGCAACTAATTCAATTAGATACACCAAACCATCAGCAAAAAGGAAAACCAGCCTACTCAAAAGGCAAGCGTTTACCTCCTTTGACAAAATTTTGAGTTCTGAAACAAGGGCCTTTATTGGCTTGTCAATGCCCATAGTAATTTGAATGGGGTTTGCACCTGCTACAACAACCTAAACAAAAAATTTTCATTTCAAATTATTTTCCACAAATTTAAGATACAATCATTGTTAGTTTTGTATTTCCTAACAAGCTCATAAATTTTGACAAAAGAACCAAAAAATTTTAATACCTGATAGCAATTTTTTCACTCAAAAACTATCTTAGACTCAATAAGCCCAACCCAAAGCTAAAAAACCAAACACCATAAGACCCTACAAAAATGAATAGATGATCTTAATCCAGTACTATCGACAAAAAGTTACCTTTACACCCTCACTTATTAAACCTTGTGCTATTGAATTTTAACTTCAACTGCTGCAGCAGAAGGACGGATGCAGCAGCAACATTTTTTTTTGGAGGTTGCTTGCATGCCATCCAGAAATTTAATTCAGCATTTAAAATTCCTGCAAGTTTTTTTTGTAGACGGCCGCAGCCATATTTCTGTACAAGATTGTATTTAAACACAACAACCAACATTAACGCAATTCACCAACCAGAAATTAAACAAACAGAAATTTACCCCCCAATTTTGTAAATTCAAAAGGAGGACACGTGGAGCATTAATATTGGATCGCATGAAATTGAAGGGAATCTGAAAACCTGAAAACCGGACCCAAAATTTTTATAAGGCACATTGGATTGAGAATTCACGTTACAAATTAGGCAGACGTCAACATCCCATTTTGGAACGTGAATTTTGTTTGAAATTCAATCTATTCATACTTTTGAAGTCCAATGGAAAGGGTTCTTTAATGTTTTGATAGTTTAAATTTATGTATGCTTTAATATATACATATGTTTTAAACATATGTTATATATATATCATATGCGAAATGAAAGGTAGGCCATATAATTTAGTTTTAATTTTTTTTTTTTTTAAAGAGGGTTTAGTATAATATGCTTTATATGTTACGACATATAAAAATAAAAAGGACAAAAAAGCTTGGTAGTTTTTTTATAGACAGTACGTAAATTTTTTATTACACAGCAGTGTGTAAAAATTGAAAGACTGAGTGTAACTTTTTAAGTGTGTATGCACAGCAGTGCGAAAGTGAAAAACACAACAGAGTGTTTTAGAGACAGAGTATGTTTGTTTTGAACAGACATTGAGTTGGTTTTATGCACTGCGTTTTGTAGCAGTCATAATTTTGTAATCCCTCTCAGTGAGGAAGAAGTGTAATAGTTTTTTTTTGAGTTATTGAATGGAATAGAAGTTTGTTTTCAAAGTATTGAAACTCTGTCTCCTGTCAAAGAAATTTTTATTTTCTCTGTGTTAGAGGAAGGGAGATTTATTCTCCATTCATTGTTCTGGAATTTTTCAATATTACAACATGTGCAAGAACAACAGATGTTGTTGTTCCATCCCCAGCTAAATCATTTGTCTTTGCCGCAGCTTGCCTTACCAACTTGGCCCCAATATTTTCAACTGGGTCCTCTAATTCAACCAATAAAAAGGCCAAAACCATAGCATTGAGATACATTTCATTACAATATCAATAACAATAAAATTTGACTCAGCCATAACCCTTTCCTTTTATTGTTGTGAAAATCTTTATGCATTACTCTAATGTGGCTATTCCATAGGCCAAGTAGACCACTGGGTAACAAATATGTTTCCTTTCACCTTTGAGTTTTCAAATTATGCCTACCAAATCTAAGACATTTAAGAGGGGAAACTAATACAACGTTAAAAAGAAAACCAGAGCACACATCTACAAATTACCTCCTTAGCTACTGTCACACCATCATTAACTATTTTCGGAGAACCATGCTTGCTCTCCAAGACAACATTTTGCCCCTCACCCCAAGGGTGACTCCAACAAGATCAGCAAGTTTGTTCACACCGCCTGCAAGACAAATTGACAATGCTTTCAGCAAGTGTGCAATTGAATGCCAAACCATATGCCAAAACAACCCTCCATGAAAAATTAAAATAACACATTAAAATCGAATATAAGTGGACAAGGAAAGATCCACCGCAGTGATGTTTCACATGCAGGTGACCTTCCTTTAAACATAATTTTTTCTCTGACCTACAATTTTTTTGTCACTGAGCCATCATTGTTGAAGTACAACTCCTTTTCCATAGATCTTGTATTAACTACCTTCTCTTTGTCGCGTAATCTCAGATTCCCTCTTCTTCTTGAGAGATTAAAGGAAATGGGTGAAAAAACTGAAAGAGAAGACAATTGTCTGCCATAATTATCAAACATTGCACCCAACTTCTTCCCCTTTCCATTGTTACCCAATGAGGTAGATGTGGCAATTGTTGTCATACTACCCAAAGTAGAGGCCATCTTCTCTTATCCCGAATATAGAATTACAAGATCTTCATATTAGTATGAACCTTAAAAAACATGACTCCCATTGCTAAAAACCACTTTTAAGTTGTAACAGGCAAACTAAACAACTATCGCAACTTTTGGAAACTTCTGGAGCATTAAGAGAGAAAAAACCAAAAATAAATACAACCACAATCCTCATTTTAATGAGACTAGACTATATATTTGCATTAAGATAATAGAAAGAAATCACGACTATATTAAGGCCAACACAAAACAATCTTTAACCAGTGTCTCTCGCGGCCTTCAGGTTGCCATGCTAGAGGTTGCATATTTTTAATTTAAATTCTTGACCTCTCGTGCCCATCTACGAATGCATCCAATGGGATATCTACATCAAATGCTCCTTTATATCCCCAAAAACAAATTCCCTACTACAAGAGCACCAGTATTGATGGATCACCCCACACCATCCCACCCACTAGAAACGGTGAAAAAGGAAACCCGAGAAAACTTCTGAAATATCTCAAGATGACTATATGGGTGGTTCTTATGAATCAACCAACCATTCATAACATGCTCATCAATCCAAACCATGAGTATTATGTGACGATATTCAAGCAGGCACTGAATCATATTTCTAAAGCTATGTTAGAGAAACCCTAAACTCTCACTAAAAATAGGTGAAATGTGGCACCACTCAGAGATTGACATGTGCCAATTGGTACAAGTGGTAGACAATTGGCATGCTCAAACAACGAGGTGATGTAGGAATGACATGAGGGAGAAAATATCAGAAAAGCCCCAAATCTGGAGAACTAAAGCTCATCACCAACCCGAGATTGACAACTTTACATGATGTAACCTATGAAATCGTAAATGGAGAAATCATAGTAACAATAAAGTAACCTATGTAACAATAAATTTGGATTCATCCTGGAGTGGTAATGGGAGAAATCATAGTGAACAACAGGAAACATGCAGAGTTGCTTACAATCAAATAGATGAAAAAACACATACAAAAAACCTAGATAATAATCATGAACAAGCTTAATATTGAATTATGAACTGTAAAGGAACTTACAAAATGTGACATTACGAACCTGGTCAAGTGCACAAGAAAAAATATCCTAGACATGACCCTGGTTGACAAGTTGTATTGCTCATGATGCAAGAGGATTTGTACCTGCACTGCCAAGTCAATCAAACTCCATCATTATCTATACAATAAATACAAGTAATTGATGTAGTATTTTTTACTCTAAGATGCATTCTTATGATAATGTTAGAACATATGTTGAAAATGTCAAAACATACCTCAATAAGCTCCTCTTCGTTTCAAGAACAATTTATTGGAGTCGCATGAACTTGGAACAAGCCTCCCACGATCTGAAAGAGTAGCAACTAAGTCAATAGTGACTTTTTTGTTGCTACGTTGGATTGAGGGAGGTTTGCTCCAAGATTAAATCGCTCCAATAAATTATTCTCTACTAAACAGGGCCAACCACGTGAAGGTGGAAGCTCTTATGGCCCCTCCCCCCCCCCGCCCCCCCCTCACATCACTCTCAATTCCCCAATACCCAATCTATATTTCATTTTTTACTTTCATGAGCATAAAAAAAAATATTCAATAACTAATAAAAAAAAAATTCAACAAAAATTACGCAAGGAAACATTGCAATTAATGCTTGACATAAAAATAGTATGATAAATGAGTTTTTTATATAACGCAAAAAACGTTCCAAGTATGGTAATGTTTGTCTTATAATAATACAATATTTTACATTATTAAATTTTCTTTTTCTTCTTCCTATTTCTAAAGCTCCTAATTACATCATCAATATCATCGTGCTCTGCTCCTGTTTCGTGCCTTTCGACCCGCACTGCTGACCTAGTTGCGTAGTCACGATGTCTGGTCTCATCCAGTGACGGGGCATCGCCTACAAAAACAAATAATATTGAATTTTAATTGTCAGTTTTTAAATATCATTGAACTAGTTCAGTAATATTAATAAAAAAAATTGCAATGAGATTATTTACCTGGTGCACCAGTTGTCGCCGTTGACCTAGTTGCGTAGTCACGATGTCTGGTCTCATCCAGTGACGGTGTTACCCACCCATATTTTTCTGTCATATCAGCTCGTGGCTAAATTATTCTTGCAGCCTTCAAGAAACAAATTCAGCCCTGAAATTGTTGGTGCTTGAAGTCTTTTTGATGAATCCATAACTGCTGGTTAATCTTCACAGTTGTCTCCCTCTTCAAAGCCTCTGAAATCCTATAAAAATCCACAGTTGGATACTTCTGCAAAGGACCCTTTTCCCTTTTTCTTCTTCCCACCACTAACCTCATTTTCTATTCTCCATTTCCCATGAAAACCCAACAATTTCATGTTTCTTCCTTTTCATTTCATTAAAATCCCTTTTATAAGGTTAAAACCCACTATTTTGACCTTATTGAAAACCTTCATTTCCCTTTGAAAACCATTAAAAAACCATAGAAACGCACATTTCCTATGTGTTGGCCTTAAGCCCCTTAGGCTAAGCCCCCTACCTCTTTTCCTCCATGCACCTGAGCACCAGAACTAACTGCAAGACCCTCGGGCGCTTGTCCATTTTAATATTATTTCTCCGCCCAAAAACGTTTAAAAAAACTTTGAATGTTATAAAAACTCGTCATTTCATTATTTTTATTAAAAACCCGCCCGTGCAATTGTGGAGTGATCTCAGTCGTTCATCCAATCCACAAATCAACGGCGCGGAGCACAACTTACCTTGTGGACCCTGCCTTTCCCCGCCCTGTTTTCCAAAACCACGGTTTATTCCGCACCACTCTTTGAGCAAAGGCTGTTTTGGCCCGAGGCCCAGCGATTCCACACACCGCCTGATGCGTGTCCTCCGCCCTGTTTCAAAACCGCCGCATAAAGTCAGCCCCCCGCGCGTTATCCGTCAGACCATAACCACCCAGCGGAATCGATGATAGTCGTCCGATCTGGGCCCGATGATCCAACGGTCAGCGCTAACCAGAGTTGTGCGATGGGTAACGAAGGTGCGCGCGCGCTAAACAGGCCATCGCCGCGCGGAAATCACATCTCCGCCGTCGATCTGATCTGATTGACGGTCCAAAACTCATCCTCTAGATTCCCTCCATTTGACTTTCAACGCCCTCTGATTTCATCTTGACCGTCCAAACTAAATCATATCAACGGCGCAGTTTCACTACGGGGGTATGCCCCCGAAATTTTTCCTTCGTACATCCGAACCCCCTGTAGTCATCCCCGACCGTCGATCTCGGCGCGAATCGACGGCTCTGATTTAATCCTCCTCCCCCCATGCTTTTTTTACCATTCTGAGATTAAATCCCAGTCGTTGGATGATGCCATCCAACGGCCCACGCTCCTCCGCACAGTCCCCGATGCAGTAAACCAAATACGCAGGGTTATATAAGGTTTTTTCGTGTTTTTTGCAGGTTTGAATGTATTTTCCGTCATTTCCAAAGAAGATCCGGCGACTAAGGGTGACGACCCTCCCTTGTTCGATTCCTCTGAGGAAATCATCCACAGGGTTTAAAATCACGTTATATTGGTGTTTTCACAGGCATTGATGCCTTACATACCCTGCGCAGCCCTGCACGACAGAAAAACAATGAAGATCAATGCAGAGAAAGAGTAGCAGATGTTGAAAACCAAAATGAACCAGAAGCGGAGGATTAATGGACAGATAAGTGGGGATTATGGCTAAGACAGTTATCAAAAGCCTAATCCCCAACTCAAACACAGTTTAAAAGAGAAAACCTAAAGGTGTTGATCAAACACATTGCCTCCACCGCCATATCTAAGGAAAATTGATTCCTCAACCACTGCAGTGCCACCTATTGCCTCAAAACACTCAATCAGAGGCCGAATTTATTGAAAAATATCAGATCTTTTGCCTCGAAGCAACTGAGGAATTTACTTCTGCCTGAGATTTAATGACAGAATGTCCGCAAAGTAACCCTAATAGTACACAGAGCCTCAAAAGGTCAACAAAGCTCCCACTGAGCTAAAATCATAAGCATGAATAAGTTAATACAGCGAAACACCTGTACAGTTTCTTCGTTGAGCCCCTCAAAGGCCAAAAGGACATTAATGCCTATATTAATTGATCTTGAGATCTTTTATCAGATCTCACCTCCTCATTCTTCTATAAATTTCAGTAGAAGATGGGTGAGGGGTTGGTTGGTTGTTAATGTAATCACTGAAGTATTGTAATCATAACTGAGCTGAAGGCTCTTGATTGTAGATAGGATTTCACTAGCTCTTGGAGCTCTGCTTGTAATAGATAAGTTAGGTTTTGAAAGAAAGATGAATTGACACATTGGATTTGAAGATTGTAACCGGTTTGGAGCATCAATACAAGTTGATTTATGGGATCCTGGTCTATGCTGACGGTGATGTTGTTCTTACTGTGACTTGTGTTTTATTTCTGTTTCCATTTTGTTTCATTTTCTACTATAAAGAACAGTTTAAACAGAGTTAGGACCTATTGTATACCAGTAACCTCCTCTGGCTGAGAAATCTTTATTTAGATGTTTTCTTCTATCTGTGTTATTTGAAAATGATTAATTCAGTTTAGGCATAGGCATGTTGGAATTCCCTCGTCTTATTGCTTTGATTGAATGTTATTTTTAAATGTTACTTTCAATATATGTTGTGTGAAGATGAACTGAGGAAATTAATTTTATCCCTGAGTCCCTTTCTTATTTGCTCAACTATCTCATTGTTTCCCTTAGGATGTGTCAAAAGCTGACTAGTTTCAAAGTACTTATCAGATCTTAGGCCTTTCTGTGTTATCTTTGTGATTTTCTTGGGTGTAACCAAGTAAAGAAGAGCTAGGAGAGGATTTGTGGTGAGCCCGGCCCGTTAGTCTCTACTCCAAATGTTGCCTTCAAGTTTCCCTTTGTTTTTCATATGTTTTATATTGGAAGTGTATCAAAGGCTGGCTAGTTTCAAAGTACTTACCAGATCCTAGTTTCCTTTCATGTCTTTCTTAAGTGCCTGGTCAAAGGCTGGATAGTTTCAAAGTACTTACCAGATCCTAGGCTGCTCTTTGTTCTGCATCTGTTTATTTTCCCCTCTTAATGTATCACTCCATTCCATAAATCAAACCTTAAAGAGATCCTTAGGCATAGATGACTTGCCCCATAGACCACTCTTGAACCTGATTTTCTTCAATTAAATCCTCTTATGACTCCATAGCCCAATGGACCGAAAACCTGCCATCATCTTTCATCTTAGCTAAATCTTACTCTTGTTGCTTGCAACTTTTCACTTTTGAACCTATTTTGCATATAGATCTTTTCGCCTCAGACAGCAATTATGTTCAACCATCCAAACACAAAAACAAATCCTTGACCATCATAACTAGCCTAATATCATTACCTTAAGCTTTTCAAAGACAAATCCATCTTTGTACATATTGGAGAGATTCCTCTCCGGATTCAGGAGGCCTAGATCCTAGAATCCCAAAGTTGGTTGAAACGATGTTAACTCTGTGATCGAACTTTTCCAATCTTGCTTATTACAGAGACCTAACATTTCTGGCGACTCCACTGGGGACTGAGTTGAGTTTTCACCTTATTTCCCTTTATCTTTACACAAATTTTGAGAGTAAAAATCAGCCTTTTCAAGCACTACCAAGAAATGGTAATCATGATGAAACTTGTTTGAATCAGTGACAATCTAGGTTAACCCTAGGATTCTCATAAGACTTTATCTAACCTTGAAAAATTAGCTGGCTTAGCCATAAGAGTAGATTGTCTTTGTTTCACAACCGTAGCTAAGTTTTGAAACAAATTTAGGACATTCTTAGAAACCACAAATAAAAATATTCAGAAAATACCATAAACATTTCAGATTGGTAGTAAAACACCAAGTCTTACATTTCACTTACCTTTGTTGTGTTTTACTTCATACTCTTAGATAGAGTCTGGAAAGGGCCAGGTAGCCTTCGGATCTCATCCTCTTTTAGAGGTGACATATCTGGTGAATGCCCTCCCAGTCAATCTCTGGTTAGAGTTTGTTGTGTTTCAGGATACCCTTGAAAAAGGATGTTTCACAAGCACTGTGGTGGACAGTGTATCTCTTTGAAAACATTCTAAAACTTTCCACCTGGCGACTCCACAATCCTGAACAGACCTTAAGACTCCACTGGGAAGAATCCTCATCATTATAATATCTTTCGAACTCAGTTAGAAGACTGTGGGATTGAAATTTGCATTAACAGACTAGTAAACGTCTCAAAGATTGTCATATCTGGTTGAACTTGTCCAATTTATTTGGGTCTAAAAACATAGCATAGTGGCTTCTAGAAAGATCCACACTAGAGCCCATCCTGACCCCAACCCACCTGAGATAGTTGATGAACCAGAAAGTATCCTTTGGAAGTATCCTAAGATTAAATTATCAACTATTTTCAGATCACCCCCAAGAGCTAAATCAGTTCCTGAAAAAATTTCAGCTCTACAACACTCCCAAGCTGACTTAGTTAACCCATTTAGAACTAGGTCATTTAGTGAGTTAGAACAACTAGATTCTTAGTCTCCACATTCATCTCCTGAAACAAGTGAACACCTTGGGAATAGAGAATCAACACCTCCTGATTTACATTTTCTCCTTAACTCAGGTGTCTCTCATCCAAGATCAGCTCAGCAATCTACCGTTGTTCCATCCACCTCTGTTCATCCTTCATCCACTGGTCAAATCACTCCACTTCGACCCACACCTCCTCTTGTCAACCCACCCCCACTACATATCATGGCAGCATGGTATGCTCCCTTAGTCCTTCCTATACCATTAGTCAATCTCCCACAGGACTATCAGTCCAAAATTCCATTATATGATGCTAGCAATACTACAACAGCATCACAACATGTGGACAAGATGAATGACTACTTTGATAGAAATGAAATTGATGATGATTCTGTCAAACTCAGATTGTTTGCTCAAAGTCTGGGGGGAGAAGCAAGGAAATGGTTTAAAGGTTTAGGCCCCCATAGTATTAATGATCTCCAAGGCTTCCATCAAACATTCTTAAACAAATGGGAGGTAAGGAAGAACCCTCTACAAGTTCTTGCTGACTATAACAATCTCCATAGGAACCCAGGGGAAAGTGTACAGGCTTATTGTACCAGATTTAACAGTGTGTATAACGTGCTTTCCCCAGAATTAAAACCTCCACAAGGTTCAGCTTTAAACAAGTTTCCTGAAGGTTTTGATGCTGATATGACCTATTCATTAAGAGAAAGAGATTTCGAAACTCTTGAAGACATGCAAAGAGGTGCCCTTTCTATGGAAGTTAACCTTATGGAGAAAAGAGCAAGAATGAAAGCTGAAAAGAGAGTATCTTTCAGAGAGGAAACATCATCTTCTATTCCAAACTCAAAGATGGAAAGAATGATGGAGGAAATGATGAAGAAAATGAGTATTCTTGAGAGAGCACAAGCAAGTCAAAATCAAACTGCTCCTCAAAACAGAAACCAAAACCAGAATCAGAATATGAGAAGGAACCAACCTCTAAACAGACCAAGGGAAGATGATCAGCAGATCACTCCTCCCTTTCATCAAAACTATGTAAGTGAGGTTGAGGAAACAGATGAAATAATAGAGGATAATGATATGAACCTATTTGGGGTAGATGATGATGACTTTGAGGTTCATTACGATAGGAAACAAGGTCTTTATACACCTTACGACGACAAAAGAGATGATAATGAAAATTATTATCAAAACATGGAAAATGTCGTCACAGATCCTTCAAAGGAATATGAACTCAGAAGAAAATCTAATCAACAAACCCCCAACAAAAAAACCTCTGACAAATATTCTCAAAGAATCACTGCAACCAAGCCTAAAACAGTCAAACAAAAAGACAAAACAGTGGTTGATAACTCTGGTAAAGGTAAAGAGAAAGATACTCAAAATCTTGAAAAACAGAGTGCAAACATCAGTAGTACTAACACTTCAGCTAGTACTCCTTCTTCAACCGTTGTGTCAACTGTAGATAAAACAAATCAGAAATCTGTCATTGTTGATAAAGTGGCAGTAAACAAGGCTGAAACCAGCACTTTTAAGAATCAAATTCCTTTCAGTCTGGAACAGGAAATCTCAAAAATCAAAATTTATGTTCCTTTGACTGAGTTAGCCGCCCAACATGTATATAGGTCCAAAATTTTGAAGGCTTTGAACATAGAAGAAAATGAAGATACACTCAATATTAATGACGATCAACCAGAGCTTATTTTTGGTCCAAAGATTGAAGGTAAATTTCAAGAGGGGCCTGTCCCTCCATTTTATGTAAGTTTGAACATTCATGACAAAATTCTACACAATGTTATGCATGACTCAGGCGCTTCCCATAATTTAATGCCAAAAGCTGTAATGGAAAGCCTGGGTCTTGAAATTACCAGACCTTACAAATACTTGTACTCCTTTGACTCAAGCAAAGTTAAATGTCTAGGATTGATCAAAGACCTCTGTGTTAATTTAGCCCAAATTCCAGCCAAGTGTTTGGTCATGGATGTTGTTGTGGCTGATGTACCCCCAAAGTATGGAATGCTTTTATCAAGATCTTGGGGGGCAAAGTTACAAGGTACCATGCAGATGGACATGACCTATGCGACTATCCCTGTTTTCAATCAGCCTAGAAGACTTTATAGGGAGTCTCATATTCAATACATAGTTACAAGTCAAGACAGACCTCAAAACTCTCCTTTGTATTCTGTGAGTACAGGCCTTGATTCTTTTATCATGTTTAACGATGAAACGCTCCCTGAACAAATCACTTTAATGGGATCAATGGCTAAAACGGAGGAAGAAGAACACAGCACTCAAGTGCCAAAACAGTTTGTTGTATTCGAAAACCTTAGCAAACCAAGCACAGGTCTTGAACTACAAATCATCAATCCATTAAACTTAAATCTTGACAGTCAAGAGAAAAATCCTCAACCCGATGAAAAACTTAAGGAGTCAAATCATACAGAGGACATTCACCAAACTGATAAAAATGAAGATGATCCTCTCTGGACTATGTATTTTGATGGGTCATGCACTAGAACGAATGCTGGTGCAGGTGTCTAGATTACTAACACTGAAAGCAAGCACATAGAATGCATTTCATGTAAATTAAACTTTCAGTGTTCCAACAACATAGCAGAATACGAATCCCTTCTCTTAGGCTTGCATCTCTTGAAGAAGTTAGGAGCCAGAAGGATAAATGTGTATGGGGATTCTGAGTTAATAATTAGGCAATTCAATGGGGAATATAATGCAAATCATCCTAGACTTAGAGCCTATCGGAATGATGTCATGGACCTTTTGAAAAAATTTGAGGAATCCAACTTAAGTTTTTTCCCGAGGAAAAGAAATCTTATGGCCCACAATTTGGCCTATGCTGCTAGAACCTGCCCAATGCTATATGATGACACATCTCAGATAAAATTCAGACCAGCTGTCCCGGATAACAAGAAATATTGGCAGGTGTTTGATGGAGATAAACAAATAGAAGACTTCATGCAATTCAGAAATGAGTTTGAACTCCATAGCTCAGATTCATACTATGATACAGACTGCAGTGAAGAAAATTTTCTTGGTGAAGAAGAACCTTCTCCTGAGCTTGTAGATATTAACCTTCAGACTAGCAAACTTAGAAACCAAACAGAATTGAGTGCAGAATCTGAAACAGAGGAGTTGGAAACTCTGCATTCTAAGGATGATAGTTTGCCCAAGGGTTTGGCCCCTCTAGAAGAATTGTTTGATTTTAATGATGTGGCCAATAAACCTAAACTAGAACCTATAGAAACTGAAGTGGAGGAATGCAACATAGGCAGTGAGGAAAAGCCAAAAATGATCAAACTGTCTAAAACCTTACCAGCTCGCATTAAGCTCAAATATATAGAGTTGTTTAAGGATTTTTATGATGTTTTTGCATGGAGTTACGAAGATCTTAAGTCCTATGACACTAAAATAATACAGCACAAAATCCCTCTTAAAGAAAACCAAAAACTATTCAAACAGAACTGCGCAGAATAAACCCTGTGCAGCTGCCTTTGGTTAAGAAGGAAATCATGAAAATGTTTGATGTTGGTATTATTGTCCCTATTAGATATTCTGAATGGGTATCTAATCTGGTGTCTGTTAGGAAGAAGACTGGAGAAATCAGGCTTTGTATAGACTTTAGAGACTTAAACAAAGCTTCATTGAAAGACAACTACCCTTTACCCAAGATGGACCATATTTTACAAAGGGTGGTAGGGTCTAGAAGAATTTCTTTGCTTGATGGATATTCAGGGTATAACCAGATCTTAGTTCACCCTACTGATCAATTAAAGACAGCCTTTACTACACCATGGGGCACCTTCATGTATGTGAAAATGCCTTTCGATCTAATGAATGCTGGAGCAACCTTTCAAAGAGTCATGGACATAGCATTCTCGGAAGAATTGGGTTTCTTCATCATTATCTATCTTGATGATGTCACTGTGTTTTCAAAAACAGATGAAGAACACTTAGAACATTTGAGAAGAGTTTTCGAGAAATGAAGAAAGTTTGGAATATCTTTAAACCCTAAGAAGACACTATTTGGTCTCCAAGAAGTTAAACTTCTTGGGCACATTGTTTCAGAAGAGGGTATAAAGATAGATCCAAAGAGGATCGAGGCAATCTTGCAAATCTCTCATCCTCGAAACATCAAGGAGTTGCAATCTTTCATTGGGAACATTAACTTTTTGAGAAGGTTCATCCCTAACTTAGCTGAGCTCCTTAGGAATATCACAAACATGTTAAAGAAGGAGCAAGGAGTAAAATGGACCTTGGAAGCAAAGACATCCTTTGAGCTGGTAAAACAAGCATTAACTAAAACACCGGTTCTCATAAGCCCTGATTTTTCAAAATATTTTTATATCTTCTCATTTGCATCAAAACATAGCATCGTTGTTGTCCTTTTACAGAAAAACCCACAAGGACAAGAGCAGCCTATTGCATTCTTTAGTAAGGCATTGAGGGATGCCCCTTTGAAGTATAACATTATGGAAAAACAAGCTTTTGCTTTGGTCAAAGCATTGAAAGACTTCAGAGTATACATCCTTCACTCACACATTATTGCCTTTGTCCCAAACTCAGTTGTTAAAGACATTCTAACACAGGACCCAGATGGTAAGAGAGGTAAGTGGATTGATGTTATTCTTGAATATGATTTAGAGATAAAACCCACTAAGCTCATCAAAGGCCAAGGTCTAGCTAAATTAATGGCTGAATCAAATTGTGAAGTTCTTGATATTAATATGATTAATGCTTTGGATAACCAAGAAGAATTCTCAACTCCCATTGTTGAAGATCATTTTGCGAATTCTCCTTGGTATACTGATATTGTTTATGTTTTGCTTAATTTAAACACACCTCCTGGTTTATCCAAAACAAAGGCAAGATTCCTAAAGTTAAAAGTTGTAAACTATTGCATTATTGATAAATGTCTTTATTGGAAAAATGCTAGTGGTATATTGCTTAAATGTTTGCCTGAGTTTGATGCAGAAAAGATTAAGCAAGAATTCCATGAAGGAGAGTGTGGAGGCCATTTGTACTGGAAGTCAACAACCAACAAAATTTTGAGGGCTGGTTTCTATTGGCCTACTCTTTTTCCTGATGTACACAAACTGACAACCACTTGCCATAAATGCCAATTGTTCAAGGGCAAGAGAAAATTACTACCCCTTCCTCTGCATCCAATTACTGTTGAAGCCCCTTTTCAACAGTGGGGACTTGACTTCATAGGAGAAATCCATCCCTCATCTTCTGCCCAGCATAGATGGATCCTTACTGCCACAGACTATTTCACTAAATGGATAGAAGCCATTCCTTGTAGGCAAGCCAATGATTCAGTTATTATAAAGTTCATAGAAACCAATATCCTTTCCAGATTTGGCTATCCTACCAAGATCATCACAGATAATGCAGCAGCATTTGGATCAAAGAAAATGGTTGAATTCTGTCACAAGTATCAGATAACATTGGGACACTCCATAGCCTATTACCCTCAAGGTAATGGACTTGCAGAATCTTCCAACAAAAGCTTAGTGAACATAATCAAGAAACTGTTGGAGGACAATAAGAAGTCTTGGCACATAAAGCTGATCCATGCACTTTGGGCTGACAGATTAACTTTGAAGAAATCTATTGGTATGTCACCCTTCCAGCTTGTGTATGGTACAGATGAAATTTTTCCTAACAGCCTTGGTGTACCAGTTATGAAGTTAATTCAAGAATTGCAGACTGAAGAAAATGACATAATCAGAAGAATAAATCAAACCATTCATCTTCAGCAAACCAGAGAGGAAGTGTATAACAAAGCATTGCAGAAGCAAGATAGTATCAAGAAGATCTTTGACAGAAGAGCAAAAGCCAGCAATTTCAAAATTGGGGACAAATTTTTAAAGTGGGACTCAAGAAGGGAAGAAAAGGGCAAGCATGGAAAATTTGACAATCTATGGCTTGGCCCTTACTCTATTCATTCAGTTGCTGGTAATAATGCATTTTTCTTACAGGAACTGGATGGAACAGAATTGTTTGGGGGTCCTGTCAATGGCAGGATGCTTAAGCATTACCTCTCTTGATCCATTTTTGTTTTGAAGCCTTTTTGTCTTTTTTCCATTATAAATATCTCATCCACCATCACATTCAAAGTTATAAAAAAGATAAAAAATACAAAAAAAAAGAGAGAAAAAATGAAAAGAGGGCAGGAATGAAAACAAGAAAGGCAAGGCCCCATGCCAAGAAAAAGAGAAACAAATCTGAAAATGTGCAAGCTCAAATGCCACTCCTGCAAAAAACACTTCTAGTTAGTCAAACAGCCTAATCTTGACTAATTAGCTTTTGAATTTTTTTGCTGATAGGATAGCGAATGTGATTTTCCAAACTGTTCAATCTTGACTTATTGGTAGATAAATTAGGATAGAAATTGAAGGTTCAAATAAACTCAAAATCTGAACCAAAGTTTCCAAATAGATGATGACTCAAAACTGTTTTATTTTCTGAGTCAAACAAATGTAAATCTGGTTCTAATCAGCTCAAAATCTGAACCAGAAGAGCTCAAAGAAAAAACAAAAACAGAGCTGTAAAAAGAGAAGGCAGTGCTTCAATATTTTCAGATCTTAAGCCTTCCATTTTGTTTTTATTTTTCTGCAAATAATAATCTATGTGCAGCTTGTTTTTATGCCATAGATCACAGCAAGTCAAACAGCTTAATCTTGACTTGACTGTTTTTAAATTTCTTCTTTAGAATTTAGAGAATGAAAGTCTGTTGGACAGTTTAATCCCAACAGACAGTAGATTAGGTAGAGAAATATTTGAGCTCAATTGTTTAATCTGAGTTCAAGGAGAAATAAGCAGTAGAATTAGATTAGTTTTTATGCTTTCAAAAAAATAAAATGTTGTGAAAAGAGTTTTCCAATCCAAGTGCACTCTGGTGAAGAAAAAATGTTAGATCAGTAGGATTGGGTAGGTAGAAGTTGTATTGATGAAGCCCATTTGTTCTTTCATAACTGGTATTATTTTTCAGAGCAAAGCAAGAGAAATCCAAAGGATCAGGCACAAGTCAGCATCCCAAAAGAATCAAGTCTAAATTCTTGATGCCTTCAAGAAGGCACCATCCCCAAGTGGAGCCACTGTTAGCCACCCATATTTTTCTGTCATATCAGCTAGTGGCTAAATGATTCTTGCAGCCTTCAAGAAACAAATTCAGCCCTGAAATTGTTGATGCTTGAAGTCTTTTTGATGAATCCATAACTGTTGGTTAATCTTCACAACTGTCTCCCTCTTCAAAGCCTCTGAAATCCTATAAAAATCCACAGTTGGATACTTCTGCAAAGGACCCTTTTCCCTTTTTCTTCTTCCCACCACTAACCTCATTTTCTATTCTCCATTTCCCATGAAAACCCCACAATTTCATGTTTCTCCCTTTTCATTTCATTAAAATCCCTTTTATAAGGTTAAAACCCACTATTTTGACCTTATCGAAAACCTTCATTTCCCTTTGAAAACCATTAAAAAACCATAGAAATGCACATTTCCTATGCGTTGGTCTTAAGCCCCTTAGGCTAAGCCCCCTACCTCTTTTCCTCCATGCACCCGAGCGCCAGAACTAACTGCAAGACCCTCGGGCGCTTGTCCATTTTAATATTATTTCTCCGCCCAAAAACGTTGAAAAAACCTTTGAATGTTATAAAAACCCGTCATTTCATTATTTTTATTAAAAACCCGCCTGTGCAATTGTGGAGCGATCTCAGCCATTCATCCAATCCACAGATCAATGGCGCGGAGCGCAAATTACCTTGTGGACCCCACCTTTCCCCGCGTTGTTTTCCAAAACCACGGTTTATTCCGCACCACTCTTCGGGCAAAGGCTGTTTTGGCCCGAGGCCCAGCAATTCCACACACTGCCTGATGCGTGTCCTCCGCCCTGTTTCAAAACCGCCGCATAAATTCAGTCCCCCGCGCGTTATCCGTCAAACCATAACCGCCCAGCGGAATCGATGATAGCCGTCCGATCTGGGCCTGATGATCCAACGGTCAGTGCTAACCAGAGTTGCACGATGGGTAATGAAGGTGCACGCGTGCTAAACAGGCCATCGCTGCACGGAAATCACATCTCCGCCGTCGATCTGATCTGATCGACGGTCCAAAACTCATCCTCCAGATTCCCTCCGTTTGACTTTCAATGCCCCCTAATTTCATCTTGACCGTCCAAACTGAATCAGATCAACGGCGCAGTTTCACTACGGGGGTATGCCCCCGAAATTTTTCCTCTGTACATCCGAACCCCCCGTAGTCATCCCCGACCGTCGATCTCGGCGCGAATCGACGGCTCTGATTTAATCCTCCTCCCCCCATGCTTTTTTTACCATTCTAAGATTAAATCCCAGCCGTTGGATGATGCCATCCAACGGCCCACGCTCCTTCGCACAGTCCCCGATGCAGTAAACCAAATACGCAGGATTATATAACATTTTTTCATGTTTTTTGCAGGTTTGAATGTATTTTCTGTCATTTCCAAAGAAGATCCGGTGACTGAGGGTGACGACCCTCCCTTGTTCGATTCCTCCGAGGAAGTCATCCACAGGGTTTAAAATCACGTTATATTGGTGTTTTCACAGACATTGATGCCT
Organism: Pinus albicaulis; assembly: GCA_034641835.2. Taxonomy (NCBI): domain Eukaryota; kingdom Viridiplantae; phylum Streptophyta; class Pinopsida; order Pinales; family Pinaceae; genus Pinus; species Pinus albicaulis. The sequence goes on along the minus strand of JAXQQM020091806.1, from coordinate 29,370 downwards.
TACATACCCTGTGCAGCCCTGCACGACAGAAAAACCAGGAAGATCAATGCAGAGAAAGAGTATCAGATGTTGAAAACCAAAATGAACCAGAAGCAGAGGATTAATGGACAGATAAGTGGGGATTATGGCTAAGACAGTTATCAAAAGCCTAATCCCCAACTCAAACACAGTTTAAAAGAGAAAACCTAAAGGTGTTGATCAGACACATTGCCTCCACCGCCATATTTGAGGAAAATTGATTCCTCAACCACCGCAGTGCCACCTATTGCCTCAAAACACTCAATCAGAGGCTGAATTTATTGAACAAGATCAGATCTTTTGCCTCGAAGCAGCTGAGGAATTTACTTCTGCCTGAGATTTAATGACAGAATGTCCACAGAGTAACCCTAATAGTACACAGAGCCTCAAAAGGTCAACAAAGCTCCCACTGAGCTAAAATCATAAGTATGAATCAGTTAATACAGCGAAACACCTGTACAGTTTCTTCGTTGAGCCCCTCAAAGGCCAAAAGGACATTAATGCCTGTATTAATTGATCTTGAGATCTTTCATCAGATCTCACCTCCTCATTCTTCTATAAATAATTCAGTAGAAGATGAGTGATGGGTTGGTTGGTTGTTAATGTAATTGCTGAAGTATTGTAATCATAACTGAGCTAAAGGCTCTTGATTGTAGATAGGATTTCACTAGCTCTTGGAGCTCTGCTGGTAGTAGATAAGTTAGGTTTTGAAAGAAAGATGAATTGACACATTGGATTTGAAGATTGTAACCGTTTTGGAGCATCAATACAAGTTGATTTATGGGATCCTGGTCTATGCTGACGGTGATGTTGTTCTTACTATGACTTGTGTTTTATTTCTGTTTCCATTTTGTTTCATTTTCTGCTATAAAGAACAGTTTAAACAGACTTAGGACCTATTGTATACCAGTAACCTCCTCTGGCTGAGAAATCTTTATTTAGATGTTTTCTTCTATCTGTGTTATTTGGAAATGATTAATTCAGTTTAGGCATAGGCATGTTGGCGTTCCCTCATCTTATTGCCTTGACTGAATGTTATTTTTAAATGTTACTTTCAATATATGTTGTGTGAAGATGAACTGAGGAAATTAAGGTTAGCCCTGAGTCCCTTTCTTATTTTCTCAACTATTTGATTGTTTCCCTTAGGATGTGTCAAAAGCTGACTAGTTTCAAAGTACTTATCAGATCTTAGGCGTTTCTGTGTTATCTTTGTGATTATCTTGGGTGTAACCAAGTAAAGAAGAGCTAGGAGAGGATTTGTGGTGAGCCCGGCCCATTAGTCTCTACTCCAAAGGTTGCCTTCAATTTTCCCTTTGTTTTTCATATGTTTTCTATTGGAAGTGTATCAAAGGCTGGCTAGTTTCAAAGTACTTACCAGATCCTAGTTTGCTTTCATGTCTTTCTTAAGTGCCTGGTCAAAGGTTGGATAGTTTCAAAGTACTTACTAGACCCTAGGCTTCTCTTTGTTCTGCATCTGTTTGTTTTCCCCTCTTAATGTATCACTCCATTCCATAAATAAAACCTTAAAGAGATCCTTAGGCATAGATGACTTGCCCCATAGACCACTCTTGAACCTGATTTGCTTCAATTAAATCCTCTTATGACTCCATAGCCCAATGGACCGAAAACCTGCCATCATCTTTCATCTTAGCCAAAGCTTACTCTTGTTGCTTGCAACTTTTCACTTTTGAACCTATTTTGCATATAGATCTTTTCGCCTCAGACAGCAATTATGTTCAACCATCCAAACACAAAAACAAATCCTTGACCATCATAACTAGCCTAATATCATTACCTTAAGCTTTTCAAAGACAAATCCATCTTTGTACATATTGGAGAGATCCCTCTCTGGATTCAGGAGGGCTAGATCCTAGAATCCCAAAGTTGGTTGAAACGATGTTAACTCTGTGATCGGACTTTTCCAATCTTGCTTATTACAGAGACCTAACAGACGGGGCATCGCCTACAAAAAAGGATAATATTAAATTCTAATTGTTAGTTTTTAAATATCATTGAACTAGTTTGGTAATATTAATAAAAAAAATTGCAATGAGATTATTTACCTGGTGCACTGTTGTCGTCGCTGACCTAGTTGCGTAGTCACGATGTCTGGTCTCATCCAGTGACGGGGCATTGCCTACAAAAACAGATAATATTAAATTTTAATTTTTAGTTTTTAAAGATCATTGAACTAGTTCGGTAATATTAATAAAAAAAATTTCAATGAGATTATTTACCTGGTGCACCAGTTGTCGCCGCTGACCTAGTTGCGTAGTCACGATGTCTGGTCTCATCCAGTGATGGGGCATCGCCTACAAAAACAGATAATATTAAATTTTAATTGTTGATTTTTAAATATCATTGAACTAGTTCGGTAATATTAATAAAAAAAATTGCAATGAGATTATTTACCTGGTGCACCAGTTGTCGTCGTTGGGACTGTTGCCCTGTCTTCCTCTATGGTGGTAAGATCCTCAAGGGAAACATTCTCTGTCATTTAAACAAAAAACTTTATAAGGACAACCATCAAGGTATAATTAGAAAAAATTATAAGTGGAAATTAATTACCGTCACAACCCTCACTGATAGTAGCATTGTCGGCCTGGTCCTCACTACAATGATCAGGTTGCACGTGAGGATCATCTACATCTGGCTCTAAAACTGGGTTATTTGCCTCGTCGGTAGTGCTTCTCCCCTTATTTAAACAAAGTTGCTAGACATTAAATTTATGGACGAAAACAAACATATTGAAAGGTTAATGTTTTACCTTATCAGGCATTCTGGATCTTGGGACCTTCCCCAAGCTTCTGCGACGTTCAACTACGGCTTGATAGCCGAAATGGAAAGTGATATTTTTATCTTCCTCTGTAGTTTCTGTTCCGAAGTCATCACCCTACATTACATATGATTGTGTATTTTTAATCATATTTGATAGGATTACAAAAACGTTGGAAGGAGATACAATTAATTATAAGATGTTTAGCTACTTAATTACAATTCTTGCGGCTAATTTCAAGTAGCCGCCCTGGCCTAGCTTGTGATGGCCCTTTTTTTCAATCCTAGCTTTGGTTGCCTTTGAGGTTTCAGGAAACCTAGAATCAAAAGATTGAAGTCAGATATGACGTAGTACACTTTTATTTTAGACAGAGAAAATTAAAGCTATTGAATTAAAGTTGTAATTTACCTTGCGGGTCCAGTTGGAATTTTTCCTTCTTTCTTTGCCCTTTTCTCTTTTCCATCATGGATGAGTGCTCTCCACTCACTCTCTGGAACTGTGAGAGGACACTCGTATCTAGGGTTAAATTGCAATTGCATCCTATAGGTGTCCCTGGTATATTACAAATATTTGTCGGCTACCCGAGCCACCGCTGTTTTGTCAAATGTGCCGACCTCAAAAAGGGCTTCTAGATAATCTAGAAGTTCTTTTTTCAAGTTGGAATTCTAGAAATTCCACCCTATGTGTATGGTTGGGCCAAAAATTACCAACGCATGGCTCTCCAAAAACCTATAGAACTCATTGTTTCCTACACAGAAAAAAAAGATACTATCATTAATTTAAAAATAAAAATCATGATAAATATGTTTTAGATAAAGTACATGAAATAGTTAAAATATTAAAATTTACCTGAGAGTTGTACATGCTTTATAGGGACACCTTCATCGTTCACCAACAACGTGCCATTAATGGTCCCTGTGGAGCTGACACGTGTAGCTCCAGGAAACGCAATAATGTAGTTGGCCATATCGGCCTCATCATTGCCAACACGTTCAGCGGTTGGCTTGGTGTCTGCTTGGGCAGGGTGTGTTTCTTGGCTAGCACCTAAAGGAGTAGAAGGTGTACGAGAGGGTTGTTAGGAAATCTCTTGCCCTTGTGTCCCACTACCACCAACACCGGGTTCAGCAAATGCCAGAAAACGCTACATACAAAAGAACTTTTTGTTAGTTTAGTCAATGTAAAAATTAAAAATAAAACTATCACAATTCATCTCATGCAGAACAAAAAAAATATCCTTTTGACTTTTTATTATTACCCGATATGTTTCTAGCTGGCTCATAAGTTTTTTTATCCTCTCTTCTGTTTCAGGTGTTTGAGGCGCGTCTATCAAAGTATTAAATTCTGACCTTGCATCTCGTGCCTTTTTTCGCAACAAGAACACTGGAGATAGAGATGAAGAAAGCTCTTCCTCAAAGAGGGAATCATCAGGTGTACCATGGCTAGGTGTCTGCATATTTGAACAAAATTAATATTATTTCAATTATGTAAATAACTAAAATACCCGAAGATAGAGCAATGCTGGCACTTTACATGTTCTTCCGCTGGCCTCTTTCCGCGATCATCCCGTCTCTGGGTTGTTCCTGCACTGCTCTCATCAGTCTGCCACATTGCAATAAAATTATAAATGTAAAAACTTGAAAACAATATCTAACTTGAAAACAAAAAATGAAAACTAAAATAATTTCTAATAAGACACCGAAAGACAGAGTTAGAGTTTCAAATATGCCTTGCATTGAATTCAATCCTGGAAACATGTCATTGCACATTAAGGCACCCAAACAAGAGACGAGTTGACAATGAAGACCTTATCGAATATATTGTTGGAGCAACTTCTAGTAAACTTGTTGTGAAGACCTTGAGGACATTTTTGGAGCAACATTGTTGAAGCTGATGGTATAGCATCGTTGGAGACGATCTTGAAGGGCCTTGAAGTGAAGCTTTTGGAGCAACTATTGAAAAATCCTTAGAGCATTTAAGTAAGGCACTTTCTATCTTCCATCAAATTTTTCCTTTCAATATCCTTTAAACGATTTTGTTGATATTTAATGTTTGAAATCACGTTATAATTCCTTGATTATATGTGTTTGGGGACTTTCCCTTTGAAATTACCCAAAAATACCCCGGCAATTTTATCTTCAGGATGCATGTCTGACCCTATTGTTCAATATTTTGATTGATAGTAGTAAACATAGAGAGTTAGGGGGCTCTTGACTTGGTTTGGTTGGGCCATTAGATCCTTAACATCTACTAGGGAGAACCCCCCTTGAGTTGGAGGAGAGCTAGCCCGAAGTGAAAAGAGGTTGGTGAGGTGACAATGGGGCTATTGAATTACACATGGTATCACACTTTAGCTTTAGGACTTTATCTTGAGAAGTGCGAGATTTTTCTATATCAATTCTCAAATTTTTTACAACACTATAGTTAAGAACTAATAAGAAGTGATGTTGAGGGGGTTTTGGGTATAAGAAACAATACCATTTAAAAACTAGTGTTCTCAGTCCTTGGCATTCCTTCACCTAGGCCTAGGGGCACACTAGAATAATTTCACACTAAACCATGCAAACTTAAAAGTAACTTAATAGATCCATAAATTAATAATAATCATAATTCCTAATTTCCTATTGTACGATATGATGCAAATTATTCAAACATGAAGAAATGAAGACATGCAATGTCTGAATTTCAAGATTGATGAACCAATACAAAAAGTTAGAAACTACAACTTTGATTCAATACTCTGTGTCCTAACTCCAGGAAGGAATCTAGTTTGTAGTACAGAACATGCATCGTGTATTATCAATTCTTAATCGACAACAACTAAAGGACATCTACCTCATCAATTCCTTCCCATTTTGTGTTTTTATGTTATATTCCTTATAAAAGTGTCAAATTTCTCTCAAAGTAAGCAACCACCGAATAAAATAAAAAATAGTTGAGATATGATTGAGAAATGGTCATTTATTTCTTGAAAGGATCTTCACAATTTCTTTGGTTGTTTTTCATCTCAAGAAACAAGAAATGACCTAAGAAACTATCGTGATGTAATATAAGAAACAACACGGCGCAATGGCCATTTTTAAAGCCAAATGATGTCCATTGAGGACATGGCCTTTATTTGGTTCCTCTTTCATAGGAGTTTCAGGTAGAAATGGAACTTTGTTGTACCATTTCCAGTATTAAAAAGGGAAAACCTTCTTTTTCCATGGGAAATAATTTACCTTTCCTTTTTCAAGATAATCTAAATCACAAAAAATATGAACTATATTGCACACATTCTTGGATAATGTGAAAGTGGAAAAGGAATACCCTACACAAGTGATGCACACATGTACATTTGAACACTAATACATTTTTGTATTTGAAATGCAATGCTTGTTTTCATTTAAATGTAGGGTTTTTAAAGCAAGGAGAAATAATGGCTGCCAAATTAATAAGCGTTTCTCTGGGAAAAATTTAAATCTTGTATTGGGTGATGAAGATAATAGATGGTATTGAATCTTGATTCTTGACATCTAGAGAGAACCCTACAGCCTAACACAATCCAATGGAATTGACCAAAAAAACCCAAATAGAGTCAACCCTACTATAGGAGGAAGGGCATGCAGTAAGAACTTACCATTTTGCAAGAGCTGAGGGTGAATGCTATTCTGCAAGAGCTGAGGGTGAATGTTGTTCTGCAAGAGCTGAGGGCGAATGCTGTTCTGCAAGAGTTGAGGGCAAACGCTGAGGGCGAATGCAGGGCGAATTATGTTCTGCAAGAGCTCAGGGCGAATGCTGAGGGTGAATGCTGTTCTGCAAGAGCTCAGGGTGAATGCTGAGGGTGAATGTTGTTCTGCAAGAGCTCAGGGTGAATGCTGAGGGTGAATGCTATTCTGCAAGAGCTGAGGGCGAATGCTGTTCTGCAAGAGCTGAGGGCGAATGCTGAGGGCAAATTCTGTTCTGCAAAAGCTGAGGGTGAATGTTGTTCTGTAAGAGCTGAGGGCGAATGTAGGGTGAATGATGTTCTGCAAGAGCTTAGGGTGAATGCTGAGGGAGAATGTTGTTCTGCAAGAGCTCAGGGCGAATGCTGAGGGCAAATACTGTTCTGCAAGAGCTCAGGGTGAATGTTGAGGGCGAATGCTGTTCTACAAGAGCTGAGGGCGAATGCTGAGGGAAAATGTTGTTCTGCAAGAGCTAAGGGTGAATGCTGAGGGCGAATGTTGTTCTGCAAGAGCAGAGGGTGAATGCGCGCATGATATCAGACGTTAATGTAGCTATTGCAACAGATATAAGTTTCGTATTTTTAATAAAATCATTTTTATGTAGCGCGCATATAAGTTTCATATTTTTATGTAGCGCGCATATAAGTGTCATTATACCGACGGCAGACAAAGCGTCGCTATTGCGACGGATGCCTCCAAACGTCACAATTGCGACACCTAGACATTGTGTCGCACTTGCAACGTTTGGAGGCAGCCGTCGCAATAGCGATGCTTTGGGGCATAGTGTCCCAATTGCGACGTCTTCCTCCAAATGTCGCAATTGCGACACTTTGTCTAAGTGTCGGTATTGCGACACTTTTCTATAAACGTCGATATAGCGACGGTTTCGGGTGGGATTGAAAAAATTTGGGGAAATTTCCGAAATTTGGTCCAAAGCGTCAAAACCAAGTGTCGGAAATTCCCCCAAATGTACTAGTGATTGGCTGCTCTAGATAGGCCTCATTCTCTTGCTGGCACCTGATGGTCCTGGTGGCCCCTGGAACTTCTTTGAAGCATCTCACCTTTCAAAATTCCTCTTTTGGCTCTTCAAACCTCACCATTAGTTCCATAATTTCCGAAACATTCAAAATTGACTATTGGATTCCTGATAAAGGCCTCTATCTGCCCTGGCTAAGCCTCTTTCTGTTGATGGCCCCTGGTGGCCCTAGTGGCCCCTAGAACTTATTTGAAGCTAAAGCATGCTCATAAGTTATCTGATGGATCTAAAACCCTCACCAATGAATCTGGAATGTCTGATAAAGTTGAAATTGACTAATCACATGCTCAGAATGGTTGAATCTAGCTCAAGATAAAGCCTAATCAATTTTTGTCCAGTTACCCCCAAATCAGCTCCACTAAAAATGGAGCAACTATAGTTAAAATTCCAAAAATAGGAAGGTCCGCCAACATTGGCGCCTCTGCCATAAAAACTTCCATCGCTAATTGTTAGCATTAAATATGGGCTGTTAGCATTGGGCACATGACCCCAAAATGCACGATCTTCATAACTGTTATCATAACTATCGGAGTGGAACTCCGCTTGAACCTTGTGATAAGTTTCCATAACCCCGATTGAGCATTGACTGCGTGGAAAATGTTAACCAACACATTGCATGTGATAATTTTAAATGTGAGATTATTGAAGGTTGTGTTTGGGATTTATCCCTTGGTCTTGGGTGAAGGCCACATGGGGAGGGGCTGGCCCCTCTGCTCCTTTAAATGTGATTTCAACCAACTTCAAATATATTGTGCAAACTAATACGGTTAAGAACCACAGCTTAGCGGAGATGGTAAGATGTGGGCGTGTTTTGCAGGAGGTTGCGTGATCGATCCTCCATCCCTCCATGAAAATTTTTCCTCAACCTTCCAGGGCCACGTGGCAGCTCCTAATTGACTCAAAATCTGTATGCCCAATAATAAGGTTCCACTTGTCCTTCAACTACTGGTTCGAAAGGAATATTTTGGGGAATATTCTAAGGAATATTCCCTGGAATATTTTTTTTTTTAATATTCAAATGTCAGTCAAACCTGGTCAAAGGTCGAAAATTGTAGTTTACTAGACTTTTCAAATCGTGATAACTTCTTCATATGGTGCCAGTTTTTCGAACCGTTCAAGGCACCCAAATCAGGAAGACGAGATCTATCTGGTTGCTTAGGCTTGACACACTTTTGAGAATTTTGAAATTTGAGCTATCACTTAGGTCCTTGATCCAAATTTGATCAATGGGAGCATCCAAAAAATACACAGTGCACAATTCAATTTGCAGTGAGTGGTGACAATAATGGTTAGGTTGTCAAGGTGGAGGCTATGACAACACTAGAAAAGTGAGTGAGTAGGGAACAATCATAGAGGAGATGGAGTAAGTCAGTTGGCTACTAGAAGCATGTAGCCATTGGGGCTAGGTTTATAGAGTAAACATCCACCAAGAGTGAAAGGGGTATAACCAAAAACCTACTATATATAGTCTATACCCATTGGTAGGGGACTAGTTATGAGGAGAAACTAGATCCACAAGCGAAGAGAATCCAAGTCATGGGGGAAGTTCATAAATGGAAAACAATTTGTGGATTTGGAAAGGTTGTGAAGGGGTTGAGTGGAAAATGTGCAATGATGGAAGGATGCATGGAAGATAGATCCATATGAAGTAGACTGTAAGGTCCTAGAGATTAGCAGAGAGTAGCCCTCAAAGAGAGGGATGGAGACTATAGAAATGATCCAAGTGGCTCCAAAGACACATAGGACAAAGTGGGCTTATCAAAGCTCAAAAATCAAAGTGATGCAAATGTGGCAAACTCAGTTTCAAGTTGAAGATCTCGTCGTCCTGATCGCACAGTGTGAACTGTTCGTCAAACCGAGTTCGTATGTGAAAGTTAGAGTTGGTCAAAGTTCTAAGGTTGACTGGATGACTTGGCAGGTTAAGGAGGCAGTATTTTTGCAATTTTCTGGTGGTCAGATTCTGGTCAGCTCCGGCCAGATTTCGGGAAAAATTGTGGGACATTTAAAATGTCTCCTTCGGTCTAAAAACTAAATTTTAATTTAAAAGGGGTTTTTTTATTAAAATCAACAAAAATATATAAAATTGGAGGGGCAGGCCATGACCCCCACCCCCCACCAACCAACATATCAAAAAAATTATTTAAAAGGGACGACAGCCATGACCCCACCAGACCCGCTCCATATGCCACCGTTTAAAACCATAAAGTTGGTGGGCAAGCCATCTTCGGTGGACCCGGCCCACGCTACCCCTCCATACTCCATTACAATCCACGCAAATGGTTGGGGTGGCCGCCTAATGTGGGTCCAGCCCCCCATGTATTTTTAAATAAAAAGAAATGGGTGCCCATTATGGAGGGGATGGGATTTGACCCTTTGACCTCCCTCCAACGAAATTTCCAAATTTACCATTGCGTTAACCACCTTTCTTTGGTTTATCTACTCGATATTTTATATTTAAGCCTAGTTTCTCTGCAATGCACCAAGGCAGGTCGGAGAGGAGAGAGCACGCAGTTCAAGAAATATTATTATTTTATTTGCATGCAAGTGGAACCCTGAGCCAGATGCAGATGCAGTGGAACCATTATTGAGCCTCATTTCCAGAGGGGCCAAATTTTCCCACTGTCTAAATTGGACAAATTTTATATGCATTTTGCACCTCTCGGCAACATGAGTCTGATGGCAATGTCAATTTCTGCAACATAGGTCTCAATTTTTTAGTCATTTTCTGGAATGGAATGAAGGTGTTAGATTTCATCATGTGGACAGTCAATTTCTTGCCATTTGGCGCCACATTTTCGATGGTGCATTAAAATCTAGCAACTGAGCAACTTATTCTTCAACCAACATCATATTTGAGGTATATGAAGTGTTGTTTCCATGTACTTCATTGATTATTGTTGTAGGATTATGTCATGTCGATTCCTACTTGATGTAAGATGAGAAATCTTTATGTGTATTGATGTGGTATGTATTTATCATGAATGTTGATTTATGTTGTGAGATCCCTTTGTTGCCTTGATGGAGGGATACTCTTTGTCACCATGTGTGAAGTTGTCATGCTGATAGGAGGTTTGTGATGAGTAATATTTCCTTTTAACGGAACGTCTCGTGGAGAGACTTTGCCACTCATGTTGAGGTATTTTCCTTATATGACAAGTCAACATCATCCATGTACATTATCACCAGTTACAACACCAAATTAAGTGCCCAACATCATCGAGACATCAAGGCTCGAAGACGTAGTCCACACTGGACAAACTCCATTATTAAACCTATTGTGTTTTTTGTTGTGTTTATTCACATGTGTTCCTCTTCATTATATATGCATGTGTTCATTAATTCTTTTGATAAATTTTCATTGTAACACACTAGCCGAAGCAAAAGGTCTTGGTTAAAAGGGTAGCAAAAATTTGCCTGGATCAAGAAATTAGGGTGTAATAGTTAGAAGGTTTTAGTGATTTCCTGATTTCATAATGGCATCAAAAAAATTTTATGTTTGAGGATAGGTTAGATAGGGCCTAAAACTTTATTCCATGGAAGGCGAGGATAATGTTGGTTTTTAAAGAGAATAGCCTGTGGGAGTTTACAACCACCTAAATTATAGTTCCTTAAAATGGTGGAGATATGGTAGCCCATGAACTGAAATATGTAAAAGTTATATGTATCATCACATATGGGTTGAATGATCATGTGATCCCTCCCATATCAAGCAAGGATAGTGCCTATGATATGTGGACTTTTTTTGTGGATAAATTCATTTTTCAGACAAAATCAATCTCCCTAGACCTAGTAGCTTAGTCTAGAAACAAGCAAGACAAAACCACAATGTTTTTCCTTATATATGTTTACAATATGGAAGGAAAAATTACTTGGAATCCAATGCAAGCTTCCTCATTCTCCCTAGTTATTAGCTCCAGCTCCAACTCCAATTTCTAAAAGTGGAACAAACAAATCATCCAAAACAAGCAAGAGAACATAAATATACAAGATAGCATATATAAACAACTCTAAACAAGAAATTAAGGATTCATGTTATACATATGCATAATCAAGACATAATGTATAGGATAAACAATGAACTTTTGTATTAATAATGGCACGAAAATATTACAACCCTTGTAGGCCTTGACCTTGTGAAACTCTCTCAGCTTTCTTGTCCTTACTTTTCCACAATGGTAAGCCTTAAATCACACCCAAAGCACATGGGTGGAATATGGACCTCTAGACACAAATGAGCAGCAAAAAGTCATAATTCAGATTCTCCAAAATCCAACTCAGACTCTATGGCAGGTGCTGGATTTATAGGGTAAATTAGGTGGTTTTGGATTTACCATTCTAGGATGTATATCCACTTTAGAAGTAGATAAGAGACAAGACCTCATAATTAGGATTTTGAGATCAGATCCAATAGTAAATGGTTAAATCCACTCTCGAATCTTCTAGAGAGAGAAACTTTGAAATTATTTCATATTTTTCCCCATTTCCAGTTGTTCATCACACTTTTTTTGAAGGAAAACAGTGATGACCAGTGCAGGTTGCATGTGTGTAGACTACGCTATCATAGGTTCTCTTAAAGGCTAATTACAGTAATCTCTCAAATTAGGATTATTTTCTAATGTAATCTAGGATTCTTGTAACTTATGGAAAGAGAATTATTTTGGCTTTGTAAGGGATGGTCGAAAGTGTAAATGGATGATGATAAATCCGGGTTCAGGACCATTTGTTTGAATGCGACAAAATTACTTGTAATATATTTCCCCCTTAAGTACAAAGTCAAAAGTTGTGGCTAAAAATTGAAGTGATTTACCATGTAAAAAGTCCAAATAAAGAATCAATTTGTTGATACCATCAATTTATTGTTACAATATATTATCACCATTATATCACTGTTGAGGGAGGCATACCCATACTCAGCATATAATCCATTTTACATGTACAATGATCAAACTCGCGTTCACTGATTACACATTTTGCTTGGAATGCTTGGATGACTTTCTATATAAGCATAGCCATCATACTTTGTAGATATTGTATGAATCCTAAAATTGTTTTCGTAATGCATGAAGCTAGATCTAGGGTATTATACCTCATCACTCGATAATATGAGTCTAACGATGTGATTATATGTGCTAGAGTCAAACATGGTAGAAACCATCCAATTATCGTCCAATGATGAAAGCCTTTAATAGATGTGAGAGGAACCATCGATAATGATAATGTCCCTCAAGGTACTAAGCGCAATCTATGAGGTGTGAATAAATGAGATGAATTTGAACACAACACAGAATATTCCCGTTAAAGTGCAATGATGAGAACCTGACACTGAAAGCAAGGAAACTTTCCATTAGGGTATGCAAATTCCAAGGAACTAGAATGGGCTTCTAAGTCAACATCCTAGATAATGTTTTGATGTCGATGGGAAGAGGCATGTCGCAGGAGGGCCTTAATGTATCCCCCATCAATGAAATGAAATGGGTATCAAGATTTGAGATAGAATGTGATGACTCAAATCTAGTTCAGGGGTGACACACATGAAGGAAGGCTAAAGGTATTGTAGCAGATGTAAAATAAGGGTGAACTTATCTTGAAAATAATAGTGACACTTTATGGAATTGGAAACATTTACTCAAAGACCCATCATTAAGGCTTTCAATAAGGTGTGATCGACATAGAGGAAAGAAAATTCCCCAACCCAAAACAATCACGAAGGTGCAAGAGTGTCATTTTCAAGAGTGGCTCGCCTCCATAAACATGTTTCATGTATTATTTCCCAAATTTCCCCACAATTTTTGGAAAGTACCTCTTTATATTTTTACAAGCTTGAGGAGGATAACATATGCTTGACTTGTAATTTCATCCTTTAGATGAATCCATATGAGTATTTTTAACGAAACCTGAGAAGGAGTGGTTCGATATCATCATGCTTGATGATTCCTACATTTTTTATGTTTTTACGAGACTTCCAACGAAGGCATAACTCGACTTATTTTTCATATTTAGAGACTTTGAAAAAGAAGCAAAAAATAAAACTCTAAGAGGTTGCTTTTCATAAATTTAGTCCCTTGGGCCCTATTGACGGGAAAAATTGTACTACCGACAACAAGGGAGTCTCCCCAGTGAAAGGTCCCAATTAGACCTCACACCGTTTGGGATAGGAGCCCCATCCGGTATGTGGGCCTAGCTGCCACCATAAGTGTTTCCACTCTTGGTTGTTGGATGAGAAGGTGATGGAGCAGAGGCAAAGGTGAAACGACTAATCAATTAAGAAAAATCAGCCCAAGACTGACGAATAGAAAAAGATACAAGCGAGTCTAAGCAGTAAAATAAAATGGGGGTATGTTGTGAGTGGGATCAGTGAGCCAAAAAAACCAGTCAGACATACATGAAAGAAAACATGCCAGAAGTTAACTGCAAAGTAGTTCACAATATATCACTAATGTGGAAAGGAACAAATAAACACTGATTCAAGAGCAAACGTACATGCAACCACTGTGAATTAGTTCATGATCAATTGCATGCATGAAAGCATCCACACAACATAGTGAAATATTAGACAGCTAGTACTATCACTACAAACAAGCACATGAATCGGTGCCAGAAAAAGAATATATTATTTATGCTACTGCAACGTCAAATACATTTTTACAACTCGTCAAAACCTGTGGAACATGGGATATTCATCTCAATGCATGATACAAAAACCCTAGCCTCGCTACCTCTCTCTCTACTTGGTACCGAGAGTTGAGTGCCTTTAGCTCTCAAGCAACAATTCCTCTATCATACTGGCTTCAACCGCTGAGCTAAAATTCCCTTGTATCCTTTCTCGAAGTTTTACATATAGGCTAATATGACTCTTGAGTTTCCCTTGACTCTTAGTCTTCTCGACTATTGGGCTGGCTTGTGACTTGGACCATTTGCGACCTGCGACCAAGGGTTATATGTGACCTGCGACCTACAACCTGAGGTCCTCTACGACCTGTGACCTGGGGTTACTTGCGACTTGCGGCCTTGAGAAAACTGCAACCTGTGACCTGGAGCCATCTGCAACTTGCAACCTGTGACTTGAGGTCATCTACGGCCTGTGACCTTCAGTTTTTTCCCTTCTGCACTTCTCTTTTGGTAGGCTCAGACCTTGCAAAACAGAAATTCCTTTTCTTGCACAAATGACCAAGTGCTATATGTGTCTTTGAGCTTATTACGAGGTCCTTGGTGTCTTGAGAACCCGCCTTGCTTGCCATAGGAAACTCCATCCATGATGAGATTTAGCCTTCCTGCACAGATCAAAGTATCTCTTCCTTCTTTTCACTTTGAAACTGATTATACTTCCATAGTTGTCATTTGCAACATCATCCCCTTGGGTCGCTTTAGCTACCAACTCGGCTTGAGTGTTCGCCTAAGTGCTGGGGATTTGTCCAGGAAGCTTCAATCTTGCACAGAGGCATAAGCATCAATTAAACACCGAGACCAATGCACTTTCATTAAATGCAAGAAGTAAGTACTATATATAAAAAAGAATCCCTAGAAATTTCTTGCAATTTCACAATCATGAATTTGTATATTAACGTGTCTATTCTTTTAGCGTCGAGGTAACAATAATTGTTGCATTCACTTTCTGAAACTTTGACAAAGGAAGCCTTCACGTTATAAATATCAGAAGTGCACATTGCCACCACTAAAATAGGTCACAAGCCTACCTACCCCCTTTTCTTTCTCTATCACAAGGTGGTGCGACCTAAGCGGTAATACGACTTATTAGAGGTCGTTGAGTCGCATATCAAAAGATAATGAGATTTGGGTTGAGGAATTGTGACATGACCCAACGACTCGAGGGAGACTACGAGCTCCTGGTGGTCGAAAAATCATGATGTTGGTCTACTCCTCGATATCTGCGACTCAGCGACTCAAGGGAGAGTGCGACCTCTTGTCAGTCACAAGGTCGCAATGATGGATGACTCTGTCATGTCTGCGACTCATCGACTCAAGGGAGAGTGTGACCTCTTGTGATTTGCAATATTTCAATGATGGATGACTCTGTAATGTCTACGACTCAGCGATCCGTCACATTGGCACAACAATCGAACCTCCATGATGTCTCCCCAACACCCTGACGTTTGCGACCTGTAGTGTTTGATCTAAGTTAATAGCGGTCATGCAAAGGTGATCATCTGAGCGACATCCATTGATTGAGACAAGCCTTTGGTAGCTAAGGCTGGAGGTGAAACCTTTAACTTATCTTCACGGCACAACATGACTACACCAGTGCCTCAGTGTTGACGCTCCACGCGAGATGTGACTACTTCAACAACTTGCAGGTGGGCCTCTTAACCTTTTGAGGATCACTGTAGGCCTATTTCACGTTAATTTTCTTCTCTCCCAGAACGCTTTGCATCAAGAGGCACTACTGCTAACGATCCCTTACTATGTGCGCCATTCGTGTCACCTGAGGCTAAGCTTGCTAGATAATCGCAGGACTGTGTTGGAACACAACATGCAACTTCATCACGTTGTCAGTGATGTGAAAAAGCTGATCCTCGTGGTCTTACAGTGCAGCAAGAGGCTTCTGATCTCGACCCCTCCACCTCTGTGAAGATGGCATTGCGGATCTCCAATACACCAGCTACAAAATATCCTTCCATCCTTTCACTTGGTCGCCATCTCAAAACCCAGGCTTACATTTTCCTTAAACGCGACTTTCAATAGACTCGTGCCAAATCGTTTGATCAGGCCTATGGGAAGCATACAACTTCCCCTTTTTTTTTTAAACAGATGGTAAATTATTTATTCAAATTTGCAACATATTAGCACGTCCATCCAGTCGTTGTTTGCAAGGTGTAAGGGTCGTCGAAATCCCCCCTAAAACTTCTCTTCATAGTCCCACGCTTCCGCTATCATCTTCAACCTTCCCTCGTGATATCAACCCCTCCATGATATCAGTTTAAATACATACCAACAGAAAAATCTCTCGGTGTTTGTTTCATGTGGAGCCCTCACGTATCCATTCCTCCACCACACGTGTACTAGAGGCAGAACCTTTGAGTTGCACAAGTGTCCTGAGTGCACTACTCTTTTCGACTCTGTGTGGCATAAAGTGGCTGCAAGTTAGTTAAGATATATGTAACGATGCATGAGATTTGACATTAAACCAAGAAGCATGACAAGAACACACACATACATGTTCAATTTATTTTTCCATACCACTACCAATTTGTTAGTTGGGCCCCAAAACAAACTCGATCATCGTAATTGATGCAATATATAGTTATCTTCTCCTTACGAAGGGATGGTATGTGTTAATACTGGAAAATCGTACAGCAGAAAATGACATCAATTAATGTCAAGCCTAAGGATTTACAGGATAGGGATACATTATGGAATCAAGAAGTATTTAAAATCTCTAAGGTTTTGAGAAAATCAAATTTCAACTAGTCATAAATGCTCAAATGCGCACTTTTTCCTTCGAAAAGACCGCCTTCTGCGCGCACTGGAGCCCGGTAAGCGCGCTGGAAATGGAAAAAAGTCACTTTCCGAGACCACAAGCAAGCAAAGGACAGTTTCTCGTTATGTGAATGTTGCCTAAGGACAGCACCAGCGCCTCCTTAGGCATTGTGTGAGCACACAAAAGCATATTTGAGCACACAATGGAATCATGCCCCTCCCTTGGGTCACCATCCATCACGTACCAAGGGAGGGAAGGAGGATTTGAAGCTCACCTATATAAACCCACCAAGAGATGAAAAAATGGTGATCACAAGGTTATGCTGGCCAAAGTTGCCTAAGCAACACCAGCAGGTTGTGTGACCCAAGGAGCTGAAGCAAGAGAGGACTCGATGGTTGGCCACCCAACATCTTAGTCTACTGCAGCAGAGAGAGAGAGTTAGATTGCGTCAGAAGGCAGAACTTAAAGGACAAACATCCTTGCATCGGGTCCTAGAGCCATTTCCTAGGCCCTTTAGCAAGTGGGTAAGATTTTTTTTCATTTCAATCATTCAATAAGAAGAGGCCATCGAGTCGTTGCTTACCTTGTTACTGTTTGGAACTCTCTATTTAGCTTCTTTTGTGTTTTTAGTTTTAGTTTTTTAATAGAGCATACTTTAGTGTATTACTTCATTTAAGTTTTATACTTCTGAGCTCCCCCCAGATACTGCCTGTTACCTATAGTTTAGAGGGTATACCACACTCTCTAAAATCGTGTGATTTCATACACCCATGTGTCGAATCCACCACAAAAATATGTATCACCTATTGAATTCTCAAGAGAAAGGTGAGCTAACGGTGATGGATACATACGCTTGAGACTCTCTTCGTGAGGATTTAGGGTTTCAAGAAATGCGGGTAGAAGAGAAATCTTGCTACCTCTAAGAGTGCTCGAGGATACAACGACACATGCATAATATGGCCAATAGTGTGAACATATCCTTAGCAGATGCATGTTGATGGGAAGATAACTCTTGAAAAAAGCTACCTGATCAAACCTTAACGACCTTAGGGGGGCATGGGGACAACATCAAGGTTCGATAGAGCCAGGGAGGAGAGAAACTAATCGTGAAACTGATCAAAGCCCTAATGGGTTGAGTGATCATAAAAGGGGGGACCCAAAATTTGAATATACCTAGAATTTTGGGATGTTGTTGTAGCAGCTAAAATAGGCCCAAAAAGGAATAAAACAATACCCAGGATAACCTTTTAGCCATTCTTAACTAAATTATTCATCTTTTGTAAATAGTCCACCCAGTTCATAAAATAGTTAAACTTATACTGGGAAGATCCCTTTCATTCACTTGAACAAGTGTGAAAGAGACAAGTGCTCAGAAATATTTTCATAATTTGGGAGTCTAAAAAGATCTTAAAGAGGACTCCAGGGGGTTCATTTTTCATAAGTTGTAATGAACCTGGAAAAACGATAAAAGTATGCTCATTTACCAAATTAACCTGCATTAAAATTTTGATTTATAACCTATATCATGTCCTTTAGTTGTTACTTAACCTACTCAGAAAACAATAAAAATATTAAAAATATATGATATATGACAAAAATATACAATAAATAACAAAAATAGGAAAAAAATATTAAAAAATGACCCATTTAAGGAGTAAAAGTAACTTTATTTTTACCATTTTGAACAGCTCTAAGTGGGTTTTCACCTTGATTCTTCAGAAGATGATTGTGGCCAATTCCGTAGACGATTTTCATTGTCATCAATTCTAGACAAGAGATATTTCCTTCCTCTACATTTTCACGATTTTTGTTTTCCATTCCATGAATGTGAAGTTTTTTTAAGAATTTAGGAGGTAGATTTCTCCCTCGCCCCATCGTAGGCCTCCTATATCTAGAGGTGCGGTGACGCATTTTTGTTTTAACTGAAAAGTGCAACTCATCACAATTACCCTAAAGCTACTTGTTATGGATCGAATGTCCATGAACACGTTGTGAGATGAGCACAAAAGGGTTTCAAAATTTTGGATTTTAAGCTATTTTTCCCAAAAATTTCACATTTGTGATCAAATGTGTTTCTTCCTTGCCATTTGTAAGTGTTTATTGAAGTGAAAATGGTGCTCACTTGTAAAGAAAGAGAGCATGAAATTCAGGATGTGATAGCAACAAATGATCCAATGATAGTTAATGCACTAAGAAACTATGGTTTATTGAAATATTTCCAGATCTTGTGCATGAGAGCCCGGATTAATTTTTTGCAATATTTGGTGAGGGCCTGGGATGTACAACGGAATTCTTCAGAATTGATGAGAACATAGTCACCATACATGTTGAGGATATCTATTTTTTGACAGGACTCTCATGAAGGGGGTCTCTGATCCAAGTGGACATTGGTGGCCACCCACCTATTCAATTTTGACTCGCATCATTAGTTCTTTCATTTTTTCACTTTTAGCACAACTTACTATTTTTAGCAGGTTGTCGGTTCCTAAACTTTCGAAGCCGTTTTGAGGCACTAAACGATGTTTTTTGGGAAAACTGGGAGCAACATGGGTCCATGGACGAATTTTTCTCACACCAAAAGTTTTACTCTTCATATAGATCTTTCTAACAAGGTATGATGTGTGTCAAATGGAGATCGTATGCCAAAGTTATGTCCCCGGGAAGTTGAAACACCAATTTACCCAAATGGGACCCATAGTTTTGGCGCTTCATCTCCTACGGTTAGGTTTTTGGGTGTTTATGGTTTTTCATTGTTTCTCAACAATAAATAGGCCCTCGAGCCTCATTGTAACACAGTTCAGAGGCTTGTAGCCGCCACATCTCTTCTTAGAGATAACCTACCAGCGCCCTAGCTAGTTTATTTCCATTATGTTTGTAAGCAAATTTCGGTTCTTTGATATTAATGAAATGAAGTGTTATTTCTGTTGCATCTCTATGTTTATTTCTATTTCTGTATTTTATTGCATTCCAACATAAATCCGGATTAGTTTGCGTTCTGGCATAAATGGGAATGAGGGTTTGAAGTATATTTCAGTTTCTCTGTTTTGCAACAATCTTCAAAAAACTCCATGAATTTTTTTGGGCGGCAATTCTGCAGATCATATCTGAAAATTTTGGTGAAAAAATTACAAAAACAATACCAAATCTATATTATTTGTGAAAAAATACCCAAATTTAAAAATAAATCGGCCGAATTAGAGTTCGGATGAGGGAAGTATCACTAATTCAAAATCAACAATGTTGTAGAATTTTTTCTGACGACAATTCGTGGACAACGACTTTCCTATAATTTTTTGAATTTTTTAGCACAAAATTTCAGAAAAATAGTTATATATCTGAGCTCCCCTTGAAAAATCACCCGATTTCAAAAAAAGAATTGGTCGAATCAAAATTTGGACGAGGGAATTATTGTTGATTTAAAATCAGCAATTTTTTTCATAACTTTTGTGACGGCGGGACAATTCCAACATGAATATGAGAGTCTGGAGTCTCCATCTAGCGATTTCAAACACATGAGAAGATGCATAATGATCATTATATTTCCAAAAATAGGTTATAATAAATATTTTGAGTTATATTGACCAAGTTATGCCCATTTTAAATTTGGAGCAGCATTCGGAGCGGGTTCCCTTTAGAGACATGCCCTCCCATCCCGCTTTAGTAGGCACTTGCTTCACATTCGTTAGTTTCATCATAACAACATTTAGCTTGGGTTATTTGGAGACGTGCCCTCCCACCCCAAGCTATGTAGGCACCTGCTACTTCATCAACAATCAACATCACGGTTATGGGTCAACTGCACAAAATCTTTCTCATCGAAGTCCATTTGTTATGCGCACACTATTATTATCACAGTTGGTCAGAAGCATTACATGGTATCCCTATCTTCAGATCTTTTTTTTTCATGTTTCTGGTTCATACACAAATCCACACTTCATCGAAGTCCATTTTCTAGGCTGCACACTTTTAGTATCATAGTTGGTCACAAGCATTACAGGGTATCTCTATCCTCAGATCTTCGTTCATCATGGTTATGGGTTAACCACATGAAACCATTCTCTTCAGTGGATTTTGATATTCAAAAAGGGCTTCTCAGGAGGGAACTTCACGCAATGGATACCATTGCTTCTTAAGGAGGGAGGAATGATCTGAATGAAAAGTGGCCTACACCCGTGGTATTCATCCACCCATGGTATTTATCCACCCATGGTATTGTAAGTGACATTTATCCATGATATTAATTCACCCATGGTATTCATCCACACATGGAATTTACCCATGGTATTGTAAGTGGTATCTACCCATGGTATTGACCCATGGTATCCACCTATGGTATCTACTCATGGTATTGTAACTCAAAAAAAGGCTATAAATAACAAGCCTCACTTTGTAAAAGGAAAAATTGTCCATGACAATGTAGCTTCTACAATTATTCTCTATTTTAATAAAAAAAAAAATTGTGATTTTATTTATTGTATATTCTTCTCTTTCTTTCTTTCTTTTTCTTTTTTTTCTGGAATTGTAATCTTGCAAATATTATCAGATCCATTTCAATTTTTTAGATCTTTAGGGCCTCCCTCCAAGATCTAGATCAGTGGTATCAGAGCGGACTGCTTTTTCTCGATCCTTATTTGCATGTCCCCAATGAGGTCGAGGTATAAGGAGTTAGGGCTCGATCTGGTGGAACCTTTGCAATATCAGCCTCGAAAACCTCGACGGCCGCCCATGGGGGACGAAAAGAAAGATGAGGGAGCAAGGTATCCTATCAAAATATTGCTTGAGGAGGCCCTCGAAAAAAAAAAGGAACGCAATGATGGATAGCTTTGCCCAGATCCTTCTACGACTACCCACCGGCGGCGCATCTGCATCCATCAGCCACTCTGGAGGTGAAAATCCCTTCAAGGTACAGGTAAACTTTGACATTCTTGTATTTGAAGGCCAGATAGATGGAGACATTGTATATAGATGGTTGAATTTTCTAGAAGGGTATTTCTCGGTCCAAAATTTCTCCAACTGAGAAAAGATTGTTTTCGCACTCTTCAAAGCTACCCCCCATGTCAAAGATTGGTGAGAAGCCTACTGTGATCAAAAGGACGAGGGGGAACCCTCTCTGTTCTCGGTCACACCCACTTGGAATTCGTTCTAAGATAGCATCAAGGAACAATACTACCCCGTAAGGAGCTATGAGGACAAGTACATCCAATGGACCACGTTGCGGCAACAAAGGGATCAAGATGTGCACGAACTGACAAATTTGTTCCATACCTTGTGCACAAAGTTGGGTATTAAAGATTCAGAGAGACATTTGGTGCTCAAGTACCACAACTGTCTGCACAGACACATTTAGGAGGAAATGGAGTTCCTCGACATTACCTCGCTTGGCACAGCTTATCGCTATGCCACCAAGATTGAGCATAAATTTAAGCAAAAGAAGCGATACTTTGGATCCATGAATCCGAAGCCAGGGAAAGGCGCCCCTGAACCATAGAACAAGGGGTAGAGCCAAAGCGGGACGACTCGGAACACCACCACAAATCCAAAGAAGGACACCGGGAAGTGGTGTGAATTTCATAACAACCCCACTCACAGCATAAATGAGTGTCGGGCCAAACAGTTGTTGTTGGTTTGAGGGGTCCTGACCCAGGTTCAGATTTAAGCTTTGCCAAAAAACCCCTATACTACTTTCCCTTTCGACAATGACCTAATTTCGCAGACCAAGATGTCACCCGAAGTAGTATGGGTGAGTGTTGGAAACAGGTTTCCGCACCCTGGATGAAAGCGGGTAATTAAGGCAGTCTGGTTGAGATCTATCAGATTCGCACAGAAACAAGCTTATTACTGAGCCCTTGATAACATATAAACATAAAAAAAGCTACTATTATTAATTAGATCTTAGCAACACCTTCGCATCAACAATTATCATTATAGAATAACACAATAACAGCTAATTTATATATCACATACACGATAATGCAGAGGTACTTCAATAGTAACCACAACTAGTTCGGATAACATGGAGATAATTCAACAGGTTTTGAGTTCATTAACATCCAAAACCAAGTTACAAACCCAAGTCACAACCTGTGCACACAACTAGCAGGGTCCGCATATAGCAAGACTGAGGATCTCCGCGCACATAGCCAGCAGGAGTCCTTACCCAATACTACCCAAAACAGATATCAATAGTTCGTACTTAGCATCAATATTTCTTACCCTTAGACTCAAACTATCTATCTATTTATATCATCATAGCCTGCGTTATCGTGTGGTCCGCAAATTGTGGTTTGCAGACTCTAGGTCTACCCTTTGACCCATTACAATACATTGGGGGTTTTGACCCGCCCCAAAGCCCCTGCGCTAGACTAATTACTACAAAAAATATAAATCAAAAACATAGCTAGGAGACCCTGTTCAAACAGCCCCCCAACACAATCTTGTGACTCCTCCCGAGTCACATCGGCAATGGGGTTTTCTTCTTTGCTTGGAGCTGCTTGATTGCATCAACCAGAGGGGGCAACACTCCTTCGCTCTACGTGGCAGCATTCTGCACAATGTCCACCAACTTTTGCGAAGTTGGTCCTTTAGTGGCAGCGATGACACTCTCCAAGGTCTGATTCAGCCGTTTGACCACAACATCCAAGTCCTAATATATCTTGAGGGCTTAATCGACCCATTGCTAGAGGTGGTCACTCAGAACCTTCTTCTTGTGGTGAAGCCCTTCTAGGTCATCTTTGAGCACATGGCTTACTCTCAAACATTCCATGACAATTACGCAATCAAGGCAAAGGGATTCGAACCTTGAACCTCTTCATATAAAGGCCATGATTGCGCAATAGAGGCAAGGCAATTGGCGGGGAGTTTTGAACCTCAGACTTGTTCAAAACTGAGTCAGATTGTGAGTAACTTCATGAGAGAGTACTGAGTACTTGTGAGGAGCATTGTACTTGTTTGGTTACTTGATTTCTCCATTATAATATACACAATAGCTGCGGGGTTTTCAGCTATAGGCTTTCCCCATACATACTGAGTTAATGTGTGATTGATTTGATGTGAGATTGCTTCTGTTATTTCCGCATGTGACAATTAATTGTAGAAGAAGGTTACGTGTTATGTATGCAATTCGAAATTGATATATGACCAGGTTAATCTTCAGTGAATAAGTGATTTATTCAGCTAATTTCTACATGGTATCGGAGCAAGATTAATTGTCGAGATCTATTACGATGATTGCAAACTTATTTCCTCGGACAGAGTCTGCATGCGGGCCAGGTAGCCTCCGGAATATTCATCCTTCTTTGTAAGGTGAAAGATCTGGTGAATGCCCTTGCAGTCAATCTCTGATTTGGAAATAATTTGTTTTCAAGTATAGATCGGAAGCGATAGAGCTTGGAGTTTGGAATTCGAATTTTGCAGAAGGTTGTTTTTCTTGGTGCCGGTGTTGAAGATGTCTTCTTTCAACGGTTTGCGACTCGAATATGCTCTTGAAGGCAGTTCGAATTATGTTGCATGGAAGGATCGCATGGAAGAAGTGTTAGAAGATAATGGTCTGAAGGAGTTCATGGATGCGGATGTCCCAAAGCCCACTGATGTAGCTTTGGTCGATGCATGGCAAAAGAAGATCGTGAAATGTCGAAGGATCCTGTTGGAGGGCGTCAAGGATCATATTGTATCCAGCCTGCATGGAAAGGCTACTCCATATTTAATGTGGAAAGCTTTGACGGATCTATTCCAGAGTAAGAGTGACCAAAGGAAGCTGGCGCTCAAAGATAAGCTCAGGAACATCAAGATGGAGAAGGGCAACAGTATCGCCAAATACCTCACGAAGTTCACTCAGTGCAGAGATGAGCTGGGAAGTGTGGGGGTGACTGTCGAAGACGAGGACATGGTCGACCTGGCTCTCCTTGGTCTTCCGAAGGCTTGGCACTCATATCAAGATAGTGTCAATGGTCGGGAGAAGCCGCCGGGATGGGAGCGCCTTTGGGCGGATCTCATGCAGGAGGAGATAAGGAGGACTACTCGAGATGGATCTTCATCAAAGGGAGATGATGAAGAAAACTGCGCTTTGGTGTCCAAAGCAAAGAAGGGGAAGGGTAAGAAAACCTCTCATTCTGGTGCTAAGGGCAAGAAGCAAGATATGGCGAAAGTGAAGTGTTTTCACTGCCATGATCACGGACATTATGCTACCAATTGTCCAAAGAAGAAGAAGAACAAGCAAGCGGGAAGATCTGCATATGGAGAAGCTTTGGCTTCACAGTTCGAGCTTGACTTTTCACTGATTGCATGCTTGGTTTCAAGTGTGATGGGATCGGTGTGGTTCTTGGACAGCGGTGCGTCATTTCATATGACGGGAGATCGGGAGTTGTTCTCAGATCCGGAGGACAAGGATTTGGGTATGCACATCGAGATGGGCGATGACGGTAGATACAGTGCGACTGGTATCGGTACCGTATCCTTTCAGAGGGAGTCTGGTAAAACCTTTGTCTTAAAGGATGTCATGCATGTACCTGGATTGAAGAAGAACCTGAT
Source organism: Pinus albicaulis (assembly GCA_034641835.2). Lineage (NCBI taxonomy): Eukaryota > Viridiplantae > Streptophyta > Pinopsida > Pinales > Pinaceae > Pinus > Pinus albicaulis. Next base: position 3,877 of record JAXQQM020091806.1, on the reverse strand, counting down.
TTCAGTAGCGATGTTGGAGGATAATGGTTATGATGTGGTCTTCAGCGAAGGAAAAGCTTTCCTGCGCAGTAAGACTACTGGAGAGACCCGGAAGATAGGGGTTCGAACTCAGAACCTTTATCAGTTGCAGGTAGATGACTGCGCAGCTATGGCATGCAAGGCTGGAGATGTGGTGAGTCGGGATGATGAGGGCGAACTATGGCACAGGAGATTGGGCCATCTTCACCATGGAGCTTTGAAGATTCTATAGCAGATTTCTACTCGACTTCCTAAGGGCACCCTTGCGCAGTCAGATCAGTGCAAGGGGTGTACTTTAGGGAAGTATGTGAAAGCCACCTTTCACGAGAAGGATAGTCGCGCCACGACGATCCTTGAGAGAGTTCACACAGACGTGTGTGGTCCTCTCTCAGTTGCTTCGACAGCAAAGCACAGGTATTATGTGATCTTTGTTGATGATTTCTCTCGAAAGTGCTGGATCTTCTTCATGCAGAAGAAGAGCGATACATTCGCGAAGTTCTGTGAGTTTAAAGCACCGGTCGAGAAGGAGTCGGGGAAGAAGGTGATTGCTCTAAGGAGTGATAACGGTGGTGAATTCATCTCGGCTGAATTCAAGGAGTTCTGCAGTGCAGAAGGGATTCGGAGAGAGCTCATCGCACCCCATAACCCATAGCAGAACGGGGTGGCTGAGCAGAAGAACAGAACGATCGTGGGTGCTGCACGGGCGATGTTGCATGATCAGGGCCTACCCCTTCACTTGTGGGCTGAGGCATGCAATACAGCAGTGTATGTGCAGAACCGTTGTCCTCACAAGGTTCTTGGCATGAGCACACCAGAGGAGGCTTATTCTGGCAAGAGGCCTGATATTTCCCATTTGCGGATTTTCGGATCTCCTGTCTACATGCATGTGACGAAGGATGCGAGAAGGAAGCTGGATCCAACTGCTGAAGTTGGAATATTTGTGGGGTACACTGATACACCTCACAACCATCGGGTGTATGTGCCAGACAGTCGCAAGACTGTTGTGCGACGGGATATAAAATTCCAGGAGGAGAAAGCCATGCAGTGTTCGCTTGAGAGGGAGCTACACTTGCATGCAGATGAGGAGCTGTTAGTTCCTAAGGAGGAGCTTCCGGATGTGGATCAGCCACAAGAGGAGGTTCGGGAGGTGGAAGAAACCACCCAGGCAGCGCCAACCATCAGAGGGTGCATGCGCACTACAGAAGCTGAGCGACTGGCTTGAGATGCAGAGAAGGTTGTAGGACCACCTACAGCACAGCGCAGACAGAGACAGTCACCGGATCGGTACACTGGATACATGGCTCTTATGAGTCAATGTGTTGTGACAAAGCCATCCTCTTTTGAGGAAGCTGTGGAGGAACCCGCATGGGTTGATGCCATGATCGAAGAATATGATTCGATCATCAGGAACAGTGCATGGGAGATTGTCCCAAGACCGGTTGGGAAATCAGTTGTAGGTTCGCGATGGATCTACAAAGTGAAGCAGGCGGCTGACGGGAGTGTGGAGAAGCACAAGGCGAGATTTGTCGCCCGTGGCTTCTCACAGATCGAGGGGATTGACTATGAGGAGACTTTTGCACCTGTCGCAAGGTACTCTTCCATACGGACGATCCTTGCTCTCTCTGCGCAGATGGGGTGGCACATTCATCAGATGGATGTGAAGACTGCGTTCCTCAATGGAGTTATTGAGGAGGAGGTGTACATAGAGCAGCCTGAAGGTTTCGAGATCTTCAGCAGTGAGTCGCATGTGTGCCGACTCAAGAGAGCACTGTACGGGCTGAAGCAAGCACCTCGTGCTTGGTACACTCGGATAGACAGCTACTTCACCGTGCTTGGATTCTCCAAGAGTGAGGCGGATCCTAACCTGTACCAGATTGTGGTGGAGGGGAAGCTGTTGATCATCGTACTGTATGTAGATGATCTGATTTTGACTGGCGACGAGCAGCTGATACTTTCATGCAAGGAGGATCTTGCACGAGAGTTTGAGATGAAGGACCTGGGCATCCTTCATTATTTCCTGGGATTGGAGATTTGGCAGCGCAGTGGAGGACTGTTTGTTTCTCAGGGCAAGTATGCCCGGGAGATTCGGGAGAGGTTCAACATGCAAGGCTGCAAGCCTGTTGATACCCCTCTTCCTGGTGGATGGAGGAAGGGAGATGCTACTTCGGAGGAGGTAGTGGATGCCACTGTCTATCGATAGTTGGTGGGGTCATTGATGTATCCGGTCAATACTCGACCCGATATATGCTATGCAGTTAACCAGCTTTCGCAAGCTATGGTTAAGCCTACCAAGCTCTTTTGGAAGGCGGGCAAGCATGTATTGCGCTATATCAGAGGCACATCGTGATATGGTCTATGGTACAGACAGGAGGATGGAGTGAAACTTTCTGGTTTCACTGATGCAGATTGGGCAGGGAGCCCAACACCCAAGAGCAATTTCCGGGAGGAGTTTTCGCATTGGGTCACCACAGCTTTCCCCCGGGCAGCGGAAGTGCAGATCCGTGGCGTGACTTCCAGCCTCGAAGAGAGGCCGAGTACATGGCAGCAAGTTTGGCCGCATGTGAGGCTATTTGGATGAGGAAGATCCTCGCAGGTTTGTTCAGGTTGCATTTGGAGCCTACAGTGATCTACTGTGATAACCAGAGCTGCATCAAGCTCTCGGCTAATCCAGTTTTTCATGACAGGTCCAAACATATCGACATCAGGTACCATCACATCAGAGATTGTGTTCAGCGGAGGATCATGATGCTTTCATATGTTCCCACGGAGGATCAGGATGCCGACATCCCGACGAAGGCGCTCACCAGGAGCAAGTTCGAATTCCACAGAGGCAGGATAGGGATTGCAGATAATCCATATCTTGCTGAGAGGGAGTGTTGAGAATGCAGCAAGATGATGGAGCTTAGTGAAATGAAGTCGCCTTCACTAAGTGGGGCCGCAGGCAAATTCTGGCGCAAAGTCTATTTTTAGACTATGTCTATTTTTAGACATACGGAGCATAATTTGGGAATTCTACTTGGAGATTCTTGATGGATGCGACATGTCGGTAAAAATAGATGAGACCTTATTTTTAGGACCCAGGCTATTTTTAGACTGATCTCCTAAAAATATGGAAGTCAAATATTATTTACCCTTAATAATATTTTGACTATAAACAGCAGTTTACTCTCTTGGCGCACTTCAGTTTGAGTCAAGGAGGTGGCTCATGCAACTGACACAAGGAATCACGTGGTTCCTAGGGTTTGATGGCATCTTGCATGGTTGGCTTCAGTTAGACTTCAGTGGCAGGAGTTTTGGAGGAGTTAACGGGACAAGTAGTGGAGTTGTGTTCTGTTTGTTTTAGTTGAACTACTTGGGATTAGTTAACTAACTAATCAACTAGATATGAGTGGAGTAAATTAAATAATATTTAATTTACTAAATATTAACTCATTAGTCAACTCAAGAACACTTCAGCTTCACCACAAAGGTATGACTGGCCTGCTGGAGACCAAAGGAAGAGGTAGATGAAAGGGTGAGTAAAGCTTACCGCCTGGTAGATTTGTTTTGTATGAGATTTGCATTACACTCGGGGAATTGTCCATGACAATTACGCAACCGCGGCAAAGGATTCGAACTCTTGGAACCCTCTTCACATAATAAAGCACATCACAACAGAGTGCACAAGTAATCAAGGGAGTTTTGAACCTCAGACTTGTTCAAAACTGAGTCAGATTGTGAGTAACTTCATGAGAGAGTACTGAGCACTTGTGAGGAGTATTGTACTTGTTTGGTTACTTGATTTCTCCATTATAATATACACAATAGCTGCGGGGTTTTCAGCTATAGGCTTTCCCCATACATTCTGAGTTAATGTGTG